>JAPPVO010000007.1:1726355-2216355 GCA_030407325.1 Camellia japonica
TCGAAGTGCCCCCAGGTGGACGAACCACCACCAGATTCTTACCTCTCTATGACAGGTTGTTCGGGCTTAATCTATTCTGTCGGTGCTCTCTAGTTGGTTTTTCTCCTTTGGTTGTGTGGTTGGAAATCAACACCCACAATTTGGCGCCGTCTATAGGAAACTGTAAGAGAATAGATGGCCAATGATGGGCAGAAAGAAAAGATCGAGGACGACATCCCTAGTGGGAGTGGTAAGCATGCCAATCCAAACATGGAGGAAGAAAACCATAATGAAGGAACACGGGATCAGAATCCTAGGGAGGAGGACATCGGCCAAGAGGGAGACGAACGAAGAAAGCAGGCCGAGACGAGTATTACAACGAAAGTGATCTCCAGGTATGGAAAGATAGATGCCTAAGGAAGGACGGCGAAATGAAGGGAATGGCAAACAAGTTGGCAGACCTGCAATCGGTTGTCAACTTCATAATGCAGAATAACGTCATGCAGCTACCGTTTCCATTAAAAAACACGCCGATTCCAAGAACGATGCCCAGAAAGGGGGGCAGAAAGCAATCCCAGCAGTCCCTCAGCATGACAAGGTGAAAGAACGCTCTCACCGGCCTTCACGGGACGCCGGGCGAGCAGAGTTAATGAGAGGAGAGTCTCAGAAGATACCTCGGACCAAGGGAACTTACGTTAGGAAACATCGGCATGTTCAAGGGAAGAAACTTTGTTTCGACATGGTGAATGAAGAGAAGTCCAAGAGGACTCATTACGACATCAGAAGCAGCGTACCAAAAAGGCTGAAATCCGTTGACAGCCGAGCTCTTGGTCTAACTAAGGAGGATTTGAGGGACTATCTCCAGAGGAAGCGGTAGAATGCCAAGGTCACATCTTCGGTCAAGCCGAGAACGCCGTTCTCAGTGGAATTGGATAAGTTTAAGGCCCCAAAAAGGTTCCATATGCCGAGGTTCCAGATATATGACGGTAAGTCTGATTCGAACTTTCACGTCGGCTTATACTTGAATTTAATGACACTGTATACCGAGAACGAACCATTCCTCTGCAAAGTGTTCCCCTTATCCTTTGGGGAAATCGCATCAGATTGGTTTGACAAGTTACCGAAAGGAACTGTGAAATGTTGGGAAGGCCTGGCCGAGATGTTTGTGGCCACGTTTGTTACAAACAAATTGCAGCCACCGAGGGTAGACCCCCTGATGACCCTGAGAATTGGCGAGAGTGAAAGCCTCAGGGCTCATGCCAAAAGATATTATAAGGTGTTTAACCGAATACCAGGATGTAACTAGGAGTTGGTGGTCGTATCTTTTAAGAACGACCTGGAGGACGATTGCACGCTTCGGAAGTCATTGGCAAAGACTTTGCCAAAGAATATGGAGGAGCTCATGGCAAGGATCGAGAAATATGCCAGAGCAGAAGAGGATACGCCGGGAACGAAGACGCCGAAGTATGAGAATAAAAACGGCTCGCCGAAGCGAAGCCGAGGTAATACTGGTTTTAACAGGCAGGAAACAGGGCTAAGGGCTGCACAGGCAGTTATCACTGTGTTCCAGATCCCGGTTTATAAAGTTCTAGAAAGGATCAAGAACCAGCCGTATTATAGAGCGCCGGAGAAAATTCCTGGTGAGTTCATGGTAATGAGCCTTGGGAAACACTGTGCCTGCCACTATGAGGATGGGCACCTAACTCAGGGGTACAGAACCCTAAAGATGCATTTGGAAGACTTGGTCAGACAGGGTCACTTGAGGGACCTGATAGATGAGGGAAGAACGAGGAAAGAGCAGGCAAGGTTACGCTAGGCACCAGTAGCACCACCTCTACCAGCACCATAACAACAAATAGACAGACCTCGAGTGATCAATGTGATTCATTCAAGGGTCAATGAGAACGAGGTACGTAGGGAGACTCAGAGGGTGAAACACTTATCGTATGTATATTAGGTCCAGCAAAAGAGGCCTAGGACAGACGAGTGCCTGGGACCAATGGTGTCCTTTACTGAAGCAGACCTAGACATGGTGCAGCATCCACACAACGATGCTCTGGTAGTAACCCTCAAGATTGGAGAATGCCAAGTAAGGCGCATTCTGATTGACCAAGACAGCTCTTGTGACATCATGTATGTTAGATGTTACAAGGAGCTCGGCCTTCACCGAGATGATTTGAAACAGTCCAACAGCCCAATGGTCGGTTTCAATGGAACGCCGACATGGCCCCTAGGAGCAATAAATTTGGAGGTGCAAGTAGGCACTAAGAAGGTAAACACAGAGTTCACAGTAATCGACACCCCCTTGTAGACGTCCCCGAATGCCCCGGGAGGGTTGAGTCCCGTTCCGTTCATATTGGGTTTACTACAGTTCGGACTCAAATTGTCACGGTTCTAAATCTGAACCAAAGAGTCCAACTCTGGCAAATCGTTTTTGAGAAAAACAGATTTTGAAAAGAAGTGCCAAACATGGACTGCTTTGCCAGATACAGAGTCGCCACCTAAATATTTTTTAATGGGGAAATTTAGGAAACCCTGACTCGGTGCCAAAGGCCACGTGTCCGTCATCACCAAAGTTGCCTTGGCTCGGGAGCTTGGGTACGATCGGGGAAGGCCAGCTATGAGCACCCCCTTTCGCCCGGTCCGAAGACCGGCCTCTACTAACCATGATACCCGATTTTGAAAACGTTATGTGTTCTTATTCCGGTTATTAGCCTAGAATTACTATGTTATGCGCGCAACAAACAAGTATAGACTAGATTGCCTAATTTGGAAACAAGCATTGCATATCCGTTTGTTTTGAAAGTGTTTCGGAATTTGCTACTCGCAAGTAGGCTAAAACACGGATTTCAACGAGTTTTTCCAACTCAAGCAATCCAACCTCCACCCACAGGCATTCAAACAGTTTATCTCATATAAGCATTTAGCCACATGGTAAGCCTACTGTCATGTTAACATTCACACGCATGTGAGATGCTAAAGCGTAAAAACTTACATCGTACTCCGTGCCAAAACAATAAACTAGTTAGCAAACATGCATGTCCTAGTTCATGTTAAAATGACTAATGCATCGCAAGCAAGGGTGCAATCTAGAGTAGGCTCGGCTAACCCTAAACATGGCATGTGAAATGCACTTTGTTTGATGCACGTATTCAAGTTAGATTTGAAAATACAATGTGGTTTGTATGATGTACCGAGCCCGGTGCATGTAAGACGAATGCATGGATGCACGCATGCATTGCATAAGGTATGCTAAAATAAACGTGCCCTAATCTACCATCATAAGCGGGTAAATAAAAAGGGAAGAAAGAAATGGGGGCTGAAAGACATGCACACACTCACGCACACTTATTACAGACTTGCCCTCGCCCGGAGGGACCAAAAGAATATACAGATTAATTAACTACGCAAGCTAATTAAATATTACAAATTAATTAAATTAACAAATTAATTAAACTAATTAAAACAGTAAAGCCCTCGGGAAGTGGGTCAGATGTAGCGCATGCTCGGGATTTGCTCGGAATCGCACTGCCATGCATAGTCTGCCTCTGTTTTCCCTGCTTTGCTCCTCTGAAAACTGACAAAGTCTCAGGAAATGCCTCTCTGGACACTGGGGGATCCCACCGGCTAGGTAGAATGACCACCGGCACTAGGATGTGGCCACCGGCACAAAATTCATCCATCGGCTGTTGATTTACTGCCGGCCGGCACAATATGTTGCCGGCCGGCAAAGAATGCCTGCAGAACCTACAACTCACAGCAGCAGAGGACAAAATCTTGCATGGCAATGCTATTTCAAACTATGTATGCACCAATCACACTCCCTATCATGTTAATGACTCAAGGGGGTATGTGCCTCGATTCTCGGGCCACCAACCACGCATTTCCATGCATGATGGCCTAAAGAATCAAGTGTGCACTTCAATTTCAAATGAAATGCAAACCAATCAAACAAAAAGCCCAATCCCCATCACCAAATCAAGGGACAAGGCATGCATGCAAGATGCATTGCAACCTAATCATGTTAGCTAGGGATGCAACATGAGCATATGAACAAACAATGCACATTAGGCATGCAACCTATGCAAGCAAACTTGCGAGTCATGAGGCAAGGAAAACCAATGCAAAGATGGACTTAAACATGTTCTAGGCAACTCTAATTAGGCCTAAAATCAGTAGCCAAAGTGCCCAAAAATGAAGGCTAAACACACATGCACACATGCAAGTAAGTTGGACCAACACTTAGTCATTAAACAAGCAACTTCCAAGCACACTTGAAAGAGGCTAAACATGGACAATTAACATGCAACATAAGCTCTAGAAATCATGCTAGAAGAGGTGCCAAACCCACTCATACAAGACCAACAAAAGCATGCAAATGGCCCAAGCATTCAAGGCTCATCCAAAGAGGCAATGAACCACACTTAGTACAACCACACATGGCAAGACTTAGGCGACCAAAAACAGAGTTTTAACACATAAAACTAGGCCCAAAAGACCGCCTAGATGGCATCTAAATGATTCAAATTCAAAGGCATGCACAATGGTCAAAACATAGGGCATACAACACATGCTTTTAAGGCAACAAAGAGGCATCCAAGGCAAGCATACAAGCATGTCTTAGGGACTGAAATTACATGTTGGATGGTTCCAAACCACCAAAATGATGCAAGCAACACATGCTACACATTCACATACTTGAAGCATACAAGTCCAACAAGCCACAAATGCAAAAGAGCTATACTAAGCATGCCAAAATCGATCCAAACAACTATGGACAGACCTAAAGCATGGCAAAATAAGCACAAAACATTCACAAGGCTAAGCCTAAAACATGCTCGAACAAAGGCTAACAACCTAAGGCATATTAAGGCAATTACAAGGCATTACATGGTAGGTATGCAAGGCATGCATGGTATACCAAAACCAACACACAACATGATTATATTATGGCATAATAAGCATGAAATGTAGCCTAGACATGATCAACACACACTCTAACCTAGGCTCCCTCAAGAGGCCAAAAATGGTCCCTTTTAAGGACACCAAGGAGAGGGGGTGGCCCTCTCCTTTTGGAGACTTCAAGGCATCATCTCCACCACTGAAATTTCAATGGTGAAGAGGCCCAACCACCAAAGTCTCAAAACTCGCACAAAATAGCACAAAAATGGGGCCTTTCAAGGCCTAAGGGTGGTCAAACACACCCAAACCACAAAACACCCTTAACAAACAATCAAGAGGGCCTAAAAACAGAACTTTTTTATGTTATACACTAAACACAAAAACAGCTCTAAGATAGGTAGAAATAGGATGCAAAAATGGGGTAAAAAGGACTAGTTTCTTACCCTTGTTGACCTTCTTCACAAAGGGTGCTCCAACAGCCCTTCTTGGCTTGAATCCACCTCCAAAACACTCAAACAAGCCTCCAAGGGTCTCAAGTCCAAGAGATGGTGTGTTAGTGTGTGTGTGTGTGAGCAAAAATGGCACAAAACACACACTTATAGAGATAGAAAATATTTCTAACCCTAACCCTAGAGCTCAAACTTTACCAAAGATGTCTAAAATGTCTTAACAAGTGTCTAACCTTCATGCCAAGAGAAGACTCTCTCCTATATAGGCAATTCCCTCTTGTAAAGCTTACAAAACAAGCCATCCAAGAGGGAAATCCCTCCATACACGTGTATGGAGGGGAAATGGGTGGGTGCCAGCTATCACAGTTGGCAAGAAATATCTACAAAAAGTAGATAAACAGTGGTCGGCCACTCAAAATTGTCATTTTGACAAAATGGAGTGCCGACCGGCAACAAAGAGTGCCGACCGGCAAAATATATTGCCGGTGGCAACAAAAACCAGCCGGTGGCCTCTAGCCACTGCCGGTGGTGTGTGGGAATGCCTCACAAGGCATCCCCCCCCCTTCCAAGGCAGAACACAGTTGTTTGGTGCAAAACCCGACACAAAACAGTCGAGTTCGGAGATCCTGAGGCAAGGCGCGTAGCCGAGAACTCCGGGAACTCCAAACAAACACAAACATGGATAATCACCGAGTGTTCAAGCGGTGACGTCCAAGTCTTGAGGACGGTCAAAAATGGGGTGTCTACAGTTGCCCCTCTTTGACAGAACTCGTAAGTCATAACAATGACGGGAGTGAGTGTCAAAGCCCAGAGACGACCCATTTTTGACGAGGCCGAAGGCTTGGACAAACAAAAATACAAATGAATAAGTGGTTGTGCCCGCAGGCTGCCTACGTATCCCTTTGCAAGGAATCAAACCAGCGTAATTCAGGGGCGGGATGCAAACGATATGCAGGAAGACTTTGATAATTGGACTTATACGCTACGCGAAGCCGGTTTTAAAATTGGACTTATACGCTACGCGAAGCCGGTTTGAAAATCCAAGATTTATGCAAAAACACAGTGTGCACAAAACAATGTGATGCAGAGTGAATGCACAAAACAATACTAAGGAGATGCACAAAATAGTGCGAAACAGGTTGGAATGCACAAGATAGTACTAACAAGATGCACAAAACAGTGCAATGCAAGAGTGAATGCACGAAACAGTGCTATACAGGTGCACAAGAGAGTGCGATGTGGCATAGATGCACAAAACAGTGCGATGCGCAAAAAAAAGCGAAAGTGAATTGCACAGAACAGTGTGATACGCTAAACAGCGCGAGTGTAATGGAATGCACAAGATAGTGCGAGTGAGATATAGCATGTAAGTGCACAAGATAGTGCGATGCGCAAGAAAGCGTGTGTGCACAAGACAGTGCGATGTAAGAAAGCGTGTGTGCACAAGACAGTGCGATGCGCTAAACAGCGCGATGCGTTAGACAACGCGAGTGCACAAGATAATGCGAATGCACAAGATAGTGCGATGCGCTAAATAGCGCGATGCGTTAGACAACGCGAGTGCACAAGATAATGCGATGCGCTAAACAGCGCGATGCGTTAAACAACGCGAGTGCACAAGATAGTGCGATGCGCTAAACAGCGCGATGCGTTAAACAACGCGAGTGCACAAGATAGTGCGAGTGCACAAGATAGTGCGATGAAATGCACAAAATAGTGTGATGCGCAAAATAGCGCGAATGAAACAATGTAATGCACAAAACAGTGTGATGCGCAAGAAAGCGCGAAAGTAAATTGCACAGAACAGTGCGATACGCTAAACAGCGCGAGTGTAAACTGCACAAAATAGTGCGATGCGCAAGAAAGCGCGAGCGATTAGAAATGCGAAAGTGCACAAGACAGTACGAAGCGCAAAATAGCGCGATTGAATGCATGCAAAATGTAATGAGATGCGCAAAATAACGTGAACGAGGTGCGATGCACAAGACAGTGCGATGTGCTAAACATCGCGATTGATTTGAAATGCACAAGACAGTGCGATACGCTAAACAGCGCGAGTGATTTTGAAATGCACTAAACAGTGCGATACGCTAAACTGCGCGAGAGATTTTGAAATGCACTAAAAAGTGCGAGCGAGATACAACCACAAGATGCACAAGGCAGTGCAAGTGAGATACAAAGTGTAAGTGCACAAGACAGTGCGAGTGAGATACAATGCACAAGAAAGTGCGATAAAATGCATGTTCTATGCAAGTATGGAAGAGTGCATTTTCTATGCATGAGACAGGCATATTCTATGCAACATTGAAAGCAAAGGATATTCTATACGGAATCGAAAGCAAGCATATTCTATGCAGAAATCATAACGATGCGCGGCACGCATGCAACAACAGTGGATATGAAAGTTCACATTCTATGCAATAAAGGAGTGTCAAACATGTACTCTAGTGCCTCCGTTTTACCTCTCAGAGGAATTTGCAACACACTCAGCTCGAAAAGGGGATACCTTGTTCATATTGGCAAGAGATAACATCTGCTGCTGCTTTACTTGCCATTCTGACTTGAAGCAGGCTTACACTTAAGGTAGAGGCGCACTCATACTTTCGGTAGCATTGACAAGGCCTGAAGAGGTACATCCGGAGTACAATCACGGAATTTGCTGAAGGTGAAACACACTCAGATGCTTCAATTTTCCCTCTTTTCTTTTGCTTGGCAGTCCGGAACCATTATAGCTTCAGATAGGTCCTGGTTCTACCGTTCTCACACGACCTGGGTTGAACCCTGCAGTTTTTGAAAGAACAAATTCCTTTTTTGCACAAATGTGAAGAATGTCATAGCACTTTGAGCACAAGATGATTTTTTTGAAATCGAGAGATGAGTTTTCGACCAGGTATTGAGCCTACGACTGAACACAGCAAAACGACTCAACAAGGAAATAAAAGGCACACAACCTAGACACATCGAGACACGCTCGGAACGACTCAAAGCAAGAATCGAGACAAACAAAACAAAAGACACGACACACAGACGTATTACAAAGACGAGAGACCTCTCAATACACGAGGAGCCAGTTTCTCCGGGTATTATTTCCCACCCTTTCTCATTTGTGATTCTCACATCACTCGGCCCTCAGGCTCAGTTTTTCTCTCAAAAACCCTTTTGCTCACCTTTTCTCTCATCGCACATCTCTCTATTCTTCAATCTCTCATTTTTCATCCCTCCCCTGGGTGGTTGGTGGATAAACAAGAAGTTGCGGGCTCTTGCCCCTAGCATTCAGATAGATTCTTCGTTTGTTCACAATAGTGAGATTCTTCCACAGAGGGGCTGCGCTACGATTGGGTGTGTAGCAAATCTGTGGCTGACATTGGTTGATGATGCCCTGCTGGGGAGTTTGGACGTGGTTAGATCTGTCCAGATGAGGGAATGGAATATCTGGCCCCATTCCAATGCGTGCTTTGCACTTGGCTTGATACCTCGTTGTTTGGAGGATGAGAGAGCTTTCTGCCCTTTGTTGTTGACTTCAGTCGTGCCCTCTTCTGGCAGGTAGAGTGCCCTTCTTGGCGAGTATGTTGACAATAGGGAAAAGACAGGAAGCCTGACTCAACTATGCCCCTAGTTCATCATTTTGACCATTTTTTTTTTATTTTTGAGCTTTTGCTAAAGTAATTTTGACCGACATGAGAGTTAGATTAACATGTTTGTTCGATTTTTGATTTGAAGATCATGCAAGTTAGGCTATGAGCACTGAAAATTTTCCTTTTTTGGGTCCAAGAAATGGTCCAGTTTTTGAAAAAGATGGAACAATTTTCGAGAAAATAGTCAACTTCAGTAAAAATTCTCAAAAATTGTTTTTGCAAACGGCCACTGCTGGGCGAGCATAAAACCTACTCTCGAGATGCACCACCTCGGATCTGAAGGAAAATGCCCCTTGCTTGAAGAGAGCTGCATGGCAACGGAAAGTTGTCCCTTGTTTGAACGGCACCGCGGTGCATTGAATGGCAACGGAAAGTTGCCCCTTGTTTGAATGGCACCGCAGCGCATTGTAGGCAGTCCTCAGAGTGATGAACACAACCAAACCCTCGGATACAGTGAATGACAAAGACCAGAACCATCACATGGACATAATCGAATTTGAAGTGTTTTGCGGCTGGACTTCAGAATGAAGTTGCCTACGTATCCCAAAGATGGGAATCAAGCCTTACGTAGTTCGGGGTTAAGGTACACTCGGTATTAACCTCTCCTTTTTATGCTCTAACTTTTGCCAAGGCGCCTATTGCAGGTTTTCGACCTTGCGAGCTTTGTTCTTCTTTCTTTTCAATTTTTTCATTTTTTCATTTTTTTTTTCATTTTTTTTTTTTGCATTTTTCTTTTTTGTATATTTTTTTGCATTTTTTTTTTCTTTCTTTTCTTTTTTTGTATTTTTCTCTTGCCCTAACTTTTGCCTGGGTCGCCCTTCCGGGTTTTCGGCCCAGCGAGCCTCTCAAAGGGTAAAAGTGTAACGAGTCCATGCCAAATGGTTTTGAGATTGAAGCCCTCTGTATCCAGGAGAGTGGTTGTTGTATTGATTTGCAGAAAGATCCACCTTTGACTCTTCGAGCACATCGGATATTTTTTGCCCCTAATTCGAGGGGTGCTTCTGATCTAGCTTTGCAAGTTTCTTTTGACGACATCTGATCCTCTTGATCTGACTTTGGTGCCTCTTGTTCGAGGGTTGCTTCAAATCTGGCCACACATGCCTCCCATCATGATTGTCCTTTGAACGTTCTGAATCCAAGTTCAAGGTTTGAAAGCAAAGGGGTTGAGTCTCGAGGCCGAGAGCGATCCTAAGCTGCACAATCTCAAGAGCGATTCCACACATGTCTTCGCAGGACCGCGCAAAACATTTTTTGAAGTTTTTAAGAAAGCGACAAATCGCTCGTGCTGAAGACAGTGTAGACCCAATCTGGATCAAAGCTAGGGTCCTTCTCAGTACTCACACTAACAAGCATGATCTCATTCATTAAGGGCTTAGCACGCCTCTCTTTCTCTCAAATTGATCAAATTTTGCAAATCCCGAGGAATTCCTTCCTCTTCGTTTTCACCGCAGTGTTCAAAAAGTTTTGAAAACTTAGGTCAATGCAATGAATTCAAGGCACAGAAAAGACAGAGTTCTTAGTCAAATACTGCCATCTCATTTAGAATTTCTGGTACAACTGGCACATGGCAGAAGCAAACACAAAAGCATGAAAAATCACTGTTGTTCATTCAAATCTGTTGGCAAACTGGCTCCTGGCAGAAACAGACTCAAAAGAAAGCGAAAAAGACAAACACAAAACAAGCAAAGTGATGCTGAGGTAACACCCCCGAAATCACCCGACTCTGACAAAACAGGACTGACTCGATACAACAAGACAGACCCGACTGACTCAGTATGAAAAAACTGACTCAATACAAAATGACAAGACTGACCCAATACCCAAGTCAGAAAGTACAAAACTAGCATTCGCAAATGCTCAAAGCAATGCGTGCCAAACGCCACATCTAGAGTAAATGAGTGCCGCCCGCAGGGGGTTCATCCCCTGATCACATATTCGTACTATCCCCAAAGTTCACTGATCCAGTGGTGATAGACTTTGCTGAGCTGGTGCGGCAATGACCTTGTTGTCAAACAAATCTTGTATTTCGTGGCGAAGACGGAAACACTTATCGGTGACATGGGCGACCTGCTGATGAAAGGCACAGTACTTGGCCGAATCATGGGAGGGAGGAAGTCTATCTGGCAGTGGTCGCGGCTCCAGGGGTTTCAGGTACCCCTTTTTAATCAGGACCTCAAGGCCGCTGATAGAGACATGTTCAGTGGGGTGAATACCCTCTGGCCCCGAGGTAGATAGTCCGATGTCGGGGGTTTGAAGAAGATGCGCCAACAAAGAGGTCGGCAGGTGCTAGCCGGTTTGCTGATCTTTTTCAAAAGTAGGGTTAGAGCTGAAAGGAACATTCCTGACATGACGACCTTCTCCCGGCTTGCCCCTTGATTCAAACTGCCCCCGACTTGAGTGGCGAAAGTGTCATCCACAGTTTTTGCCATAACTGCGAGGACTTGCTCTTCGTTCAATCCCTCGGCTTTCAAAGCCTCAACAGCCAACTGAAGATGTTCATGGGGACTAATGCTTGCCCCTGCCTTGCTCTTATCACTGGCCTCCACTTTGCTAAGAGATTGGCTTCTCCCAATGCAGCCCGTCCCAAGGTTAAGGAGCCTTTTGACATGAACTCCCTAGTATGTGATGCAGTTGATGATGACGGAGCCAAAACTCCAAAGGCCAGATCTGCCACAGTTCTCTGAAGATCTTCGATCATCCTCATCAGCTCAGAAGTAGTGGGTTCATGGGTTTGAGATGATTGGGGTTCAGATGCACCCATCATGCATAAGTCCAGGCTCTCTGGGAAAACACCTTCGGTTTGGCAAATGGGCTGGGGTGATATATACGCTGGGGTCGTAAGGACGGGCCAGTGTGTGGATTAGATTGAGATGTGGATGAGGTATTTGGTCATTGGGTCTGAAGGTGGAGCTATCGTTTGGTTGTCAATGAGATTTTGGATCTCATGACGAAGGCGGTAGCAACGGTCGGTGCCATGACCGCGCTGCTGATGGTACATACAGTACTTGGAAGGGTTATGCCTGGCTGGGAGTGGGTTTGGAAGGGGTTGGGGTTCTAGGAGTTCTAGGTGCCCTTCTTCTCGCAGCTTTTTCAAAGCTTGAGAGAGACTCATGTAAAGAGGATGGAATTTTCGGGTTTGGGGCTGAGTTGAAGTGGTTGGTTTTTGGCCATTGAGGGAGGTGGTGATAGTACCTACTTCTGAGCATTTCGCAGCTGTGCTACCATCAGTAGTAGCATTGGGACTGCGAGCAACATTCCTCTTCAAAGGCTCATTATCTTCTGCAAGATCCCTTGTTTGATGGCATCCTCGATTTGAACCCCCATGTCATGAAGGGCTGGAAAGGTAAACAGAGGTAGAACGACCATCTTTTGCAGCAACTTGCCATGCAGATTCCGAACAATCATCCTGATCTGATCTTTGTCGGAAGGTTTTGTAGTCATCATTGAGGCCTTTGCTCTCCATCTCGTCACGAACTCTGAGAAACCCTCCTTTGGCCCTTGGCGGGTGACTTCAAGATCACGAGTGGTGACCTCAATCTGTGTGTTGTAGGAGTATTGATCACTGAAGGCCTCAGCCATCTCTTCCCAGTTCTGTTTCACAGAGTTCTCCAATTTCGCATACCAGATTGCGGCTATCCCAGACAGGGTTCGGCCGAATAGTGACAATTTCTGGGCTGTGGTCAAACCCATTGGTCTCAGAATATCAAAAAACAGGTGGAGGTGCACCGTTGGGTCTCCAGAACCATCGAATCGATCAATATGTGGCATCTTGAACCGATCCGGTAATGTCACCATTGAGTCGGTATAACCATCCTCTATATCAGAATAGAGTGAGCCCCCTGAGACTTTTTGAACAATTTCTCAAGCTTGCTCACTTTCAACGCTGTGGGGTCCGTCTTGAACTCAAAGGGGGAGTCTGGCAAGTTGATGGGTGTTTTAGATAGCGGGGTGTAGAACTGGGGGCGGAGCCGGCCCTGTTGGAATGTCCGTATCTGCCTGGACATCTGGTGTCTCCTCGGGTATCGAAACCCTTGGCGGGGGAGGAGCCTGGTGTGAAGTAGATACTCCAGTTTGCTGCTCTCGCCTGGCAATTGTCTCTACCTGTTGGGCTATGACCACAGCCTGTTGCTTGGCGAATTCCGCTTGACGAATAGCGTCTTGCTGCATGGCTTTCATACCATCCTGGAGTTGGCGCACCATCTCTTCCAGATTCGACATATTGTCCTGGTCTAACTGAGCAACCGGTATATCTGTGCCTGCTGTTAGTTCGGAAATCTCTACCTAACTGCTCAAAGATCACTGATCTGGTAGCTGTGGTACTGGTGGTCTACGTCTGACTAGCCTTCTCTGGCCCTGATTACCCTTGAACTGAGCCTCTGACCTGACAAAGTCTATCAGCACAAATCCAATGTACCCGGGGGATAGTGGAGCCTTCTGAAGCTATAGTTCCAGGACTACCTAGTAAAAGAGAAAACAGACAGCATCTCAGCTCAACTTCACTGGAACGGATATGAGCAAAGTTGAACGACTGTATTCTATTACTGATCACTGTTCCCCGAAATCACTGCCTCAAATCTGAATCTGATACCCGCAGATATAACTGATTCTCAAAACACTGATACTGGTGCCCTCAAGCTGGATATCCAGACTCGCAAACTGGTATATGCATTCCCTGTAGAGATACACTCTAAAAGCACATAGCAAGTAAAAGAGAGCCAAAACACCCCTATGTTGGGGTAGGGTTTCCCTGTCCTATTTTGTTAGGAGCTAGGGTTTCACTACGCACGCAGCGGTTTCAAACAACCTATAATCGGGTAAGCAACCTGTCCTAGTTTGGAGTGGTCACTATGGATTTCGATATGCACTAGGTCGAATAGTCGAAAAGGGTGCCCCGGTAAAACCGGGGTTCGTGTTCCCATACTGGCAGAGCCCGCAACCGGTCAGCCTTATGGTCATGCCTTGACAAGACAAGCCTTCGGCAAACCGTTCAGGAATAGCAGATGGCCAACACGGTGTCCTAGGCGCACCAATGCACATGCAATGCAAAGAAACACATAAGTGTAGTCAAAACAGGATATCACGAGTTCGAGTCAAGCTCTCTAAGTCCCCAGCAGAGTCGCCAGAAACTGTAGACGTCCCCGAACGCCCCGGAAGGGTTGAGTCCCATTCCGTTCATTTGGGTTACTACAGTTCGACTCAAATTGTCACGGTTCTAAATCTGAACCAAAGAGTCCAACTCTGGCAAATCGTTTTGAGAAAAAGATTTTTGAAAGAAGTGCCAAACATGGACTGCTTTGCCAGATACAGAGTCGCCACCTAAATATTTTTTAAATGGGGAAATTTAGGAAACCCTGACTCGGTGCCAAAGGCCACGTGTCCGTCATCACCAAAGTTGCCTTGGCTCGGGAGCTTGGGTACGATTGGGGAAGGCCAGCTATGAGCACCCCCTTCGCCCGGTCCGAAGACCGGCCTCTACTAACCATGATATCCGATTTTGAAAACGTTATGTGTTCTTATTCCGGTTATTAGCCTAGAATTACTATGTTATGCGCACAGCAAACAAGTATAGACCGATTGCCTAATTTGGAAACAAGCATTGCATATCGTTTGTTTTGAAAGTGTTTCGGAATTTGCTACTCGCAAGTAGGCTAAAACACGGATTTCAACGAGTTTTTCCAACTCAAGCAATCCAACCTCCACCCACAGGCATTCAAACAGTTTATCTCACATAAGCATTTAGCCACATGGTAATAAGCATACTGTCATGTTAACATTCACACGCATGTGAGATGCTAAAGCGTAAAAACTTACATCGTACTCCGTGCCAAAACAAAAACTAGTTAGAAAACATGCATGTCCTAGTTCATGTTAAAATGACTAATGCATTGCAGGCAGGGTGCAATCTAGAGTAGGCTCGGCTAACCCTAAATATGGCATGTGAAATGCACTTTGTTGATGCACGTATTCAAGTTAGATTGAAATACAATGTGGTTTGTATGATGTACCGAGCCCGGTGCATGTAAGACGAATGCATGGATGCACGCATGCATTGCATAAGGTATGCTAAAATAAACGTGCCCTAATCTACCATCATAAGCGGGTAAATAAAAGAGAAGAAAGAAGTGGGGGCTGGAAGACATGCACACACTCACGCACACTTATTACAGACTTGCCCTCGCCCGGAGGGACCAAAAGAATATACAGATTAATAACTACGCAAGCTAATAAATATTACAATTAATTAAATTAACAAATTAATTAAACTAATTAAAACAGTAAAGCCCTCGGGAAGGGGTCAGATGTAGCGCATGCTAGGGATTTGCTCGGAATCGCACTGCCATGCATAGTCTGCCTCTGTTTTCCCTGCTTTGCTCCTTTGAAAACTGACAAAGTCTCAGGAAATGCCTCTCTGGACACTGGGGGATCCATCGGCTAGGTAAATGACCACCGGCACTAGGATGTAGCCATCGGCACAAAATTCATCCATCGGCTGTTGATTACTGCCGGCCGGCACAATATGTTGCCGGTCGGCAAAGAATGCCTGCAGAAACCACAACTCACAGCAGCAGAGGACAAAATCTTGCATGGCAATGCTATTTCAAACTATGTATGCACCAATCACACTCCCTATCATGTTAATGACTCAAGAGGGTATGTGTCTCGATTCTCGGGCCACCAACCACGCATTTCCATGCATGATGGCCTAAAGAATCAAGTGTGCACTTCAATTTCAAATGAAATGCAAACCAATCAAACAAAAAGCCCCCAATCCCCATCACCAAATCAAGGGACAAGCATGCATGCAAGATGCATTGCAACCTAATCATGTTAGCTAGGGATGCAACATGAGCATATGAACAAACAATGCACATTAGGCATGCAACCTATGCAAGCAAACTTGCGAGTCATGAGGCAAGGAAAACCAATGCAAAGATGGACTTAAACATGTTCTAGGCAACTCTAATTAGGCCTAAAATCAGTAGCCAAAGTGCCCAAAAATGAAGGCTAAACACATGCACACATGCAAGTAAGTTGGACCAACACTTAGTCATTAAACAAGCAACTTCCAAGCACACTTGAAAGAGGCTAAACATGGACAATTAACATAACAACATAAGCTCTAGAAATCATGCTAGAAAGGGTGCCAAACCCACTCATACAAGACCAACAAAAGCATGTAAATGGCCCAAGCATTCAAGGCTCATCCAAAGAGGCAATGAACCACACTTAGTACAACCACACATGGCAAGACTTAGGCGACCAAAAACAGAGTTTTAACACATAAAACTAAGCCCAAAAGACCGCCTAGATGGCATCTAAATGATTCAAATTCAAAGGCATGCACAATGGTCAAAAACATAGGGCACAACAACACATGCTTTTAAGGCAACAAAGAGGCATCCAAGGCAAGCATACAAGCATGTCTTAGGGACTGAAATTACATGTTGGATGGTTCCAAACCACCAAAATGATGCAAGCAACACATGCTACACATTCACATACTTGAAGCATACAAGTCCACAAGCCACAAATGCAAAAGAGCTATACTAAGCATGCCAAAATCGATCCAAACAACTATGGACAGACCTAAAGCATGGCAAAATAAGCACAAAACATTCACAAGGCTAAGCCTAAAACATGCTCGAACAAAGGCTAAAACTAAGGCATATTAAGCAATTACAAGGCATTACATGGTAGGTATGCAAGGCATGCATGGTATACCAAAACCAACACACAACATGATTATATTATGGCATAATAAGCATGAAATGTAGCCTAGACATGATCAACACACACTCTAACCTAGGCTCCCTCAAGAGGCCAAAAATGGTCCCTTTTAAGGACACCAAGGAGAGGGGGTGGCCCTCCCCTTTTGGAGACTTCAAGGCACCATCTCCACCACTGAAATCCCTCAAGATTTCAGTGGTGAAGAGGCCCAAACACCAAAGTCTCAAAACTTGCACAAAATAGCACAAAAAGGGGCCTTTCAAGGCCTAAGGGTGGTCAAACACACCCAAACCACAAAACACCCTTAACAAACAATCAAGAGGGCCTAAAAACAGAACTTTTTTATGTATACACTAAACACAAAAACAGCTCTAAGATAGGTAGAAATAGGATGCAAAAATGGGGTAAAAAGGGACTAGTTTCTTACCCTTGTTGACCTTCTTCACAAAGGGTGCTCCAACAGCCCTTCTGGCTTGAATCCACCTCCAAACACTCAAACAAGCCTCCAAAGGTCTCAAGTCCAAGAGATGGTGTGTTAGTGTGGTGTGTGAGAGCAAAAATGGCACAAAACACACACTTATAGAGATAGAAAATATTTCTAACCCTAACCCTAGAGCTCAAACTTTACCAAAGCTGTCTAAAATGTCTTAACAAGTGTCTAACCTTCATGCCAAGAGAAGACTCTCTCCTATATAGGCAATTCCCTCTTGTAAAGCTTACAAAACAAGCCATTCAAGAGGGAAATCCCTCCATACACGTGTATGGAGGGGAAATTGGTGGGTGCCAGCTATCACAGTTGGCAAGAAATATCTACAAAAAGTAGATGAACAGTGGTCGGCCACTCAAAATTGTCATTTTGACAAAATGGACTGCCGACCGGCAACAAAGAGTGCCGACCGGCAAAATATATTGCCGGTGGCAACAAAAACCAGCCGGTGGCCTCTAGCCACTGCCGATGGTGTGTGGGAATGCCTCACAAGGAATCCCCCCCCTTCCAAGGCAGAACACAAGTGTTTGGTGCAAAACCAGACACAAAACAGTCAAGTTCGGAGATCCTGAGGCAAGGCGCGTAGCCGAGAACTCCGGGAACTCCAAACAAACACGAACATGGATAATCACCGAGTGTTCAAGCGGTGACGTCCAAGTCTTGAGGACGGTCAAAAATGGGGTGTCTACACCCCTCCCCTTATAATGTTATCTTGGGAAGGCCATGGTTGCACACAATGAAGGCTGTTTCCTCAACATTACACCAGCTATTACAGTTCCCAACAGAGCATGAAATTGAGGAGGTCAGAGGGGATCAAATGCAGGCAAAGAATTGCTCCATGGCAGCAATGAAATCCACCTGCAACTTGCAAGAGACAAAAACAGTAGAAATTGAGGACGAGGACATGGAGGTCCTAGATGACGTCGGTAAAGAGCCGGCCGACAAAAGCAAAGAAGTCTTGAAGAAAATTCTGGTCCAACAAGGGGATAAAAAGCGTTTCTTCCTTCTCGGCTCAAGCTTGGCCGAGGAGGAAGAAAAGGAGTTAGAGTCATTCTTGCGAGCAAACATAGAGGTGTTTGCCTAGACGCCATACGAGATGCCTGATATTGATCCCGAGGTCACTTGCCATAGACTAAATATAGATAGGTCGGCTAAACCTGTTATTCAGCGAGCAAGGAGGCCGACGTTGGTTCATGTAGAAGCAGTAGAGAAGGAAGTGAACAAATTGTTGGAGGCCAGAGCCATTCGAGAGGTAAACTACCCAACTTGGTTGTCAAACAGAATTGCTGTGAAAAAAATTGGGAAAGTGGAGGGTCTGTGTGGACTTCACCAGCCTGAATAAGGCTTATCCCAAAGATAGTTTCCCACTGCCCAAGATTGATCAATTAGTAGATGTAACTTCAGGGCATGGAATGATGAGCTTCCTAGATGCTTACAAGGGATACCATTAGATAGCAATGTATCTCCCTAATGAGGAGAAGACTGCATTTGTCACCCCAAAAGGGTTGTATTGCTATAGAGTGATATCTTTCGGGTTGAAAAATACAGGAGCAACCTACTAGAGGTTGGTGACTAAGATGTTCAAACATCTGATTAGCAAAACAGTGGAAGTGTACATTGATGACATGATCGTGAAGACCAAAGAACCTAAAATTCACCTGGCCGACTTAAAAGTAGTTTTTGATATCCTTAGAACATATCGGCTCAGACTCAATGCTTCGAAATGTGCATTTGGAGTTGGGTCTAGTAAGTTCCTAGGATACTTGGTTACCAGAAGGGGCATTGAGGCAAGCCCAGATCAAATCAAGGCTATCCTGGACTTGAAAAGCCCGACATTGACAAAACAAGTGCAGATGTTGACTGGAAGGGCTGCAGCCCTGAACAGATTTATAAGCAAAAGTTTCAATAAGTGTAAAACATTTTTCAGTTTGTTGAAAAAGGCCACAGATTTCTTGTGGATAGAGGAATGCGAAGTCGTCTTGGCCGACTTGAAAAAATACCTGACAACAGCTCTAGTTCTATCAAATCCAGTACCTGGAGAGAAACTATTCTTATACTTAGCCGCTTCAAAACACGTAGTGAGTGCAGTGATAATCAAAGAAGAGAACGGAGAACAAAGGGCAATATATTATGTGAGTAAAACATTAGCAAGTGTAAAGACCAAGTACTTACCCCTGGAAAAATTGACATTAGCCCTGGTAATGGCTTCAAAAAAACTGAATCACTACTTCCAAGCCCACAAGATTGTGGTACTGACGGAGCATCCTTTAAAGTCTCTGTTGTAGCAAGGAGATCTGACAAGAATGGTAGCCAAATGGGCAGTAGTGTTGGGCCAATATAACCTAGAATTTAAGCCCATAACAGCAATTAAGGACCAGGTGCTGGCCGACTTTATGACCGAGTTTACACCTGGCGCCATTCCACGTTAGGCTCTGGTGAGCCGCGACTTAGGGTGTCCAGGGGAACAAGAAGAAATCCAGCTAGGAATGAAAAAACCCCCACAACAACAAAGCAGAAGAAGGTAAAGAAACCAAAGCCCTGCGACATCTACATCGGCGACTCCTTCCGCCTGTTTGTTGATGGAAGTTCGAACCGTCAAGGAGCGGGGATAGGAGTAGTGTTAGTATCGCCAAATGGGCGAATGTTAGAGAAGTCTATTTGCTTGGGATTCAAGGCCTCAAACAATGAAGCAGAAAATGAGGCACTAATCGCGCGATTGAAGTTAGCAGCAGTAATGGAAGCCGACGAGGTGGTAGTCTTCTGTGACTCCCAATTTATTGTGAATCAGGCAACATGCGAATACACAGCCCGAGATGAAAGAATGATAGCCTATATCAAAGAAGTTGTTAGACTGCTAGCATTGTTCTAGGATTGCCGGCTACAGCAAGTTAGCCAAGATGATAACAGTCATTCCGATGCCTTGGCTAACCTGGCTAGTGCAATGAAATCAGGGGAGGCAAGGACAATAATGGTTAATTATTTGTCAGGCTCAAGTACGGAACCACTAATCACAGAATACGAAGCAATGTATGTAGAGATGGGTCCAAGTTGGATGGATGCAATAGTGGTGTTCCTTAGAGATAACAAGCTGCCAGACGATCGAAAAGAAGTCTATAAGAACAGGTTAAAATCGGCCAAGTTCAACCTAACAACAGATGGCCACCTCTACAGGAGATCCTTTACTGGTCTCCTTTTGAGGTGTGTGCATCCAGTTGCCCCTCTTTGACAGAACTCGAAAGTCATAACAATGACGGGAGTGAATGTCAAAGCCCAGAGACGACCCATTTTTGACAAGGCCGAAGACTTGGACAATCATGCAAGACAAACAAGGTATGCACCCGAAGGCAGGGGCAAAATGCAAGACAATGCAAGAAGCCGAGCATAACTTATGATCATGCAAAGAAAGCTGTAACGAAGCACGCATGCGACAGTTTTATAGCTAGCATACACCAAACTACACTACAATGCAGAAAGGATGTAAGAGAATTATGCAATTCTCGATACGTCTCACGCGGAGGATACAATTCCTGTCCGGTTCGTCCGGTTGCACCGGCCTCAAATGAGCCGTACATACAATATCGTGCCTGTAAAGAAAACAAACTTAACAGGTACAATGTCGTTAGCAACATGCATGACAATGCAATGATGAATGCAAAATGATATGCACTATATACAAAACTACGTATAAACAATGCAAATGATATGCAATGCAATCGAATCATGATCCAATCATGAGCGGTTCGAAACGACACAAATGTCAAATAGATTGATGGAAGTAACAAGTCTGTCTACCATAGAAAAGGTGCCGCAACCCTCAAACCAACATACCAGCGTGGAATAGGCGCGCACACATGCAGAACTATGAGTAATGTAGACGGACACAAGAACGAGTATTGGATGGAATGACATAAGTGGGGTGACGACCCGCTGGGGAAAGAATAATGATCCTAACACCGGATGCAATAATTACACTACAATGTAATATCTACAATGGATATGGCATGCAGCCAAAACGTATCTTGCCTAGGAAAGGCATGTACGCATACAAGCCATGTCTAACACAAGAAAAGGTGCCGCAACCCTCAAACCAACATACCAACGTGGAATAGGCGCGTACACATGCAGAACTGTGTTTTGACGTGAAAAGTAAGGGCACATACCAGACCAAGCTCAACAAGGAAAGGCGCAAGCCATAGATGGAGGATGATGCAGTGAATGCATGCAACTAAAATGCAATGGAGATGGATACAACGGATATGGCACGCGGCCAAACCAAATCTTGCCTAGGAAAGGCATGTACACGTACAAGCCGCGTCTGACACAGAAAAGATGCCGAACCCTCAAACCAACATACCAGCGTGGAATAGGCGCGTACACATGCAGAACTGTGTTTTGACGTGAAAAGTATGAGCACATACCAGACCAAGCTCAACAAGGAAAGGCGCAAGCCGTAGATGGGGGATGATGCAGTGAATGCATGCAACTAAAATGCAATATCTACAAATATGCAATGGAATGTAAATGCAATATTTACAGTGGAAATGCATAGCAATGCCCTATATTACGATGAAATGCATGACATATGCAATATCTACAATGGTGCATGACATATGCAATATTTACAATGTAATGCATGACATATGCAGTATTTACGACTTTTGAAATGCATGACGTATGCAGGTATTGTGCACACCAATACACCGAAGGTCTTGCACCTTCCAAGGATTTAAGGTCTCCTAGACTGTTGTGCAAAACGATGCAAGGGATGATGCGTACTATAACGCATGCAGACATGCGCAATAATAAAGGTTTTACACCTTCGAAGGATTAAGGTCTCCTAGACCGTGACAATGTGGTAAAGGTTTCGCACCCTTCAAGGATTTAAGGTCTCCTAGACCGTGCGTGTTTAAGGTCTCGCCAGACCATAGACGAACAAAACAATGCGATGCACAATGCAAGTGAGACACGCATGCCATGAAGGAATGTAAAATGATATGTAAATGAGACACGCATGCCTCAAAGGTGCAAGACAATGCACATGAGACACGCGTGCCTCAAAGGAATGTAAAATGATGCAAATGAGACACGCATGCCTCAAGGATTGTAAAATGATGCAAATGAGACACGCATGCTCAAGGAATGGAAAATGATGCAAATGAGACACGCATGCCTCAAGGAATGGAAAATGATACAAATGAGACACGCATGCCTCAAGGATTTGAGGCACGCGTACCTCAAAGGATGTAAATGAAATGCATGATAATGTGAATGAATTCGAATGCGTGACAACGCATGTTTTCCTTTTGAAATGCATGACAATGCAAATGGACTTACTTAAATGCGTGACAACACACGTGTTTTGGAAAGCATGACAATGCATGGTAAGGGAATGCACGACAACGCGAACGATGCGCGCGGCGACGTATGTATTGAAATGCATGACAATGCTTGTAATAAAAATGCAATGACAATTCATGAGAGATGTGCATGACAATGCCAAGGGGTGCGTGTTACAACGCGTGTAGTACGTGCAAACAATGCAACTGTGAGGCGCATGACGGGCGGATGCAATGCACCGAAATAGTGCGATGAACGCGTGCAACGCATTCGGGGCAACTTTTGAATCTTAAAAGGCAAAAGGATACAGAAGGATACATCATTGCATGAATTTGAGTGCACGCACAAAAGACGCGGTCGAGGTCAAAACGGAGGCCGGTTGAGCGTCGGAGATGCACTGTTTACATGTTTTAAGCAAAGAGGCTCTGGACCACTCATAGACCCAAGGAAAGGTGTAGGAGGCTCAAAAACCACTGTGGGAGACCACCGGCTGTCCACCGGCCATAATAATTCATCACGGCCGTCCATCGGCCATCAAATAGCTTCATCGGCAAATATATTGCGACCGGCACAAAATGTTGCCGACCGGCAAAAAGTCCCTGTGTCGGGGCAGAGTTTCGACTTTTGCTTCGGGTCTTTTAAAAATAGGGTTTCTAAACCCTATTTCTCACTTCCTCCTTAGCCGAAATTCCACACCCTCTCTCTCTAGAGTGTTTTTCCCTCCTTGTTTCCTCACTTTCTTCGCGTTCTACGCCCGTTCGTCGTCGGATTCGCGATTTCCTTCGCGTTTCGGACGTTTTCATCTGAACAAATCTTTGTTCGGGTACCTCCTTTGACGTTTCCACCTTTGTGGGGTTTGTTCCCCTCACTTCCTCTTGATTTCCGTGCCTTTTCACATCCCGACTTTTCCGGCCATTTTCCACCCTCCCGGGGGTTGACTTTTCGGTTGACTTTCCATTATTCCAGCCCGATTTTATTTTCCGACCATTTTCCTCGTCATTTGACATGGCCGACGATATTCCACGCGGTGGGACTCCTCCGGATCACGAGATGGATCCCGGGGTCGAGCTCCTACCTTTGAGCGAGCGACCGTTTGACCGGCGACCTACCGGCCGACGATTCACGTTTGCCCCCCGACGGACTGCGCCAGTTCAGGAGTTTTGACATGGCGCTGGATCCCGAGCTTCTCTTGCGCGAGCCTGCATCTCACCTATCCTTCGGCGCTTCCGAGGGTAATATTTTTTCTCGTTTTAATTTCTGCAATGTAGAACTTTTAACTGTCAACTTGCCATAGTGATTACATCTTTAGTTGCTTTAGCTCAGATGCTCTGATACACTGTGCATTGTAGTTGATCGCAGACACACTTGCAACTGATAGTTGTTTAAGAACGACACATGCACACGCACTGCACTAGCCTTAATCACTCAAACGCACGGCACATACCGTATTCACTGCAAAACACCGGCACCGATACCTATTTGAATCTGGAATCATTTGATCTAATTTAATCATACCAAATCAGTTTTCAATTGAATATACCATTAATTCACATAAATTATGATGATCATAAAAACATCGATCCATTTCCGATTCGGCCGCCGATAAGGCCTTCAATTCGCGGTTTAAAGCATAACGAGAACAGGTAATTTGGCAGTCAAACAGATAGATCATGCATTTAAACAGTTACAGTCAATCAATCAGTCTCAGTTTTTTTCAGTTCAGTTCAGTATCTCAATCAATTCAATTATCGATCATAATCGGTCTCAGTTTAGCAGTAATCAGTAAATAATCAGTAAACAGTGAGGAGGGTTGTTACAATTGCTACCGACAGAAACTTCATTTGCCCAGTTGCTTGGGGCAGTTGTCCAACCAGGTCTATGCCCTACTAGGCAAATGGCCAGGGCTGGATACTGGGTTCAAATCTGCTACTGGTTGATGTATCAAAGGTGCAAACCTCTGACATTTCTCGCACTTTCTAATGTAGGCTTCAGCATCTTTCTGCATGTAGGGCCACCAGTACCTCTGAGTAATGGCCCTATGAGCAAGTGATTTGCCTTCCAGCATGGTTTCCACATACCCCTTCATGTATCTCATACAAGAAGTCTTCAACCTAGGAGGGATGCACACACCTCGAAAGGAGACCAGTGAAGGATCTCCTGTAGAGGTGGCCATCTGGTTAGGTTAAACCTGGCCAATTTCAACCTGATCTTATGGGCTTCTTTCGATCGTCTGGCAGCTTGCCACCTCTAAGGAACACCATTATTGCATCCATCTAACTTGAACCCATCTCTACACACATTGCTTCGTATTCTGTGATCAGTGGTTCCACACTTGGGCCTGACAAATAATCAACCATTATTGTCCTTGCCTCTCCTGATTTCATTGCACTAGCTAGGTTAGTCAAGGCATCAGTATGACTGTTATCATCTCGGCTAACCTGCTGTAGCCGGTAATAATCTAGAACAATGCTAGCAGTCTAACAATTTTTTTGATATAGGCTATCATTCTTTCATCTCGGGTTTTGTATTCACATGTTGCCTATTTCACAATAAATCGGGAGTCACAGAAGACTACCACCTCGTCGGCTTCCATTACTATTGCTAACTTCAATCCCGCGATCAGTGTCTCATTTTCTGCTTCATTGTTTAAGGCCTTGAACCCCAAGCAAATAGACTTCTCTAACATTCGCCCATCTGGCGATACTAACACTACTTGTATCCCCCCTCCTTGACGGTTTGAACTTCCATCAACAAACAGGCAGAAGGAGGTCGTCGATGTAGATGTCACAGGGCTTTGGTTCTTTACTTTCTTCTGCTTTGTTGTTGTGGGGGTTTTTTCATTCCCAGCTGGATTTCTTCTTGTTCCCCTGGACACCTAAGCCGCGGCTCACCAGAGCCTAACGTGGAATGGCGCTAGGTGTGAACTCGGCCACAAAGTCGGCTAGCACCTGGCCTTTACTTGCTGTTCTGGGCCTAAATTTTAGGTCATATTGGCCCAACACTACTGCCCATCTGGCTACCATTCCTGTCAGATCTCCTTGTTATAACAGGGACTTTAAAGGATGTTCCGTCAGTACCACAATCTTGTGGGTTTGGAAGTAGTGATTCAGTTTCTTTGAAGCCATTACAAGGGCTAATGTCAATTTTTCCAGGGGTAAGTACTTGGTCTCTACACTTGCTAAGGTTTTAATTACATAATATATTGCCCTTTGTTCTCCTTCTCTTCTTTGATTATCACTGCACTCACTACGTGTTTTGAAACGGCTAAGTTATAAGAATAGTTCCTCTCCAGGTACTGGATTTGACAGAATTGGAGCTATTGTCAGGTATTTTTTCAAGTCGGCCAAGACGACTTCGCATTCCTCTATTCACAAGAAATTTGTGGCATTTTTCAACAAACTGAAAAATGGTTTACACTTATTGGAACTTCTACTTATAAATTTGTTTAGGGCTGCAGCCCTTCCAGTCAACATCTGCACTTGTTTTGCCGATGTCGGGTTTTCAAGTCCAAGATAGCCTTGATTTGATCTGGGCTTGCCTCAATGCCCCTTCTGGTAACCAAGTATCCCAGAAACTTACCAGGCCCAACTCCAAATGCGCATTTCGAAGCATTGAGTCTAAAACTGATATGTTCTAAGGATATCAAAAACTACTTTTAAGTCGGCTAGGTGATTTTTAGGTTCTTTGGTCTTCACGATCATGTCATCAATGTACACTTCCACTGTTTTACTAATCAGATGTCTGAACATCTTAGTCACCAACCTCTGGTAGGTTGCTACTGTATTTTTCAACCCGAAAGGCATCACCCTGTAGCAATACAACCCTTTCGGGGTGACAAATGCAGTCTTCTCCTCATCAGGGGGATACATTGCTATCTGGTGGTATCCCCTGTAAGCATCTAGAAAGGTCATCATTCCATACCCTGAAGTTGCATCTACTAATTGATAATCTGGGCAGGGAGTAGGAAACTATCTTTGGGACAAGCCTTATTCAGGCTGGTGAAGTCCACGCAGACCTTCCACTTTCCCCCTTTTTTTTTTTTCCATAACAATTGTGTTTGACAACCAAGTTGGGTAGTTTACCTCTCGCATGGCTCTGGCCTCCAACAATTTGTCCACTTCCTTCTCTACTGCCTCCACATGAAACAATGTCGGCCTCCTTGCTCGTTGAATGACAGGTTTAGCCGACATGTCTACATTTAGTCTATGGCAAGTGACCTTGGGATCAATACCAGGCATCTCGTATGGCGTCTAAGCAAACACCTCTATGTTTGCTCACAAGAATGACTCTAACTCCTTTTCCTCCTCCTCGGCCAAGCCTGAGCCGAGAAGAAAGAAACACTCTTTATCCCCTTGTTGGACCAGAATTTTCTTCAAGACTTCTTTGCTTTGTCAGCCGGCTCTTTGCCAACGTCATCTAGGACCTCCATGTCCTTATCCTCAATTTCTACTGTTTCTACCTCTTGCACGTTGCAAGTGGATTTCATTGCTGCCATGGAGCAATTCTTTGCCTGCATCTGATCCCCTCTGACCTCCTCAATTTCATGCTCTGTTGGGAACTGCAATAGCTGGTGCAATGTTGAGAGGAAACAGCTCTCATTGCGTGTAACCATGGCCTCCCCAAGATAACATTGTAAGGGGAGGGGATGTCGATTACTGTGAACTCTGTGTTTACCTTCTTGGTGCCTGCCTGTACCTCCAAATTTATTGCTTCCAGGGGCCATGTCGGTTATCATTGGGCTGTTGGACTGTTTCAAATCATCTCGGTGAAGGCCGAGCTCCTTGTAACTTCTGACATACATAATGTCACAAGAGCTGCCTTGGTCAATCAGAATGCGCCTACTTGGCATGCTCCAATCTTGAGGGATACTACAAGAGCATCGTTGTGTGGATGCTGCACCATGTCTAGGTCTACTTCAGTAAAGGACACCATTGGTCCCAGGTACTCGTCTGTCTTAGACCTCTTTTGCTGGACCTAATATACATACGATAAGTGTTTCACCCTCTGAGTCTCCCCACGTACCTCGTTCTCATTGACCCTTGAATGAATCACATTGATCACTTGAGGTTTGTCTATTTGTTGTTGTGGTGCTGGTGGAGGTGGTGCTGCTGGTGCCTAGGGCAACCTTGCCTGCTTTTCCTCGTTTTTTCCCTCATCTATCAGGTTCCTCAAGTGACCCTATCTGACCAAGTCTTCCAAATGCGTCTTCAGGGTTCTGCACCTGAGTTAGGTACCCATCCTCATAGTGGCAGACACAGTGTTCCCAAGGCTCATTCCCATGAACTCACCAAGAATTTTCTTCAGCGCTCTATAATACGGCTGGTTCTTGATCCTTTCTAGAACTTTATAAACCGGGATCTGGAACACAATGGTGACTGCCTGTGCCGCCCTCAGCCCTGTTTCCTACTGTTAAAACCAGTATTACCTCGGCCTTGCTTTGGCGAGCCGTTTTTATTTTTCTACTTCGGCGTCTTCATTCTTGGCGTATCCTCTTCTGCTCTGGCATATTTCTCGATCCTTGCCATAAGCTCCTCCATACTCTTTGGCAAAGTCTTTGCCAATGACTTCCGAAGCGTGCAATCATCCTCCAGGTCGTTCTTAAAATATTCGACCGCCAACTCCTAGTTATATCCTGGTATTCGGTTTAAACATCTTATAATATCTTGGCATAAGCCCTGAGGCTTTCACTCTCGCTAATTCTCAAGGCCATCAGGGAGTCTACCCTCAATGGCTGCAATTTGTTTATAACAAACGTGGCCACAAACATTCGGCCAGGCCTTCCCAACTTTTCACAGTTCCTTTCAAACAACTTGTCAAACCAATCTGATGCGATTTCCCCAAAAGATGAGGGGAACACTTTGCAGAGCAATGGTTCGTTCTCGGTATACAGTGCCATTGAATTCAAGTATAAGCCGACGTGAAAGTTCAGTTCGGACTTACCGTCATATATCTGGAACCTCGGCATATGGAACCTTTTTGGGGCCTTAAACTTATCCAATTTCACTGAGAACGGCGTTCTCGGCTTGACCGAAGATGTGACCTCGGCATTCTACCGCTTCCTCTGGAGATAGTCCCTCAAATCCTCCTTAGTTAGACCAGGAGCTCGGTTGTCAACGGATTTCAGCCTTTTGGTGCGCTGCTCCTGATGTCATTATGAGTCCTCCTAGATTTCTCTTCATTCACCGTGTCGAAACAAAATTCCTTCCCTTGAACATGCCGAGGTTTCCTAACGTAAGTTCCCTTGGTCCGAGGTATCTTCTGAGACTCTCTTCTTATTAACTCTGCTCGCCCGGCGTTTGTAAAGGCCGGTGTGTGAGCGTCCTTCACCTTGTCATGCTGAGGGACTGCTGGGATTGCTTTTTGCCCCCCTTTCTGGGCATCATTCTTGGCCGAGGGAATTGGCGTGTTCTTCAATGGAAACGGTAACTGCATGACGTTGTTCTGCATCGTGAAGTTGACAACCGATTGCAGGTCTGCCAACTTGTTTGCTATTCCCTTCATCTTGTCGTCCTTACTTAGACATCTATCTTTCCAATACCTGGAGGTCGCTTTCGTTGTAATACTCGTCTCGGCCTGCTTTCTTCAGTGCGTCTCCTTCTAGGCCGACATCATTCTCCCTAGGATTCTGATCCCGTGTTCCTTCATTATGGTTTTCCTCCTCCATGTTTGGATTGGCATGCTTACCACTCCCACTAGGGATGTCGTCCTCGATCTTTTCTTTCTGCCCGTCGTTGGCCATCTATTCTCTTACCGTTCCCACAGACGGCGCCAAATTGTGGGTGTTGATTCCAACCACACAACCAAAGGGGGAACCTAGCTAGAGAGCACCGACAGAATAGATTAAACCCGAACAACCTATCACAGAGAGGTAAGAATCTGGTGGTGGTTCGTCCACCCGGGGGCACTTCGACGGTCAAGTTAGTATTCTGTATCTCTCACAGAGAAACAAATAGTGCTTAACTCACTAGAAAGAACATAAAAAGCATATCTCAGACCCACGGGGTGCCTTACTTTTATAATGATCAATGTCCAACTTCCCCTAGAAGTCTAACTTCCCCTAGAAGTCTTACTTCATGGGACTCTAACACATAATGCTTGTCTTGGACTCTTAGTTAGATAGGGATAAACTCCCTCAGAGCCTTATCCCTATCCAGTCTAGAGCCTCTTTCATTTAGGACTCCTATCCTTCCCTATCCGTTTATCTCAGATTCCAGTATCTACGCAGATAACCTCGCCTAGCCGAGATCATCTTGGCAATGTGGCCACGCCACGTGGCACCTCGGCTGACACTTCGGTGTCACTTTTTGCCGCGTGCCGTTATTCACAAAATACTTCCCCACACTTGACTAGGAGGAAGTAGCTTCAAATTTGCAATAATAGCTATAAAAACCTAAATTTAGACCGTCCAAAGGGGGTTGAATCAATCAATTAGAGTGTTGTTATTAACACTCCATTAATTATTTTGCATCACTATTTCTTTGGATTTCTATTTATAAATTTAAAAATTTTAAAATTTCTTTTTTCTTCCAAATAATATCAAAATTATCTCTGTGAAAACATTCATCTATTCAATTGAGTGCACACCCCCACACCCCCCCACACCGCAAAAAGTCTCTCTCTCCAAAAACTCTAACAAAACCCACGAAAGTGATTGCTATTTCATCTCCACGTACTTGTTCATGACTTGAGAAAATAAATGTAGGGTTTTTGTTGTTCATTCAAAATTTCCCTTTTATGGATTCTGCAATCTCCATGAGTTTTGGTTATCTGTCTTAAACAAATAAGAAATGTTCGGTTACTTGTTCCCGAACAAAAATGAACAATGTTTGGGCCTGTGTTCCTGGATTTCGGTCATATGCTTGGGAGTTTAGTCCTGAAAAATGATGAACAATTTTTATTATTTTTGTCATTTTTTTTCAAGAAGAAACTTACCCTTGCAAGACCAAACCTCCTCTGAATTAAGAATACCATCAAAGCTATGAATCGCCTCTGAGCTTTTATTATGTACTCCTCTCGTCTCATGGAGTTGTGATTGCCAGAAAAACTTCCACTCATTGTCATTGTCGAAGAAGTGTAGATAATCAAATGGTTGTCACCGTTACCACCGGATATTACCGCCAAAGGTTTTCAAGGTTTTGAGGATGTGTAGGTTTTGAATGTGAGATTTGGGGAAGATGGATGATGGTTGATAATGGAAGTGTGTGCTCTCATAAACTCTAACTCATGATGTAGTGAGTGTGTAGGCCTAATTGTGAGATGGGGTGTCTTAAAATTATTGATGTCTTTTTTAGTAATTTCATTTGAGGTTATTATTGTAATAAAAAAAAGCTAAAAAATAGGAGGTCCAAAATAATTGATAGGGTGCTAATAGTAATACTCATTAATTAACCTAATTTATTGTTCTGGGAAATTTAAGACTACTTTCATGCATAAAATCAATCTAACTCATTGTTGTGAGGATTGAATAATAATTTCTCTAAATCAATTTTGAAGAATAATGATTTTAAATAAAACAATTTTGAAAATAAATTTTATACAGTTGATAAAATTATATATATCTATATAATAAAGCAGGACTATTTTGAAAATGTATCAAAATGTATAAGAGATACATTTGGTTTTAATGGTCTAAATCAATCCTAAGTATATATTAATGGTTCAGATANTGTAAATTGCATAAGTGGTCATATTTACCAATTTTGCCACCCTTAGTGGCACACTACCTTGAGCCTTACATACACTTAGGCAAACAAATTCTTCAGCCATTTCATTGAGCTCCACCGAATTTAGAGAGAGAGAAAAAGGAGAGAGTTAGTTTTCATCTCATTTGGCTTGATTTGGTTTGGAGATTGAAGGAAATTGAAGTGTAATTGCATATTTGAACTCCTATACCTCTAATTGAAGACCTAAGGTAGATCATTGACCTTCTTTATTGTGCATTTGAGTTTATTCTTGCATGATTCATGGGTCTTTAGTGATCTAAGGCATGAATTGGTTCAATAGTGTTGGTTGAAACTCATCTCTTGCATGCATACTTGTATTGAGAATTTAAAGTTGTTTTCATGGCAAATGTTACATGCATGCTCATATTTATGTTTAAGCCCATGATTTCACCATGTTTTAAGAAGAATTGGCTCATTAGAGCATGTATTGAAGCTTTGAATTGATTTAAAGTTATGCATGTACCATGTTCATCTTGTACATGAAATGTTGTTTGAAAATGTGTTCAATGGAACTACCTTTGGGCTTTGATTTCTCAAATTGATCTTTGAAACATGTTATACATTGAGTTTTAAAGTGTTTTCCAGAAAATTGGCCCAAAAGGATCGAATTTGGTACATTGAAACTTGGTTTTGAACTTGGAGTTCGAATCTGGGTTTTCCAGATTTTGATCGTCCGTCGAGCGCAGGGGTAAGTGCCGCTCGAGCGGGGAAATCGAGCTCCAGCATCTCTCACTGCTTACAGTTCCGCTCGAGCGGGGTATTGTACGCTCGAGCGGAGGCTTGTGTCACACGCTCGAGCGGAGGGTTGACGCTCGAGCGGGGACCTTTGTTGCATGTCCGCTCGAGCGGGGAAACCTGCGCTCGAGCGGGGGAACTGTTTTTCTGAAAATTCTGAAACTGTTTTCTGAGTGCATCTTTGCATCCTCATTCCATTCTAGGCATTCTTAGGCCTAGTTAAGGCATCTTAATGAGAATTAAGTGTAGAACACACCAAGGCAAATTAAGGATTAAGTTATAATCTTTCCCAACTGTATAGCTTAGTGTGTGTTCAATCTGTTAACTGTGTAGGGTTAGCTTACTGAGGAGACGCTCTAGCTTACTGTAGCCCAGGACTCTGTGAGTAACAACTGTGTAAAGATATGTTCAAAAATGATTATCTTCTGAACTGTTTACGTTATTGAATTGTTTACCTTATTGAGCTGCTTATTGAATTGAACTGGTTACTGAACTGAACTGTTTACTGAATTGATACTGTTTACTGAACTGAACTGTTTACTGAATTGATACTATTTACTGAACTGAACTGTTACTGAATTGATACTGTTCACTGAACTGATACTGTGTACTGAATGAACGTATGTCTTATATTCTGAACTGTACTGTGGCATCCTTGGCACCTACTGTTTAGTTACTGTGACAGAGAGACCTCTGTCGGTTCCCAAGTTTGGAACCACTACTGTTTACTGTTATGATGGCCATTTGTATTTCTGATATGGAACAAAGTGCTGTACGGAACTAAGTGCTACACTGTGAGCCACTTCTAGAATCTACGGAACTAAGTGCTACAGTGTGAGCCACCTCTAGAGTCTGTGCGAGACACCTCTTGAATCCACAGGTACTGTACTGTTCTCTGAAATAGTACGGTTACTGTTACTGTTACTGTACTGCTACTGATGGCCATCATTTATTGTTTGGTCTGTTAAGACCCGGTCTTTTAAGACCTACTGTTTACTGTACTGTTATGCCAATGGATGTACCACATATCACTATTTTAACTGAATGACTGTTATGGCCTGAAATATGAGCCACAAACCGAATGACTGATAAACTGACTGAAATGACTATTTTCAATACCGAAAGGACATTTATTCTTAAACCCTTTACTCATTGTGTTATTCACTGGGCTTTAGCTCACTGCTCATATATATATGTAGGTGTACAGGCACCGGATCGTTGCTAGAAGCGTCGGGGTAAACTCCAGTCTGTCAAGCCAACCACTGTGCCTCACTGCGAGGTTCCGAGCCTGCCAAGTTATGGCTTAGGGGTGTTTTATTTCCCCGTCCTTCTCTGTAACTGTTTTGTTTACTGTATAGACTGTACTGTACTGTTTAATAGGGATTAGGTCCCTGTACCGAGTGTTTGTAAATATTGTGCATACTGTTCCGCACTGAAGGTATAAATGTATGAAAAATCTTTTTGCATACAGACTGTCACAGCTCATTGGACATTGTTTTATTACTGTAATGGCTTCCGCCATGCCCCTGTACTCTGTTTTACTGTGTTACTGTTAAGCAGGCCTTCGATAATCTCGGATTACTGGCCGGTTACGGTGCTAAACCCATAGAGGCGGGTTTGGGTCGTGACAGCAATTGATTACTTCACAAAGTGGGTAGAAGTTGAACCCCTTGCAAAGATTCGAGATATTGATGTGAAAAACTTCATATAGAAGAACATCATCACCTGATTTGGGATCCCAAGGGCAATAATAACCGACAACGGTACACAGTTTGACAGTAAGCTAATCAAAAGCTTATGTGTAAAGTACAAAATCAAGAACTACTACTCTCCAAGTTTCTCTTAGAGTAATGGTTAGACAGAAGCATCTAATAAGACTATCTTGGATGGGATCAAAAAGAGGCTGGATGCAGTAAAGGGAAAATGGGTGGAGCAGTTGTCCAATGTACTATGGACATATCGGACTACGCTGAGAAGATCAACTGGGGAGTCTCCATTTGCCATGGCTTATGGCACTGAAGCAGTTATCCCACTAGAAGTCGGCATTCCAGGGATCAGAATCCAAGGAATGGAAAATGGTACTAATGAGGCATTTCTAGCCCGAGATCTAGACCTACTGGAGGAGAAAAGAGAGAGCAGCAGCAATTCGGCTGGGGGCATACCAACAACAACTTGCTAGAGCTTACAATAAGAAGGTCAACCCAAGAGAGTTTAAAATTGGGGACCTTGTATTGAGGAAAGTAGTCGGTAATAAGAAGGATCCTAAGGAGGGCAAGCTAGGCCCAAATTGGGAGGGGCCTTATAGAATCATCTCGGTCGCTGGCAATGGGGCATATCGGCTTGAGGACAGTGATTGCAAAGAGTTGCCAAGACCTTGGAACACTTGCAATTTGAAGTTTTTCTATCATTAGATTTTTATTTTTCGAAGTTTATGTCATTAGCTGAAGTAATAATAAAATTTTAGTTTGATTTTTATGAATCTGAAATCTGTGTGATAGGACTGACCAATCCTATGGCGATGTTTCTGAATGAAACATGATGAATAACTTAAACTTATTATATGGCAGAGTTGAATTATACTTGTATATAATAGAGTTGAACTAAGTTGGCAATGTTTCTGAATGAAACGTGACGAATAACTTAGAATTATTATATGGCAGAATTGAATTATACTTGCATATAATAGAGTTGAACTAAGTTGAATTAACATAGACTTACCATATCAACAAAGTTAAACTCAGAATGGAACTAAGTGTGCTTTAGTTAGATTAACAGAGAAGCCAAGGTTGAACACCTTGGCTAGTCTTTATTTGAATTTGACTTCGGCGAGAGACCATAGACACATGCTTAATGTGAACTTAAGTGGAACTTAGTTTCACATTAGGGGTTAGGGAGCTGGAGAATGATGAATAAACTTAAAAGTTTAAGTGCTTAAGACTTGTTGAAATTTTTTAGAAGAATTTACAAATGGGCTTAGATAATTATGAATAAAGTACCCGAGGTGTATATTACCCGAGGTGACCAACCAGGTTGTTAAAGCTTGGAAAGGGTGAAGTCTTAGTAGAAGATAGCATATGAAGGTAAAAAAGCAATCCTTGACTAAACAACGCTTGTAAAAATATTTTAATATTTTTAAGTGTTAGCCAAGGTATTCCAATTGTTGGCCGAGGCAAGCAATCAAGGTTTATATCCGAGGTACTCTACCCTGAAGTTATTATATAGTTAAGGTATACTTTGAAGTCATACAAAAATATTCTAAATATGAAGGCATACAAGGCATGGAAGGAAAACAATAAGCATACAAGAAAAGCATCCAAACAATTAAAAAGAAAAACATGCATTTAAAGGAGAAACTTGTTCAGATACAACAAAAGGCACATCGGCCAAATTGAAAAGTCAAAAGTTGATCAAATGAAATACAACTGAAGGAAGAAAGAGTACAAAATAAAGGAAAAATATCCTAAGCATTGGGATTGGTCTAGGATTGCTCAGCCTCGGTCGTTGGAGTTTTATCGGCCTCGGTTGGCAGCATTGCATTCTTTTTCGGCGCTATCTCGGCATCTATTTCGAGCAGAGTCTGATCCAAACTCTTTTCGACTCATTAGACCTCGGCCTCAAAAGTGGTTGGTTTGGTAGAGGTGCCCTTGGAAGCCAAGTCATCCTCCTCATCTTGAGTCAAGTCAAGGACTTGCTTATTTAGGGTGGGGACTTGGCATCAGTGGCAGCCTCCTCCTCGTCTTCATCGGCCTCACCATCCTCGGCATCATCCTCGTCGGCTTCGTCGCCAGAGTCCTTGGGCTCTGGAGGGAAAGGCACTTGGAGTTGATTGATGCCTTGGAGGTCAGAGTCCATTGGAACGGATAATTTGTTTAGTGTCGCCGTCCAACCGAGCTAATAAACCTCTGTTGCAAGCCTTATTGACTTGTTCTTTGTATTGGTCACGAACGGTGGCTTGACCCTCTTCGAAAGCCTTATCGTTGGCTGTTTTGACCTCGTCTTCCTTTGATTTGATGGCCTCATTGAGCTTGGCCTCGAACTCTGCTGCCTTGGCCTTGATAGCCTTAATCTCGGCCTTAGCGGCCTCGGCAGCTGCCCCCGTAGCTTCTGTTTTGGCCTCGGCTTGGCCTTGTGCAGCTCTGGTAGCCTTGGCCTGATCTAGCAGCTTTCGGTTGTTAGCCTCGGCGTGGTTCAACGATGACAGGAGCTTGGCAGCTTCTTGGATCTTTTTTACTAACTTCTTTTTCGTCATCTCGGTCTTGACCGCATACGAATATGCGTGCTGGATAGCCTACAAGGAGTACAACAGATTAGTTAAAATTCTGGCTAAGTGTTGAAAAACTTTAACAGGGAAAAGGAAGAGACTTACCAAGATCGAGTGTTGCATCATAAGGCCAAAGTTTTAATACTCATGCAACTCGATCATACAATTCAAATCTTCTAGTAAAAGAACAGTCGTTGATAGGGCTGCGCCGACTTCAATATCCATTGTGTTATCGCCAGCTGTCAAGGGTCTGTCCCTCACCATGACCTCGGAAGCCCAGGTCATATTGCGAGAGAAGCTGCGGCTACCCTCAGGTTGGTCAGACCTCAGCCTTTTGGATGGTTGGGAATCGGATGCATCGGCCTCAGTTGGTCTCTTCTTGGCGGCAATTTGGCTTTTCTCTACCTCGGCTAATTTCGAGATAGACACAATGTCCTCAAAGTCAATCTGAGTCACTGTGGCATTAGCCTTGGTTCTTTTTACCCTCTTTGGCTTTAACTTGGTCTGGAATGGAGAGGAGGAGGATTGAACAGCCACCACCCCTGGAAGGGTGGCAAGGAGATCTTCAATGACGGCTGGTTTGCGGCCCATGTCGTTGGTTGTTGCAGCGACGGTGACCTTGGTACCGAAGTGAATTGCTGGAAACGCAGTTGGAGGGTTTGCTGGGTCATACGCCAAGGAGATTAATTCTTGGCATGTGCAATTTCGAGTCCTGCCGGCTGGAGCGTTTGATGGAGCTCTATGTTGGCGTCGGCGCTGGGATGATGGGATTTATTGAGCTGGAGCAGAAGTAGAGGACAGCTCTACTAGGTCTAATGAGGAGGCCTGGTCTAGCCTTGGGGATGATGCAGCTGGTGGAGTTGTTGCAGATGAGGAAGTTTTGCTTCGGCGGGAAACATCAAGCAAGACGGATTTGTACATCAGGATGTAGTCAAGCAGCAATGGGGCCTTGCGCTTCTCAATTGGCAAACCTAGCAGCTTTTTTGGATCATTGCTGGGAAAAATGTCTGGCGAAAGTCTTTCGCTGGCTGAGGAAGATCTACAAACAAGAGAAACATTAGCATGAATAGATAAGGTTAACAAGTCTTAAGCAAAGATAAAGTTAGGAGATAACTCAGTTCTTATTCTCATCCTCTCTAAACACTCCTCAGCGCAATGGGAAGATATGAAGATCGTCGTTTGGTGTAAACTCCCAGTTGCCTGAGACGATTAGATAGTCATCTCCAGCATCCTTGTTGGAGTCAGGAAGGTCGGGTACGATTTTGTAGGCAGTGGATTTGGGCTTGAGGAAATATGTGTAGCCTTTTTCAGACTTAAGGCCACACATAGTGTAACAGAACTGGATGTCAGCTAGCGTGATCCTAGCATTTTCTCGGCGTGCCAGTTCTATGATGCCATTGATAACCCTGTATGAGTTGATGGCTAGTTGCATAGGGTTGAGCTTATAATAATGGAGGATTTCCCTAAAAATGATGTCTACGGGAAACCTGAGTCCACACTCTACAAAGGCAACTATTGGGAAGGGCATAAAGTTTCCATCAAGCATAATGGAGTCCTCTTTCCTAGCCAATCTCATCTGAATGTCTGCTGGGATAGAAAACTCTCTCCTAAAGTTCTCAAGTTTTTTTTGGGTGTTTACCCTACACTTAAACATGTCCATAACATCGGCTTAAATGGAAGATGGTACAAGATTTCAGAAGAAGATCGCTGGTAAATGTTTGGGAACCTCGGCTAAACCCTAGAAAGCACTGGGATGAGGATTTATGAGGATTAGAGGGGATTTCGTTTCAGTTTTCCTAAAGAAACAAGGCTCAAAATCAAACCCACAAACCCAAGTCTATGTAGAAACAAGAAATCAAAGGCAAAAATCTGGAAACAGAGAAAGAAGACCAAAAAAGAAATGTAATTCAGAAATCATGGGTGAAGTAGAAAAACAGGTGTGTACACCCAAAACTTCAAGACACTAAATGAGTGTCTGAAGAACAATGTGCAAATGTCTCAAGCAAAAAACATGATTGGCATTTTCAAAAGAGTACACAGATTCAAGATTCAAGATTCAAGATTCAAGAAACATAAATGTTGATCAAAGCATGAAGATGAAAACAAGACATAAACGTAGATATAAGGCAACAACAAACAATGTAGATAAATGGCAGGTTCAAAACAAATAAAGAGAATAATAAAAGACTGAAATTAAAAAGAGATATTGAGAACTCACCGATTGAGGTCGAATAGGGGAACGCCGAAGTTGTGTTCACTGGAGTTAGATGCTGCCCTTGATCGAAAAGGACTAGCAGAAAATTCACTAGAGATGGATAGTGGCAGAGTTTTTAAGGTTCGAAAATGAAGGATTTTAGAGAGAGAAAGTCTAAGTACAGAGAAAAAAAATGAGAGAATGCAAAGTGAGAAAACGAAGAGAGAGAGAGAGAGAGAGTTTTGTTAAAACTCCAAAAGGCGGCAAAAGGAAATGAATACGCCTTGGACAACGTGTCTATCAGGCGGCGTGCGCAGAAGCAACACGACCTGATAGCTCGTATCAGGTACGAACCAATGAGAACGGGACGCGTAGAGGAAACGGTTGAGTAAACTGTGCGTAACAGCTCATGTGCAGTCAAAACCTTTGGAGTTCTTGATTAATGAAACAAAAAACCTCAGCTAGAGGAACAATCTCGGTTGAGATGTTTAAAGAACTTGACTCTGGGTTCCTGATCCTTGATAAAGGTGAATAGTTGCGCACTAAGTACTTGAAGCCGACGAGTAATGATCTTGGTCATGAAGCAGAGCAAAACTATAGCTGACCTGCTACTCGAAGAAACAATGTAGGTTCCATCACCTCAGGTTGCCAAGGTAATAGAACCTAGAGACAGTTGTGGGAAAGTATTTTGTGAATAACGGCAAGCGGCAAAAGGTGACACCGAAGTGTCAGCCAAGGTGCCACGTGGCCTGGCCATATTGCTGAGATGATCTCGGCTAGGTCGAGGTTATCTGCGCAGATACTGGAATCCGAGATAAGCGGATAGGGAAGGGCATGAGTCCTAGATGAAAGAGGGCTCTAGACTGGATAGGGATAAGGCTCTGAGGGAGTTTATCCCTATCTAGCTAAGAGTCCAAGATAAGCATTATGTGCTAGAGTCCCATGAAGTAAGACTTCTAGGGAAAGTTGGACATTGATCATTATAAAAGTAAGGCACCCCTGGTGGGTTTAAGGTATGTTTTTTATGTTCTTTCTAATGAGTTAAGCACTATTTGTTATCTGTGAGAGATACTGAATACTAACTAAACCGTCGGAGTGCCCCCGGGTGGATGAACCAGCACCGAATTCTTACCTTTCTGTGACAGGTTGTTCGGGCTTAATCTATTATGTCAGTGCTCTCCAGCTAGGTTCCCTTTTGATTGTGTGGTCGGAAATCAACACCCACATCAAGCATGTGATCAACCATAAGATTGAAGAAATTGAAACCAACCCAATACATTTTTAGAAAATTTAATGAAAATTAATTTTAGTGATTGTGTCCCATGTTCTTTTGAAAGGTCACAATGCTTAATGGATGGTTGCAACTTTTTCAAAATACTTGCGAAGGATTCAGAAGGTTTGTTTTGAAAAGTTGGTTAAAAATTAATTTTTTAGTTTTTTTTTTTTTTAACTTCTTTTGAAAAAATGTATAAAAAAGTAGAGAAGTGATGTGACTCAAAATAGGCTAAAAACTTTTGATTTTTAGCCATCTTCCCAAAAGAGCCCTAAATTTTATTCTCATCACTTCACTCTGGACTTCGAATTTATGCAAAGACACCACATGAATTTATGTAATTTTTAAAATTTGTTTTTTGAGTAGTCTATTTTGTAACTAGTTAAGATATACTGTAGTGTTGGAAATGCTATTATATCTAGTAGTGAAAAAACAAATCAGATCGCCGGGAAAATAAATGTTGTAACCACCTATGGAATTGATTTTTTTAATAATTTTTAAATTTTTTACAAAAATATATATATAAAAAATAAATTGATAATTTATGTTGACTCTTTTGCTAAAAACTAGTATTCCCAAACAAGGCCTTACCCACACGTTGACAGAATTGATACACATCAATAAGGAGGCCAAGCCCCAGTGCAATAATACAATAATGCTACGCTACAGGAAGGGAAGTCAGGAAAGCTTTCAGGAAATGGTGGGCCCCACCTGGAAAGGAATAAAAAAAAGGAAATTGTTAGTTTAAGGAAATTGTTAGTTTAAGAAATAAAAAAACTTGCTGCCGCCGGTCAACAACAAATTGTTGGGTGGGTCCCACTCAAGAAAATAAAAAAATAATGAAATAATAAAATAATAAAAAATAAAAAATAAAAAAAAAGGAAAAATAAAAGTAAAGGAAATGAAGAAAATGTTGGCTGGAACCTTCTATTATATCAATAACAAATATTGTAGGTAGTAATTCAAGTGAATTCCTTTGAGTGAAAACTCACAAAGAATATAATCCAAGGAATTCACTCAAAGGAATTCACTTGAATTGCTACCTACAATATTTATTGTTGATATAATAGGAAGGTTCCAGCCAACATTTTCTTCATTTCCTTTACTTTTTCCTTTTTTTTTATTTTTTATTTTTTATTTTTTATTTTTTATTTTTTATTTTTCATTATTTTTTTATTTTCTTGAGTGGGACCCACCCAACAATTTGTTGTTGACCGGCGGCAGCACGTTTTTTTATTTCTTAAACTAACAATTTCCTTAAACTAACAATTTCCTTTTTTTTATTCCTTTCCAGGTGGGGGCCACCATTTCCTGAAAGCTTTCCTGACTTTCCTTCCTGTAGCGTAGCATTATTGGCAATAATATATCCAAACACGACTGACAACACTACAGCTGCCCAATCCACTACCCAAACAAACAAAGGGCCAGGCCCCTTGGATTGCATAACAACCTCCCCAACTTGCCAATACAATGCCGAAAGTGTGGTTGCATTACAAAACACTAAAATATCTCATATCAGTTGCCTCAATTCAATGCATCCTCCCCAATATATATATACATATATATATACACTTCAAATTAAAATACGTTTGATCAAATTTATTCAGACTGTGATTTACATTACATTAAATTTAAATTGATATAGTACATTTTAATTTTAAACTACTTTTAAAAAATATTTTATAAACTTTTTTAAATTGATAGACCCCATTTTTAAGTAAAGGATGAGGTTTCCCTCCAATTCACTATTTAATTTAAATCGTTCAACTTTTAGTAAATCATTTATGAAAAAAAAATTAAATTGATTGAATATCAACAACCACATAATTGAATCACATTTGCTTTAAAAAAAATGAATGGGTCCATATTTGAAATTATACTTGCTATCTATTTTCTTTAAAATAAATATAATTTAAACATGTAATAGTGTTATCCAATCAACTTTTTGAGTTGGTTGGAATGATTTAAATAAGTTTCCTTTTTATTTTTTTAATAAAAAATGTACAAAAAAAATAATAAGATGATGTGACCTAAAAAAATAAAAAAATATACTTATGTAACATACCCCAAACAATTAATGAAATAGACCTGTCCTATAATAACTTAAATTGGCCCCTCCAATCAAAATAGTGGATTAGAGGAAAGACCTATTGATATCTAAAAAACGCAAACACTATGGTGCCGTTTGGTAATACTTACGTTTTTAATTTTCTGTTTATATTTATAAAAATTTTTAAAAACTCAAATAAAAACTTGTTTGGTAAATTTTTGATTTATAAATCAGTGATCTCAGTTTATAATTTGGCCAAAAAATGTAAACTCAAAAAGTGTGTTTCCGTTTTGAGTTTTGAGTTTTTTTTTTTTTACCACCCAACATTAGCCACCACCCGCCACCATTTTCAATCACCGTCTTCCGCCACCACCATCCACTACCCACCCCCCACTACCACTCACCACCCACCTGCCACCACCACCCACCACCCACCTACAGCCACCACCCTCTGCCACACTCACCACCACCACCGACCACCCACCTGCCATCGACCCGCACCACCCACCACTACCATCCACCGCGCCGCCACCTACCCGCCACCACTACTCACCACCCATCTGTCACCACTATCCACCACCCGTCACCACTAGCCACCCACCACCACCTGCCACCTGCCACCCACCCGCCACCACCACCCACCATCCGCCACCCACCTGTCACCACCACCCACAACCTAGTCGCTACCACCCACCGCCACCGTCACCACCCACCCACCGCCACCACCACACCCGCTACACCCACCACCACCCGCCATCTGCCACCATACCACCACCGCCACCACCACTACCACCACTCACTCGCTACCACCCGCTACATCACCAACCCACCCACCATCACCACCCGCAACCTACCCGCCACACCACCTACACACTACCACGCGTCATCCGCCACCCACCTGCCACCATTACCCACTCACTACCCTACCACCCGCCACCGTCACCACCCACCCCCTACTACCACCACCCCCCACCTACCCGCCACCACCACCCACCCGCTACCACCCGTCACCCACCACCCGCCACTACCACCCACTCGCTACCACCCATCCATTTGCGACCACCACCCGCCACTACCACCCACTCGCTACCACCCACCCATCTGCCACCACCACCTGCTACCACCCGCTATCTACCACTACCTACTACCTACTACCACCACCACCACCTACCACCACCACCACCACCACCTACCACCACCACCACTCGCTACCGCACCACCGCCACCGTCACCACCCACCTACCACCACCACCCACCCGCTATCCACCACCCACCGTCACCACCCACCACTTGCTATTTCTCACTCTTTTTTATTTTTTTAATTTTTTTAAATATTTTGTTAATTACCAAACGCGTTTGTAGTTTATGTTTTTCTAAAAATAAACAAAAATTAGTTATAAAATTTTTGTAAATATAAACTGAAAACGTAAACGTTACCAAACAGATCCATTTGGCAGACTAATTCATTGACAAAGAGCGCTAATTTTGCCAAAACAAAAAGGTTTTAAGTTATAAAAAATATATTTATTTCTCAGCAAAAAACTAATTTAACTAAAATAATAATAATAATTACTACGAAGGAGAATTCTATAAACCTAGAATTTTGCACCAAAAAATTGTCTAAAAATTTCAATTGATGGTTGAGATTTTATTATACAACAATGACTCATAACTTTAAATTTGGAACTCTAGCAATGACACTAATGACGTGACATGAAGCAAAAAAAAAAAAAAGTAAATTATACTGACACCCCCTGAGGTTTATATTTATTACAGTTTCCCCCTTTACATTTGGGAAATTACAATAACCCCCTTTGTTAATTTAATTTTATGCATGACGATCATTACGGTGAGGAGGGAACTGTTATGAAACTTTAAACCTCAGGAAGCAATCTGTAATGAAACTTTAAATCTTAGGAAGAAGGATGTAATTTCCAAAAGGTGAGGACAGGAACTGTAATAAATATAAACCTCAGGGGGTGTCAATGTAATTTACCCATAAAAAATAAGACAAATATATCAAATCATTCATAAGTGGGGCCAACTGCTACACAAATAAAGCTCTTATTAGAGCTCTACTTTTGGTACTCTTAGACATTTTTCTTTATTGTATAGACTTATTTGGTGTTGTAATCCAAAATAGGTAAAAAGTCAATTTATCATTCATTTGGAATAAGTTAAAATGAGATTTTTTTGTTAAAATAGTCACAAAAAGACAAAATAAACTTTTTAACCCAATAAGACAAAATGTCACATTCAAACCATAATCATTTTATTTTTTCTCTCACAAAAGTCAAAAAAATAAAAAAACTTATCTCAAATGAGGCTTTTTAGCCCCAAGTTAAAATAGTCAAAAAAATTACACACATCCCAAACAAATCCTTAGTAAATTTGTAGTATCCCTGTGAAGCAGTCGATAGAAAACCACATAAGTTAGCAAAACGAAACCAGCATCCAAATGACTCCGGATCCTCGGCCGCCTTCTCCTACGGCCCTTCATGTGGTGCCCCAAAACGACATCGTTTTGGGGCCAAATTCAATTTAAAAAAAAAAAAGACAGAACAAGAGCGGGAGAGGAGAAAAAGAAGAAGAAAAAATGAAAGAGAAGAAGAAGGTGTTCGAAATGAAGGTTGTTATAGGCTTATATTGGGCCAACTTTGAGCCCAAAATTGAGTGAGCCCCAAACGTCTTTTGGGGTCGGTCCGAAAAGGTAATGTGTTCCTTGCCATATAGCAAGTCACACGGTGAAGACGGTTCATCAAAACCATTTATGAGTGAATGTAACTTGACGTCATTTTCGGGTTCGCGGAATGGACAATTTAAAGAAGTAAATGTGGGTTTCTTTGAAATGGGTTGTCCCACATTGAAACTTTAAAAGAGCTTTTTTGTGTATATAAACTCTAGACTACAACATTTGGGTTGGGCCTCAAGGGGCACCCCAAGTTTGTAGGATGGAGGAGTTATGAACAAAGTGAACCTTAGTCCAAACCACCATGCGCGCCACCGCTGTCCGGGCACGGGTGTGGATCGGGTCGGTTCTAATATTAATTTTTTGGACAAAATTTATTTGAATTTTAAATGAAATTAAATTCAAATTTTGTGCCAAAAATTGAATTAATTTTCTGTCTAATTTTATCTCCTTCTGTCCGAAATTCCTCAACAGATTAAAACTGTTTTTCAGTTATTTAACTTCCGGAAACTGCCCAGCAGTTTCAGATTTAACTGTCTAGCAGTTAAATCTGTTCAAATAGGTTATAGATCTGTTTGAATTTTGAATTATACCTGTTCAAATAGGTTCATACATGTTCAGTTCCTCACAGCACCTGTTGAACAGATTTCTTTGCCTATAAATTCAGATCTGTTCCAGCAGTCTGAACATCCAGAAAAGCAGTTTGAAATTTTCATTTGCAGTCCATTTTGCTTCTTTGCATTATTTATCTTCATATTAGTTTTTTTTTAAAGAAAAATTAAAGAGAGTATAGAATACTAGGTTCTAGTTCGCCGTACAAATTTGTGTAGAATGCTACTATAAATTTGTGAAGATCATTGTATCCTGGGAGATAGACGCCATTAGTCCGTAAGCACCGAAACGGGGCGAATCTGTCTTAAGGACAAAGTATCACATACTCGACTTGGCCTTTTATTTTTCATTTGATTCGATAAAATCAATTTAGTACGTTATTTATTTATTTTGTTTGATTTAGTTTCTATTTATTTTATTTACACAAAAGATTGTTCCAACAGAAGGAAGTAAGCAGCAACCCAAATTCCATAAGTACTGCTCTTGAAAACAATAAAACTAAAAATCTAACAAAAATAATACATGGCACCAACATTAAATCTAACCAAAATCTAACAAAAATTCTGGAACATTTTTCATTTACAGACTAATCAAATCCAAAATTTAAGATAAACCCAGTTAAGATTAGAAAATGGAAACAAAACCCACAAAGCAAGAACCAAGAATACCACAAAATCATATATATATATATATAGGCATAGAAACAGACATACCTGAAAGAACTGTTTCTTTCTCTTCCCAGTCTCTCTCAAAGAACTGTTGTTCCTGCGAGTGAGATTGAGAGAAGGACGGGAATGGCCTCCCCGTTTCTTGGAGTGGGAAGAAGAGAAGGCAGTGAAGAGAGATGTGGGTTTCAGAGTTTGAGAGGTTTTGGAGAAGAGAAGAGAGAGGGAAGAGAGTGAGGGTTTGAGAGGAGAGAGAATGAAGGGAGAGATGGGGTGATTGAGCGACGACGACGATTAGAGAGTGGAAGCAGTCTTCCTTCTCGATCGAAATGGTAGAATTTGGGCTGTCACTTCCTTCCTTCCTTCTTCTCCTCCCTTCTTTCTTCTTTTCACTCTCTACTCTTGTTCTATATTTTTTTTTAATTGAAATTTAACTCTAAAATGACGTCATTTTAAAACGTTGCATAAAAAAAAAAATTTAATTGAAATTTAACTCTAAAATGACGTCATTTTAAAATGTTGCATAAAAAGTTTTTTTTTAATTGAAATTTAACTCTAAAATGACATCATTTTAAAACGTTACATAAAAGGTCGCAGGAGAGGGGGCCGAGGATCCGGACCCAATCCAAATACGCGGCAAAAGAGTGTTCCGTTCCGTCTGGCACAATCTTGTCGTTTTGGTCACGTCATCCAAAAAAACAAACCCGTGTGCTCTCAACTTAAACTCCACGCCCACCACACCCACTGAATTCTTGCAAAACCAAAAGACCGCCAATAGCCGCCGCCAATCTTCCCGTAAACCCCATTAAATACTAACCCCATACCTACCTACCCACCACCCACTCACTGCAAAAGCAATTCTAATCTAAGGGATAGAGCAAAGAAAGAGAGAAAGATGTGTAAAGGTTATGAGCAGAAGGGGAGGGAGAGATTGAAGATCAAAGCCTTTTATCTCCGTCTATGGGTTTCAAATACCCGTACATGTTTACCGGATTCTATCACTCTCTATTACCTCCCTCGAATCAATGGATCTCCCTTGGAGATCTGCGACTCCAAGATCCAAGCCGACTCTCCCGGGTTTGTGACGCTCTATAGGGTCGTGTCCGGGGTAGGGACGACAAACAAAACGGTGATATTCGGGAGCAGAGAGCGGGTGAGGGCAAGCGAAGGAGTGAGGTTCGAGGTGTACATGAGGGACGAGAAGGTGTTCAAGGGTAGTTTCAGGAAAGATGAGAATGACGAGTGGAAAGTGGAGTGTAAGTGTGTTTTGGAGAGAGAGATGGTTGGGGTGGAGGTGAAGGAGGCCGAGATTTCAGTGGCGGTGGACGGACAGAAGCCGGCGGTGATGAGTGAGAAGGTGGAGGTGGTGGTGAGGAGGAAGACAAGGGCCAAGTACTGTTTTCAGGGGCTGGAGGAGATACCGGAGGAGAGAGAAGTCGACGATACTACTGATCAATCAGACGCATGTTGCTGCTGCTACTGCTGTTGTTCCTCTGCTGACGACGATGAGATGGAGAAGGGATCGGACGGTGGAGATTGCGGGGAAATGATAGAGACAGAGATGGAGGGAGTCAGATGGGCCGTAGACGTTGGGTTTTGGGTCATGTGTTTAGGGGTCGGAGTCGGGTATTTGGTTTCTAAAGCTTCTTCCAAAACCTTAAGGCCCAGAAGACTGTTATGACGGAAATTTTGATTTTGATTTTGATTTTGATTTTGGTTTTTTTTTTTTTTTCTGCGTATACAATTACACTTGAATTGCTAAAAAATAATGTAAATTATTAGTATGATTTTACATTTGAATGCCCGTTTCATATTCAGTTCAGTAACACATCTTTATTTGTTTTGCCCCAACTTTTGTATCTCTAGAGACAATTTAGATACAATTAATTAAGCAGTTGATGACGAGAAAGTTCAAAATTGAAGTAATACTATAAAAATTAACAAATTTCTTCTGTAGTTGACTCTGTACCCCTTTAATTTTTTCTCTTTTATTTCTCTCCACAGATCATGGTTGTGTATGTATTTTTTTAATTTAAAAAATTTGTATCAAATTATGTGTCTGTAATTTGTGCTTGCAATTTATTTAACAAAAATATTTTAAATAAATTAAACTAATTTAATAATTTAAATTTAAATTTAAATTTTTTATTAAAAAGATATATAATTTTAATTTTAATTTTTTTATTATTAATTTGTAACTTGTAAGACCATCTCTAATGGTTATTCAAACATTTCATTAAATTTGAATTTGATGAAAAATGGTGTTTTTTTTTTTCTCTAACGGTTTCATCAAATAGGTATTAAATTTAAGATTTCACTTTTCTGATTTTCATCACCGGATGACCACCTTAAAACAAAAATTTGTGAAAAAATTATATTGGCATGTCGTTTTTCCAATCATTCGTCCAATCAATCTCCTAGATGACCACCTTAAGACAAAAATTTGTGAAAAATTTACACTGATCGGTCGACTGACTGAACATCCGCCCAGTCGTTCAACTGGTGTTCTGATGAAGTTTTAAAAACTTCTATTAGAGCACTTGATATCAAATATAATTTTTACTTAATTTTTTACTCAAATTTGATGAAAATTTTGATGCACCGTTGAAGATACTCTAAGAACATCTCCAACGCTTAACACTTTTTTTTCATCAAATTTAAATAAAGATTTAGGTTAATAACTTCATTTGATACTAAACATTTCAACATTAAATTTTTAATTTTTATCAAACAATCGATCCGTCGGGAGATGTTCAGGCAGTCAATCGTCAATGGGCAGTGCAATTGGCAACTTTGCAAGTAATTGGTTGTTCGGGAGGACAATCGGTCGGTCGTCCGATGTACGATGAAGCGCAACGGTTTTCTCTAAAAATTTGATGAACGCTAAAGCCTTCCTCAGTTTGATGAAACTTTTGTTTTTTTCCCTCGTTTGATATAATTTTGATACTAGGATTGAAGGAGAAAAAATAAGCATATTTTATCAAATTTAAACTTGGTTTGTGATGTTTTAAAAAAGTGTACTTATTGACTTATATGGGTTGGGTTTGATGTGATGTGTTAGAGAGGTGATGTGATTTAAATAAGATGATATGACTTAAATAAGATAATGACTTTTTAACTTTTTATATTATTTAATAAATGCCAAAATTTGCCTTAATTTCAAATCTAAATAATGAAAACGCTCCCAGATGGCATACCAATCAAACTAATATTATCTCTAACAAAAAGAGGAAAATATATCCCTGGATGCCCTTTTTTCCCCTCCCTTCCATCTTCCTTTATTTTCCACTATCACACTCTTAAATACAATAAATTTTTGTATAATAGGTAGATATTACTTGGGACTATTTCACTATTTATAAATGTATATACTTTTTACTATATTCCTAACATCTATGATAAGTATAATAAATTATACTCTCAAATTTAATCATAATGAAAGAAAGTATTACACAACATCTACCTTCCTGTCACAAAAAAATTCCACCTTAAGTTTTCTCCTTTCTAAAAAAAAAAGAAATACTTACATGTAGGTCCTAATAAGTAGATTTATTATCTAATAGGTCTTATAGAAAAAATTTATCATAAAAAAATGTCAGTAATTGTAAGTTTTAGTGACATTTATAAAAATCATAACAAAAAAAGTCACTAATTATCAATTTTTAGCGACGTATGGAAAAAAATTGTCACAAAAAAATTATTTTTAGCGACAATTTTACCAAGACTTATTTTCAATAGGACTTGATGGGAATTAGGTTTAACTATTAGGACCTATTGATAATTTATCCAAAAAAAAATACGTATGTTTTTTAAAGTTTTGTATGATAGTATGGGAAATCGACGATTAAGTTTTGAAATTGGGCTGAGTTGCTAAGGGCTAAAAATCTTAGGTTCAGGTCTTGCTTTGTAACCTAGTAGGCCTGGCTCATATGGACAATGGACTATGGACTAGTGTGCCAATTGTCACCTAAGCCCAATAACAGAGATTTGAGTTCGCTTTTTTTACCTAATCTTTATTTTCTACTAGGTCACGTTCTAGATCGGACTGCAAAACGTAGACCTATGCTTGCTCAAGCCTTATTAGCAAGCCCAAACTTCAACACAGAGTTTTACAATACAGAAAAATTATGAACCTTTACATTTTACACGAACTAATCTTCTGATTTTTCAATAAAAGTGTATAGAAGTGACTAATTAGATTTATTCATAATTAAGCATCTTCAATGTTTAGTGTTAAAACAGTAATAAAATTAGCATGTTATTTTGTTAAAAAATAAAAAATTGGTAATATTATTTTATTAGAGGAGGATTCTCTCAAGTTAAAAATTTTGCACTGCAGTGGACTGTTTGGGCTCATGAGACCCACCACGGGTTTTATTTTGACAATCAAAATCGTTCATTTTATCAAGCAATTCGTGTATTTCATTCATAAAAAAAAATTAAGTCGATTCGATAACTGCAACTGGTTCAATTTGTCAATCATGTAGTCTAATTTTGATAATATCTAAAATATTACGTGATAAATTATGATTTTTTAATATACGTATTTTATATTGTTTGGCACAAAATATTATCTGCTTAAAATATATGTTGTATGATATATTTGTTATAAATATTATTTAAATGGAAATATTTTGAAAATTTTACTATTTACTATTTTGAAAACTCCAGTTGAACACTATTCATCTTTTTACAAATTTGATATTAATAAGTTATCTTCTTTTACCAAATTTGATTTTGGTGAGTTGTTATCTTTTGACAAAACTTGATATACCCACATAGGTGATGGGTCATTTTTTTTATTAAAGTGTATTTAAAATCTCTACAAAAATTTTAAGAGATTTTACTATGCATACAAATATTTTAATAGAGAAGCCACTGTGCATTCGAATATTTTAATAGTGAAGTTACTGTGTATTCAAATATTTTAATAGAGAAGTCACTGTGTATTCAAATATTTTAATAGAAAAGTTATTATGCAGTCACTGTACATTATTTGTTTTTTATGGTAAAAATTTTGAAATATTTGTATCACTATTTATCGAAAGTGATGTTTGACCAATTGTTTCAAACCTCTGAGCTGCAATTTTTGAAAATGGAAAAGGTCTCGTGCGCCCGTAATGAAGCGCGTCAGGCATGAAATTAGTGATCCGAAGAGGAGCGTCGTCTTCTCTCCAATGGATTTGAGTCACAGATAAAATTTTCATGATATAGAAGAAGTATTTTAGTTGAAGAAAAATAAGAAGTGAAGAAGAGAAAAATTTGTGATATTGAAATATTCTCAAATATTGTATTGTGCTTCATTGAGTTATATTTTCTGTGAGAAAATTTATTGAGAGTTTGAGGAATATTGTAAAAGGGTTTTATATCCCTTATTCATTTTATACTTGTAAAAAGAGAGAGTTTGTGTGAGTAATTTTTTTCAATAAAACCACTTGGGTTAGGTGTGATTAGGCACCAAATTCTAAACTAGTCGGAGTGATTGGGATTGGTCACTTATTGTAAAGGTTCACTAGCACCCGTGAAACTAGTGGTGTGATTACTATTTGAAGAATAGTGGAAAAATTCCCAAGGAGCATACTTGGGGAGTGGATATAGGCTTGGCGTGCCGAACCACTATAAATCGCGGTATTTGATTTCTCTTCTCTTTGCTCATTCTATTTCATTGTTTTATTTTATATTATTGAGCATATTTATTTATTTATTATTTGGGTTAATTTTTAATTTGGTAATTTATTTAGAAGCTTAATTCACCCCTTCTTGGGTTGCCTACCTGGGATAATAATTGGTATCAGAGCAAAAACTCTAGTATTTTTTTGACTTAACAGTCTTAGAGTTGATTAATGACAACCATTATAGAAACACAAATTATTGATAGCCACTCACCATCCAGCCCCCCATATTTTATTGGTAGAAATTATAATTATTAGAAAAATAAAATGATCATATATATTCAAGGCAATGTTTACAAACCTAGCTCGACCCGGCCGGTCAAACCAGTTGAACCGGTAACGGACCTTGTTCCGGTCTTGAAAAACCTCTAAACCCGGACTAGGATAAAAACTGGTATAAAATGCAAGAACCGAATAGATCGTCAGTTGAACTAGCAAAACCGACAACCTGGACTGGGTTATTATGAATCGACCGGGTTTGTTGAACATATATATAGCACTAAAAAAATCCCAAATCTTAGGACTACAACAGAAGGGTTTTCTTCGGCTGGATGCTTATTAGTGTGATTTAAGATTTGGAATTATACATCTTATCTCTATGCTTGCTTGATTTATGTTTGTATTTGAGATTTGACTCTTAATTGATGTAGTAAACTATAGTATTTTTATTTGAATATGTTTGTGTTTTTATTTGACAAATAGGTAAATATTAATTGCTTTTAGTATAATACTTTTATTACTTTCATTATTATGATTGTATTTATAGTATATTCTATTTTCTAACTTTGATATATGTGTAGATTGTGCGGTGATTTTTGCTTGTCAAAAGTGTTGCGCAACTCATTCAGAGAAAGATCTTCAATAAATAAAAATAAGATATGTCACATTATTATTGCAAATTACAATTTCATTATGAGTAATATTTGGAAATTCTATTATTTTGTTGAATTTAAATTTTTTTTTCATTTTTACACTTATATTTTTTAATATATTTATGATGTAATTATGATATCATGGTTCGACCACTTCGACTCGGCAGTTGAACCGGTGACCCGTCCACATGGCCCCTCAAGGTATGGAATATTAGTAAAATGGTCTAATTATTCTCTCCAAAATCGTAGACACAAAGAAAGTTCCTAAAACAGAAGATGAATAAGATGAGAATGACCTTAGAAAAACTTAAACAAATGCTAAAGCACACATGTCGTACTGTGCACTTGATCCTAATGAATATAATAAAATTTGTGATTGTGACACATCAAAAGAGATTTGAGAAAAATTAAAAGTCACACGAAGGCATGACTCTAATAAATGGAATTACAGAATAAGAAAAATCTGCATGTGGAGATGATGATGAATGTTGCTCCGATGAGAAAAGTAACAACAATGAAATATCTCATATATACTTAATGGCAAATGAAGATGATGAGATATGTGATTCTAATAATGAATTTTTTTATTATTTTTTATTTTTGATGAATTACAATCCGCATTTGAAGAATTGCATAACGAATTTTGAAAACTTGGCATTAAAAATATTGCACTTAAAAAATTGTTTTGAAATTCAACGAAAGAAAATGAATCTTTATCTAATAAAATTGAAGTGTTACAAAAAGATTTTTTAAAGATAAAATAAGAAAATGACATTTTGAAATCAAAAGAATTTCCTATTTTGAAAAAATGAAATTAATGATTTGAAATTTGAAAATGATGTTTTGAAAAATGAAATTGAAATATTGAAAAATAAAAATGAAGTCTTTAAAAATGAAAATAAAACTTTAAAAAATAAAAACGAAAGCTTAAAAAATGAAAATGATTCTCTTAATAATTCTTCAAGTGATTTGAAAATTGAAAATGATTTTTGAAAAGAAAAAATTGAAGATTTAAATAAAACAATTTTCAAGTTTACTCAAGGAAAATAAAATTTAAATAAATTACTTGGAAATCAAAGATGTATTTTTGACAAGGTCGATATTAGGTACAAACCCCACAAGAAACAAATGTTTTATAAAAATTTCTTTGTTAAAGAATCATCATTTAGTAATCCTAATATTGTATGTTATTATTGTAATAGAAATGGTCACACAATTTCATCATGCCAATTTAAAAAGGAATTACATGGAATTACATGGAACAAAACTAAAATGAATTCCAAAATCAAGTAATCTTGAAACTAACAGTCACAGACCCAAAAAGATTTGGGTACCACAATCGAAAACTTCATTTTTTTTTTGTAGGTGCGCTTCAAGGTGAAATCCGGTAGACGAAAATAGTATTTTGGATTAAAAAAAAATGTTCAAGACATGAACGGAGATAATTGGTATAGGTAATTTCAGTAAAAGTCAGTTTTCAAATCTCAATTTGATGATAAAATTTGGGTCATTTACATACAAATCCTAATTTATGAACTTACTAAAATTTTTTAGACCTTTAAGTTCACTTAAATTTTTAATAGTCAAAATTGCCCTTCAAACAATAATTGTTTATCATTTATGATTATCTATAAAAGAATATGATGATTTGACATTTATTTTGATTTTCAAAACTTTAAAATATCAACTTTCAAATTGAAAAATTTTATGTGCAAAAAAAAAAAAATTCATTTTTTAAAAAAAAAATAAAATTTGAATTATTGTTTGTGCAAAATTAAAAATTTGGTATCTATACATGATGATAGAACATTGATGTGCAAAACCGGAAAAAAAAAAAACTTAAAAAATGAAAAAACTAATAATGTTCTCAGTTTCAAAATTGAAAACAACTATTAATGTTCTCGGTTTTATTGGATAGTTGAATCAAACCAATAAATAGAAGGGTAAAAACGTTTAATCTCATGCTCTATTTTTTTTTCATCAGTTAGTGAAACAATTATTTGAAATATTACTATGCAAAATTGCTAATTTCTTAGTTTTAAAAATTAGTAAAAACTGATAATATTCTCAATTTTACTAAATAAGACTTATTGGTTCAAAAAATCTTAAATAAGATCTAAGATACCATAACATTTGTAAATAAGACTTTTAGGTAATTAACTCATAAAATTTCTACTCTCTTACATATATAAATATTTTATTCCAATACATACATGATTGTCATACTATGCCACATATATATTGTCACGACCCAAACCCGGTATCCAAAGGCTCGGCGTCGTAACAAGATAAAAATAAAATAATTCGAATAATTCTGTAGTCACAGCGCAAGCGGATAAATTAAATAAATTAAAATAAATAACTGGGTACCAACTATTTATTTAAAAGGAAATAAAACATAGTTTACTTGAATTTCATTGTATTACAAGAGTCTAATAATAAAAGATAGAAAACAAAATAACATAACGATTCATTTTCCATCTTGATCCCGCTAAACCTCGTCACCTGAAAGGGGTAACAGCTATAAGCACATAGCAGAGTGAGAAATATCATACTATGAGTGTAGGGGCACAAAATGGCCATGGATATTTATTTAAGCTAAAACATTAACATAAATTGAGTTGAGTTGAATACACAAATTAATTAAATGCCAGAAACTGAAATAATCACTACAACCACGGTACATCACTAAAGTAACAATCACTTCAGAAGTCAATGGATCCATGACAACACTGGACCACAAAGTGGTCAAACACTAGCCAATGGTTATTTAAGTCCCCAAGGCGTGGGACTCCCGTGGTGGTACTTACAAAACATAATTGCTTATAAGGTCATAATAAAATATTCTTTAAAATATAAACAAACATATCCATGGATTTCCTTTTAAGCAAATAGGGTTCAGAAATAAAACCACGTAACTGAAATGTTTATAAAACATAACTTTTATTAATATACTATTAAAACATAACTTGTGTAAAATAGATTTTGGTAAGTCAAAGTATAAGTAAAATACATTTTGGTAACTCAAGGTATAATATAACTCACCTTAAATTAATTTATTTATTCATTCTTTCTACTACTCACGATCTTCACCCGCCCCTTCTCTTGTCTACTCTCTATTTCTGTTGCCTTAAACCTGTCCTTCTTCCCTATTTATAAGAAGAAATTCGTGGGTGACAAGTATATGGAAGGTTCCGTATTTTGACGCGTGGAGATCAAATCTTGCTAATCACTCCAGTTGATCACTCCAGTCCACCACCCTTATCTTATTTATTTATTAACTTGGTTTTATCTCTTTGACCATTGACTATTCTTAGAACTTAGGACTATTTTGACCACTTTACTAATTTAAACATTATTATCTTCTTTGGTAATTCATGATGACTCCTAAAATTATATATGACTATAAGTTAGGTTCATGTCTAAAAACCTTATGACCCAACCTCACTTACCACTTACTAAAATATTTAAGGTGTAGTTTTTTCGCAACGTTTTTTTTTTTTTTTTTAACCATAAAATTCCCAATTTCCTAAATTATGCCTTTACTTATTATTATTTATTTAGTTACCATTATTGTCATTGTATATATATATATATATATTATTTTTAAGTTCTATTTATTGTAATTTAAAACATTCGGGTGTCACATTTCTCCTCTCCTCAAAAGAAGTTTGTCCTCAAACTTGACGTACCTTGGTTTTCGAAGAGGTGTGGGTATTTGGCTCGCATTTGGCTTTCAGTTTCCCACGTTGCTTCTTCGACACGATAGTTTCTCCATAAGACCTTTATGAGGGTATAGTTTTATTTCGAAGGATCTGATCACGACGATCGAGAATCTGTACAGGTTGCTCTTCGTAGGAGAGATCTTCTTGGACTTCTAGGTTCTCATGATCGACAACATGCTCTAGATCTCGAAGATATCGACGAATCATCAAAACATGAAACACATTATGGACATTGGATAGTTCGGGTGGAAGCGCAAGACGATATGCTACAGGGCCAATCCTTTCGAGTATCTCGAACGGGCCGATGTAACGTGGTCTTAACTTTTCTCGCTTTCCAAATCGGATTACCCATCTTGTCGGTGAGATTTTAAGGAACACATGATCTCCTATTTGAAATTCTAAGTCTCGTCTTCGTGTATCTGCATAGCTTTTCTGGCGGCTCTAGGCAGTGCGAATTCGTTGTTGGATGAGTTGAATTTTATCACTCGTTATTTGCATGATCTCGGGGCTTAATAATTTTCTGTCTCCGACTTCCGTCTAACACATAGGTGATCGACATCTCCTTCCATACAGTGCCTCGTATGGTGCCATTCCAATACTTGCATGGTAGCTATTATTATATGCGAACTCCACTAAAGGTGGATGATCATCCCAGTTACCTTTGAGGTCTAGGACACACAAACGTAACATATCTTCCAAGGTCTGGATCGTCCTTTCAGATTGCCCATCAGTTTGGGGGGTGATAAGCCGTGCTAAACCTTAGAGTGGTTCCCAAAGCTTCTTGTAATTTATTCCAGAAGTGAGACACGAAACGGGGGTCTCTATCGGATACGATTGAAACTGGGGTGCCATGCAAGCGAACGATTTCCTTAATGTAGAGAGTAGTGAACTTAGAGAGGAGTACATGATTCTGATTGGTAGAAAATGCGCCGACTTCGTCAATCGATCTACGATAACCCATATTGCATCATTCTTCGAGACTGATTGCGGTAGCCCGATCACGAAGTCCATAGTAATGTGTTCCCACTTCCATTCAGGAATAGGGAGTGGTTGTAACATTCCTGCAGGTTTCTGATGTTCCGCTTTAACTTGTTGACAACGCAGGCATTTGGAGACATGGCTTGCTATGTCTTTCTTCATTCCTGTCCACCAGAAGTATTCCTTCAGATCGTGATACATCTTCGTATTGCCAGGATGGATTGCAAACCTCGAGCTATGAGCTTCTACCAATATCCTTTTCTTGAGTTCTGAAAGGTCGGGTACACAAATTCAATTCTGAAATTTTAGTATTCCATTGCTTATCATGAAATCAAGATCGGCCGTGCTTCCTTGTTCCTCGTACTTTTTCTTCAAAAGTTTATCTTCACATTGGCGGGCTCTAATTTCTTCAATCAACTCTGGTTCTACGATTATGTTGGTGAGCAACCCATTGATCTTGTGGGGAATGAGGGTACATGCCAAACTTTTGGTCGTTTTTTGACTTAATGCGTCTGCTACTACGTTAGCTTTGCCGGGATGATGATGAATCTCTATATCGTAGTCCTTCATAAATTCTAGCCATCGTCGTTGCCTCATATTCAATTCCTTCTGTGTAAACAGATATTTGAGACTCTTGTGATCCGTGTAGATCTCGCAGGCTACTCCGTAGAGATAATGACGCCAGATTTTGAGGGCGAAGATCACCGCAGCTAATTCTAGATCATGATTTGGATAGTTCCTTTCGTGAGTCTTTAGTTGGCGGGAGGCATAAGCAATGACCTTCCCATTTTGCATAAGAACGCAACCCAAACCATTATATGAGGCATCGCTATAAATTACAAACTTTTCTGCTTCGGCGGGGAGTGCTAGTATCGGAGTCGTCACGAGTCTGTTCTTCAATTCTTGGAAGCAACGTTCCTGCTTGTCCGTCCATTTAAAGGGTGTGTTCTTTTGAGTTAGCTGGGTCAAGGGTGAAGCTATCTTTGAGAAGTCTTGCACAAAGCGCCGGTAGTAGCCGGCTAGGCCCAAGAAGCTTCGAATCTCTGATACGTTAGTAGGTCGTGGCCAATCCACGATTACTGCAACCTTTTGGGGATCAACTGAAATGCCATCTTTGTTAATGACGTGACTGAGGAAGTGTACACTAGTGATCCAGAATTCGCATTTCTTCAACTTGGCATAAAGTTGCATAAAGTTTGTGATCACGTAATGTCTGTAGAACTTTTCGCAAGTGGTGTTCATGATCTTCTGGCGATTTGGAGTATATGAGAATGTCGTCAATGAAGACAATGACGAACTCGTCAAGATAGGGTTTGAACACTCGATTCATGAGGTCCATAAAGGCCGCTGGAGCATTGGTGACGCCAAATGGCATGACGAGGAACTCGTAGTGCCCGTAACGGGTTATGAAGGCAGTCTTTTCGATGCTTTCCGTTTTGACTTTTAGTTGATAGTAACCAGAACGCAAGTCAATTTTTGAGAACACTTGGGCCTTGCAGTTGATCAAACAAGTCGTCAATTCGTGGCAGGGGGTACCGATTTTTTATGGTGACTTTATTTAGCTCTCGATAGTCGATACATAACCTCATTGTACCATCCTTTTTCTTTACGAATAGTACTGGAGCTCCCCATGGTGAAGTACTCGGTCGGATGAAGCCTTTGGTCAGTAGTTCTTGGAGTTGAGTTTTTAGTTTTTTCAATTCTGCCATGGACATGCAGTAAGGGGTCCTTGAAATTGGTTGTATACCAGGTTGGGTTTCAATGGTGAACTCGATTTCCCGATCAACTAGGGTGCCAGGAAGGTCTTCAGGAAATACATCCGGAAATTCTCGAACTATGGGGATCGCATCAAGTGTGGGGGTCTCTTGTTGAGTATCAATCACATAACAAATACAACCACAACAACCTTTTCTTAGCAGTCGTTGGGCTGTTATGAAGGATATAATACAGGGAGGGGGAGAGACTCCAGTTCCTTCGAAGACAAGCTTGAGTTGGTTTGGCGACCTGAGGAATACCTTTTTGGCTTTACAATCGATAAAGGCACGATTGTAGACACCCCATTTTTGACCGACCTTAAGACTTAGACGTCACCGATTGAGCGTTCGGTAATGATGCATATTGTGCTCGTTCTGAGGTCACAGAGTCTCGGCTGAGAGCCTTGCCTCCGAACTTCGGGACTCTTTTGTGTTTTGCCTCGGTTTGCGAATCAGGTCCTATTTTCTCTGTTTTCTCTTCCCAAAGGGAGGGAGAGGTCTCGAAGACCATCTCTCAGTGGCCGTAGGCTACGTTTCGTGATCGTAGGCCATTTTTCTCGTTTGGAGACTAGTTTTCGATTTTCGTTTTCGGAGCCGTCGGCCGTGTGCCTCGGTTCGGGACCGCTTAACTACCTCCGTTTGCTCCGGTTTTTGGCACACACCTTGTTCCCTCTCCCTAGAGGGACACTGTGGCGCGGGAGACCACCTTTGTGGTCATACGCCACCTCCGGTGCTTAATAGTCAGTTTTCGGGGCCCCCGGCTGCGCGTTTTGGCCCCCGAACCTTCGTTTTGCATCGGTGTGGGTTCATTTTTGGCATGGACCCTAGTTTAATTGTTAGGAAGGTGGTAGTAGGGTGGGAGACCACCTTTTCTTCTTGGAGACCACCTTTCCCCGGTCGGCCGATTTTTCTTGACAGGTAGGTGGTCTCCCTCACTTTTGAGCCACAATTTCGGGTCTCCCATGCCACCACTAAGTTGCATTCACCTGGGAGACCACCAATCTTGGTAGGCCGACCACCTTTTTTGCTTGACCCTTTTGACCCCTTGGTCTCCCTCACTTTTGAGCCACAATTTTGGGTCTCCCATACCACCACTGAGTTGCATTCACCTGGGAGACCACCAATATGGGCTGGCGACCACCTAAATCCATTTGACCCTTTTGAACCTAGTCGGCCGACTAGGGGGAGTGGTCAGCCGACCACCTGAACCTGGTCGGCCAGCTTCCTGTTTTTTGTCTCATTGAGTGTAAGCCAGCTGTGCCAGCTGGAAGCCTCAGAAGTGATCCTCCATACACGTGTATGGAGGATCTTTGAGCTTGGTTTTAAGCTTCCAAGAGAAGCTTTAGCCCCTCTCCTCTATAAAGGAAGAGGACCTCTTCCATTGTAAGGGTTCAGAACTTCTTGGAAGGCAAAACCTATACACATTTCTATATTTCTCTCTTTTGTGCTCAAAAACTCCATAGCTCTTGCCCCTTTGCACACCAACCCTTAGCCTAACCCTTCCACCATCCATCCAAGCACCTTGGGGTTGGTTTTCAAAGGTTGAAGGTTTGCTACTTTGGTCCAGAAGCTGCTGGAGTCATTGTCTACAAGGGTAAGTCTCTATTTCCCTCTTTGTAGCCTTATTTTGCTTCATATTTTAGCTCTATTTGCAAGCATATTTAGGCTTTGTCATAAACTGAAAAAAGTCTTGTTTTGATCTTCTAAACATGTTTGTTTAAGGCCATTTTCTGTTGGGGGTCATCTACCCCCTTGCATGCTTCATTTCCTCTTATTTTGAGTTATGCATTAGAGCATTTGTGTTAGCCTTGGTTTGGCCTTTTAGCCACTGAAATCCAGCGGATTTTCAGTGGCTAACATGTGTTTTTGAGCCTCAAAATCAGAGAGGGGTGACCCTCTCACCCTTTGTTCTCTTTACTAGCTTTCTTGGCCTTCCAAAGGAGCCCCTATTTGCATGTTTCAAAGCCATGCTCCAGGCCATTTTTGATGAGTTTTGACCTGCATGACCTCTGTCCAGAGGTGGTTTTTCCATATTAGATGTCTATTATGCATGTGTAGAGTAATCTTCTTCAAGGCCTTTCAAAGAGGCCTTCACTTGCATGCTTCCTAGACTAATTTCAGGCGCTTTTCAGTGAATTTTAGGGCCCTCATAACCTCTGTCCAGAGGTGATTTTTCCATTTTGTATGTCTATCTTGCATGTGTAGAACAACCCTCTTATTGGCCTTTCAAAGGGACATATCATTCTTGCATGCATTGACTGAGTTTCAGTGGGTTTTTGGTCATATTTTGGCATGGAATACTTCTATTTTTGGTTGGTTTGGTGACCTCTCATGTGCTTCACATAGTTGTAGTGCAAATCATAGTTCACTAGCTTATTTTGCATGCTCTGTTGACCCTTGATTTTAGCACTTTTTGGCCTTGCCTTAAACTAATTTTGTGCATATTTTGGACTGCCCTAGCTCTATTTTTGGGTCTCATGGTCGAATGATGCTTGTTTTGCATGCTTGTAGTTCAATACACTTGCCTAGCTTTGAGATTTGAGGTCTATTGCATGCATATACTGAGGTGTTTTCATGCTTTGGGGTCATTTTGCATCATATTCAGAGCCTATGTGAATGCCATATTCCCATGTTTTCTCCTCTTTAAGTGTGCTTGAGAGTTGTGCATGAATGCCTTGTTTTCGGACCATTGAATGAGCTTCATTTCCATGCATTTTGAGTCATCATTTTGGGCCATTTTCCCACTGCTTCAGACCTGCCTAGGGTCTGTTTGGGGTTGGTTTTTCCATTCGTGCATTGCTTTGTGTACCTCTAGTGTAACTCGCTTCACTAATTTCGGTATTCAAGCCATCTTGCATGCATTGTGTGACATATTTGCATGATTCGGGACCATTGTACATCATGTTTCAGAGCTGGAAAATGTATGCTTGTATGCCATATTTCATCATTTGCCATGTTTAGTTAGAGTTGCATGTTGTGCCTTAGGATCGGTCCTTTGCATCCTTGCATGTTTGCATGTATTTCGGTTGCCTCATTTCCATCATATGGCCACTGATGTGAGTGTGGCTGAGGTCCACTCATATTGGTGTAAGTCCATCTTGCATTGTGTATGCCATTTTAGTCCATAGCATTGCTTATGCTAGGTTGCATATTAGTGCATTGTGCATGCCATGTTGCGCCACGTGCATTGTGTATGCCATTTTAGTCCATAGCATTGCGTATGCTAGGTTGCATGTTAGTCGCATTGTGTATGCCATCTCATTGCATTGTGTTTGGGATAGGAGTTAGCCCAAACACGGGAAACGAGGGACGTTTCGTATCCGAAGTGACGGAACGTGCCTCAATTCCCAGTCGCCAACACTCCGGATTACCCGTGATGGAGTCTAGGCCTTGTTGTGTTGTCATGTGCATTCATTTCACATCGAGTCGTGCAATTCGACTCCTCGGCCATTATGCATCGAGATGCGTGATTGGTGGCACGAGGATCGAGGTATGCATACATATGTGAAAATACTTTGTCATGCCCCTTTCTTGCTCTCTGTTGCATCAAACCAGAAATCAGCAGCCTTCTAGAGCTTTGCACAACATTCCGGGATTAATTGCAAACAAAGGCAAATCGGGGCATCGCGAGGAATTTTCCGACAAAGTGACCCGAGCACGCATGTATCTTTCATCATTCGGAGCAGAGCTGGGGCGGTCCATAGACTTGCACGCTAATTTATTTGCTTTCCTAGTTAATTTGTTAATTAATTAGGGATTTGTAATATTTAATTATTTATTCGGACTGTATTATTTATTCGGGCCCTCCGAGCGATGGCACAATTATGTAATAAGTGTGTGTGTGTGTGATGTATGTCTTCCAACCCCACGTCTTTCTCTCTTTTATTTACTAGCTTATGATGGTTAGTTTTAGGGCATGTTTCAATTAGCATACTTATGCTCGCATGTTTGCATCCATTCATCTGTCTTGCATGCACCGGGCTCGGCGCATCATACTAACTGCATTGTATTTCAATTTCAAGTTGAATACATGTTAGCTGTAGCATCATCATATGCCATCTTAAAATAGTCGAGCCTATCTTCGTTGCATTCTTGTATGTGTTGCATTAGGCATCTCAGCATAGTTAGGATTCATGCATGACTTCTAATTAGCTTCTTTCTTTGGCTCAGAGTACTCGGCAAGTATTTATGCTTTAGCATTCTTGCATGCGTGTGAGTGACTGTTATGATAGCATGCTTACCATGAGGCTATGTGCTTATGTGATATAACTGCCTGAATGCCTGTGGGTGAAGGTTGGGTTATTTGGATTGGAACAATTCATCAACTGCGAGTTTTAAGCCCACTTGAGAGTGGCAAAATCATGTTTTCTAAGCCCACCTGAGGGTGGCAAATCCACATTTTAGCCTATTTGCGAGTAGCAAACCGCTTTAAAAAACAAACATGAAATGTTTTGTTCCAACTCAGGCGATCCAGTCTATACTTGTATGCTGCGCGCATTACATAGTAAATCTAGGCTAACAACCGGAATAAGAGCACATAATGTTTTCAAAACTTGATATCATGGTTAGTAGAGGCCGATCTTTGATCGGGCGAGCGGGGGTGCTCATGAAGTGAACTTCCCCAATCGTACCCAAGTTCCCGAGCCGACGCAACTTTGGTGATGACGGACACGTGGCCTTAGGCACGAGTCAGGGTTTCCTAAATTTCCCAAAATAAAATATTTAGGTGGCGACTCTGTATCTGGTAAAGCAGTCCATGTTTGGCACTTCTTTCAAAAAAATCTGTTTTCAAAAACGATTTACCGGATTTGGACTCTTTGATGATTTATCAGTCTTGCATTGCACTCTGCGAGATTAGATACAAGACCGTGACATTGAGTCCTGAACTGTAGTGAGTCCAAATGAACAAAACGTGATTTCCTCCCGGGACGTTCGGGGATGTCTACAACGATTAGCAGCTAACCAATCCATTCCTAAGATTACATCAAAGGTACTAATGCCAAGGGGTATCAAGTCTACGTGTAAGGTTTCACATTTTAAGGATACAGTACAAGATTTCTATACATTAGTACTGAGGGCGGAATTTCCAGAGGGAAAAGACACAGATAGTATGTATCTTAAGGGTTCGGGTGTTGATGTCGACTTGGTAGCAAAGTGTGGTGTAACAAAAGAATGAGTTGAACCAGAGTCAAAGAGAACATGGGCTAAGTGACCACAAACAGAGAGTGTACCTAACACAACATTTTCAGTAACTTCTGGGTTTCCAGGCACCAGGGCAAAAGCTCTTCCTTGGCGTTTTTGGTCCTTTCTCGCTCCTTCAGGTACTGCGGGTTTTTGGACTGGTTCAAAGGGGCGGACGAGCGTTGGACAATTTCTCAGCCAATGGCCAACTTGGCCACATCTAAAGCATGTTCCCGTATCTTGACGGCATGGTCCCCAATGAGTCCGTCCACTGGTAGAGCAAGCTGGAGTGGTGCCTCCTTTAGGGTTTGCAGGACTTTGATTGCTTGGACCGGTTGAACTGGTTGTGCTCGTATTTATTCTCTTGGGAGGTGCGACACCGGGTTTTTATTATCTCTTTCCCAAAATCGCTTCCTTTGACTTGGCTCCCCAGAACGCAAGGCTTTAATTCCTTTTTCCGCAATGTACGCTCGATCTACCACTGCCGCATAGGTTGGTAGTTTCAGAACCTCCAGCCTGTCCTTAATTTCAGGATCCAACCCTGCTTCAAATTTCCTGGCTTTTCGAGCTTCGGTGGGAATGACATATGTCGCGAACGGGGCCAGCTTTGTGAACTTGCTTTCATATTCGGCCACTGTTATGGTTCCTTGCCTTAAATGTATGAATTCTGACGCTTTTTGTTCCCGTAGTGAATCTGAAAAGTACTTTTCATAGAATACTTCTAAAAATCTCGCCCAAGTCACAATATCTTCTTTTTCCAGGGTAAGAAGCCACCATTCTTGTGCATCGTCTTTGAAGGTGAAGGTGGCAAAAGTCACCTTCTGTCTTTCTGTGTAAGGTAGTGCGTGGAAGATTTTCTCCATGTCCCTGACCCAGGCCTCTGCTACTAGTGGGTTTGGACTGCCGATAAACGTGGTGGGTTTCAGCTCCTGAAATTGTTTAATTGTAGTCGGTTCTTCTCGTCTTTCTAATGTCCTATTGGTTATGCTGCTTTGCAAGGCCTGTAAAAAGTTGGTGACTGCCCTTTCCATGATCTGTTCCATTGGGATGGTACCGCTGACTAATGATCCGGTTTCATTTCCTTCGTTGGCCATTACTACAAGGTAAAATGATATAAGCGTGATATCACATTGATATAATTTTGATACAACGTCATATATAACATTTTAGTTCTATTATCACCACAATCATATATAACGTATTAGTTTTGCTATTAATATCACCACATTCATATATAACATATTAGTTTTACCATCATGTTAATATTAATACCATATATATATAGACATCATTGTTACCATACATAGGGCGTTAGTCTGGCGGTCACAAATTAATGTCTAATCCTACTGATACAAAAAGATTAGACTACTCATGGTCAGCTCACAAAAAGGGTCTTCTGGTCAGACATCTAGAATGGTCCATTAGGCCACCAGGAGAACTAGCTTCGGGAAGCTGGTCCATAAAACAATCCCAGAAACTCACTTTGCATGATGGACTCAAACTCCCACCCACTAAGCTCAACTCTGAAGCAGCTCCATACTACCTGAACCATGTAAACAGGAGCACCGTGATCACAACCCCAGAATTCCCGTCCAGTAATCCGTATCGGTGTCTCCAGGTATGATGCACCGTTGGTAAAGTCCACAGCTGAGATATAGGCAACGTGCTGGGGAGGTGGTGTCGTGGTGTGAATGTGGCTACTAGGATATGCGGGTCCCCTCCTCTCTGTAAAGCCTACGGGTAGAGGTGCGACCAGAAAATGTGGTGGTTCTAGGTCCGGAGCAAGACCAACAACGTGGGTCAGTCCTATGTACCTTTCACGAGTGCTACCTCGGCTAAGTCTCCAGAATAATAAGTCCTCATCGGGGTCAGCCTGTAAATAAACGGATCTTTCCATGAGATGGTCAAGTGTTGGATGGGCTTGCCTGACAAGACTCTCTGAGTCACCCCAGCCCTTTAATTGGTTCGGGAGAAGATGAGCTTCTGGGGCCTCGTACCAGAATAACTCCATTAGGTTCGCCATTTCCTACAACACAAGAAAACTTAGCCTGGACATATATATAACATGGTTTATTTGCGTTAGACATACTACATAATACCAAATAATGCAAGTTTACATTTTTTTTTTCAATTTAAATAATGTGAATTGCAAATAATGTGAAAATTATACAGAAAAATTTAAAAACTTTATTTCTTTATTTATTATATATATATATATATTTTTTTTTTTACAAAAAAAAACCATTGCTCTGATACCACTTTTGTCACGACCCAAACTCGGTATCCAAAGGCTCGACGTCGTAACAAGATAAAAATAAAATAATTCGGATAATTCTGTAGTCACAGCGCAAGCGGATAAATTAAATAAATTAAAATAAATAACTGGGTACCAACTGTTTATTTAAAAGGAAATAAAACATAGTTTACTTGAACTTCATTGTATTACAAGAGTCTAATAATAAAAGATAGAAAACAAAATAACATAGCGATTCATTTTCCATCTTGATCCCGCTAAACTTCGTCACCTGAAAGGGGTAACAGCTATAAGCACATAGCAGAGTGAGAAATATCATACTATGAGTGTAGGGGCACAAAATGGCCATGGATATTTATTTAAGCTAAAACATTAACATAAATTGAGTTGAGTTGAATACACAAATTAATTAAGTGCCAAAAACTGAAATAATCACTACAACCACGGTATATCACTAAAGTAACAATCACTTCAGAGGTCAATGGATCCATGATAACACTGGACCACAAAGTGGTCAAACACTAGCCAATGGTTATTTAAGTCCCCCAAGGCGTGGGACTCTCGTGGTGGTACTTACAAAATATAATTGCTTATAAGGTCATAATCAAATATTCTTTAAAATATAAACAAATATGTCCATGGGTTTCTTTTTAAGCAAATAGGGTTCAGAAATAAAACCACGTAACTGAAATGTTTATAAAACATAACTTTTATTAATATACTATTAAAACATAACTTGTGTAAAATAGATTTTGGTAAGTCAAAATATAAGTAAAATATATTTTGATAACTCAAGGTATAATATAATTCACCTTAAATTAATTTTTTTATTCCTTCTTTCCACTACTCACGATCTTCACCCGCCCCTTCTCTTTTCTACTCTCTACTTTCGTTGCCTTAAACATGTCCTTCTTTCCTATTTATAGGAAGAAATTCGTGGGTGACAAGTATATGGAAGGTTCCGTATTTTGACGCGTGGAGATCAAATCTTGTTGATCACTCCCGTCCACCACCCTTATCTTATTTATTTATTAACTTAGTTTTATCTCTTTGACCATTGACTATTCTTAGAACTTAGGACTATTTTGACCACTTTACTAATTTAAACATTATTATCTTCTTTGGTAATTCATGATGACTCCTAAAATTATATATGACTATAAGTTAGGTTCATATCTAAAAACCTTACGACCCAACCTCACTTATCACTTACTAAAATATTTAAGGTGTAGTTTTTTCGCAACGTATTTTTTTTTTTTTAACCATAAAATTCCCAATTTCCTAAATTATGCCTTTACTTATTATTATTTATTTAGTTACCATTATTGTCATTGTATATATATATATATATTATTTTTAAGTTCTATTTATTGTAATTTAAAACATTCGGATGTCACATATATATATTATATATTATATATTGACCATGACACAGAAGATAGAGGAAAAAGAGAAGAAAACAAAGTTATTACTATTTTGATGTTTTGACTAAAAACATTATTATATCGTTTTTATTTGTGCACAAAATGTTTGAAAATTTGTGATCTAATTTCAACTTTAATCATTTTGATTAAGCCACATTTTTATTAAGATGATTTTGATGATATAGTGTATTGATATTTTTCTTGTGAGCTAATATTTGCTTTATGTGTTACATTTTGAAAATTTCAAAAATAACATTCTAAACTCTTAATTGATCATGGCACCTATTGAAATCTTCTTATCTTTTGAGTTTATCCATCTTTATTAATGATAAAAAGGAGAATGAAATATAACACTATTTATTATGTTTTTACTTAACTTGATATGATTATATTTTATACACTGTATGTTTCATGTGATTGTTTCATGATTGCTATATCTGTACAAAATCACTATAGAAAAATGAAGTACCAACTTAGGGGTAGAAATCATTTTGCTAAACAATTTTATGTGATTTTTTTAATAAATTTTCTCTCTATCTCACCCACTCGTCGTCCCACTCTCTCTATCTCTATCTCTCGCTCTCTATTTCTCTTTCTCTTTTTTGCTCCTTGTTTTTTTTCTCTCTCTCTCTCTCTTTCTCTCTCTCTCACACTCGTTTTTGCTCCCTTTCATCCTCCGACACCATCTTCATCACCACCATCATCCTTTCAAATCCGTCACCGATCTACCAAAATCCATCACAAATCTATAAATCCATCATCGATCTACCAAGGTCTATCTCCAATCTATATCATATCTATTACTAATCTTCACCATCCATTTCGATCCTCTCCATCATCGCAGATCTACATCATCATCGTCGATCTTTACTATTATCGACGATCTTTACATCCACCAGCATGTTTTTCCTTATCGAAATGCTAAAATTATTTTTGCAATTTGTAATACTTCTTTTGTGGTTGCATGTGATACAAACTTTTTGTTATTGTAGTACTACTGTTCTACCTTGTATGAAGCATTTGGTTTCTTGTGTCTTTTTCTTTTTTTGTTGGTACACTTGGTGTAGTTGTATTTGGCCAGATCTTAATGGCTCTTGGTATTATTAATTGGGAAACTATTCTGTAATTTTTTTATGAAGTGTCATAACCTCAGGGTAGTTTTCTTAAAATTATTTTATAATCATATGCATTAACTCAGGGGGAGTTTCTATATTCAACAGATATTGTGTTAAATGTTTGCATCATTATTGTTAAAAATTTCTTGTTGTATTTATTTCAAAAGATAAATAATTTTTTTTATACCTGTATTAACCTTTTATTTTAATGATGTCAAAGGGGGAGAAGAAATTTGATTTATATATAAATTATTTGACAAAGAATTTGTTAATAATGGATGAGAAAATATAATGAAAATAAATGCCTATATTATGATTGTTGAATATTTTATGGTGCATTTATTCATGTGAAATTTTCTGTCAAATTCATGCAGGTATTGTCATAATCAAAAAGTGGGAGATTGTTAATCATGTGGTCTAATTTTGATTATGTCTAAAATATTATGTGATAAATTATGATTTTTTAATATACATATTTTATATTATTTGACACAAATATTATCTATTTTGTATGATATATTTGTTATAAATATTATTTAAATGGAAATATTTTGAAAATTTTACTATTCACGATTTTGAAAAAGTCGGCTGATCACTATTCATTTTTTGACAAATTTGATATTAATGAGTTGTTATGCGTCATTTTTTTACTAAAGTGTATTTAAAATCTCGACAAAAATTTTAAAATATATTTTTCAGATATGATATAAATGTTATCTAAAGAAATTTTACTATGCACACAAATATTTTAATAAAGAAGTCACTGTGCATGTGCATAATAGCAAAATTACTGTGCATTCAAATATTTTAATTTAAAAGTTATTATGCAGTCATTGTACATATTTGTTTTAACGACAAAAGTTTTGAAGTATTTGTATCACTATTTTTATCGAAAGTGATGTTTGATCAATTGTTTCAAACCTCTGAGCTGCAATTTTTGAAAATGGAAAAGGCCTCGAGTGCCCGTGATGACGAGCGTCGGGCGTGAAATCAGCGATCCAAAGAGAAGTGTCCTCTTCTCTCCAATGGATATGAGCCAACAGAGTTAATTTTATGATATATAAGAAGTATTTTAGTTGGAGAAAAATAAAAAGTGAAGAAGAGAAAAATCTGTGATATTGAAATATTCTCAAATATTGTACTGTGCTTCATTGAATTATACTTTCTGTGAGAAAATTTATTGAGAGTTTGAGCAAGATTGTAAAAGGGTTTTTATATCCCTTATTCATTTAATACTTGTAAAAAAAGAGTTTTTGTGAGTGATTTTTTGGGATAAAATCACTTGGGTTAGGTGTGACTAGGCACTGGATTCTAAATTAGTCGAAGTGATCGGGATTAGTCACTTGTTATAAAGGTTCACCAGCACCTGTGAAGCTGGTTGTGTAATTACTACTTGAAGAGTAGTGAAAATTTTTTCGAGGAGGATACTTGGGGAGTGGACGTAGGCCCGGCATGCTGAACCACTATAAATCACGGTGTTTGATTTCTCTTCTCTTTGCTCATTCTATTTCATTACTTTATGAGTAATGCTAGACTCCAAAAGTTTTCCCAAAATTTATATCAAATGTCTCACATGGGTGTGGGACCCACACCATGTGAGTCCTACACACATGTGAGATATTTGGTAGAAATTTTAGTAAAACTTTTGGGATCTCTAGCATTTTTGTTACTTTATTTTATATTATTGAGCATATTTATTTATTTATTATTTGGGTTAATTTTTAATTTGACAATTTATTTAGAAACCCAATTCACCCCTTCTTGGGTTGCATACCTAGGATAACACAATTTATTATTTTTGTTATAAAAAAATTTATGGTTCATTTTTTAAAAACACAATTGTCCTCCATCTTTAAGTGAAAAATACCATAAATTAGGTAAGAAACAGTTATTAGATTGACTTAATTTTTTTATTTTATTTTTATGAATGAAATATACGAATTACTCAACAAAATAAACAATTTATATTATCAAAACATGGCTAATAGTAATCTCATGGACTCAAATAAATTCCTCCAGTCTAAATTTTGAACTGGAAGAATCCTCCTCCTATTCCATTAGTGTGTATATATATATTAGGGTTGTACAGCTCGAGTGGGCTACCATGTCTTACCATAACAATGTAAGCATGCAATGATATGACTAATGAGAGGAGAGGGGTCTAAAGAATGCAGTGTTGTGAAGTTGCAGTATGCAGTATGGAATGAAATGGAACAGTGGGGTAGCAGCAACTAAAGAACAATTTTGAGCCCCACTCTCAACATATCTAACAGTCTTTGCCTTAAAAATGTGAACTAGTAATCCAACCACTAAATTGACAACTCAATAATCCACGAATTTGACACGTAACAACTCCATCGAGCATGTTACCACTTTTCACGAGATGTTGGTGGCCTTTATAAATGGGATTAGTCTAGTTTTAAATAAAAAAAAAATTAAAATTTATTAATTAATATTATAAAAATTTATTTGATTTAGTTTAGTGTACGGGAGAGAAATAAACTTGCCCGTATAATCCTGTTGATCAAGCAATAACACAGAGAATTTAACGTGGTTCGGCGAATTGCCTACGTCCACGAGCTGCAGATTTATTATGTTGAACAAATGATCAGAATTACAATCAACTCTCCGTTATTAACTCTCTTTTCTCTATAGGCTTGTCGTCCTGCCATTTCCCTCTCCCTAGCTTCCTATATATAGAGATTACAAGTACAAGAGAGAATCCTGGAAGTGAGCTGGCTGCCAGCTCAATCCTACTTTTGGTCACTTTCTACACATGGCCTCATGGCCTCACATGACCATATGGCCTCATGGCCAGCTCTTATGGCATCATGGCTTACAGACCTTTACAGGTTGGCTAGAATCTATAGTCACTTTACAACCAATCTCCTATAACCGAACTACCAATCTGACCGAAGTACATGTTAGTTAGGCACTTACTTCTCTCTTATCTCGGTTTCCTATGCTAAGACCGAGCTAACCATAAGAGAGTTGAGCCGTACTGTCTTCAGAGCTATGTCCTCTCAAGGACTTGGTACAACTCGGTTTTCATGCGCCTCGACCGAACTCACCGCCGAAGACCGAACTTCCTTCAACGTATTACTCAACCGAGGTAGAAATAAGGCTTTGACCGGACTAATCAACACGGTCGTATGTCCGGTCTAAATCCAAGGTTACTTTTCCAGACCGGAGTAACTTTTACACCCATCTACTCCGGCCCCGCACCGCGGCCCATAACGGCCCATAAGCCCAAAACCCCACTTCGGCCCAATTTGCATAATTTACCCTCTCAATTGCCCCTTAATTCCTTCTGCGTAGCATGATAGGGATTACCTACTTAACAACCGAGCTAAATCTTGTAAGCCTTTCCAACCGAGCTACAATCCTATAGCTATTCCAGCCGAGCTAAAAACCTTTTAGCTTCTCCAGCCGAGCTAAAACCCTGTAAGCTTCTCCAACCGAGCTTAAATCCTTTTAGCTTGTCCAGCCGAGCTAAACTCAAACCGAACTGTGCACGTCCGGTCAAAACGTCTCTTCAAACGCGGCGACTGAAACGCTTCCCTTTCCAGTGACACGTGGCAACCTCTGATTGGACCTCCAAAGCGGTGCAGCCGCCCTCGTACTCCGCAATTTTTGAACAGTTTCCCGCCCATCTTTTCACAGAAACAAAAAACCCTTCATTTTGCCAAAAATCATTTACCTTCTCTTTCTATTCAACCTCTTCCTTCTCCGAACATCCATTGCTTTTCTTCCTTGCATCTTTGAAGCTTGGGTTCTTTGTTGCGCTGCTGCTCCCATTTCCAGTTTCATCCTCTTCCTCTGGTAAGCCTCTGTTTTTGTTTTTCTTCTTTCTGTTTTCGCTTTCATTCAATTCATTGCATATCATTTTCGAAAAACACTTCCTGCTGTTAGTTTTGTATTTTTTCTGGAAAACTTAGACATAGAACATACGAATGCACATAATAACCTGTAGAACACTAATTTTGATCCAAAATCTCGAAGCAACCGAACTAGGAAACTGTTTGTGCTATATAAGAACTTTAGGTAGACTGGAACCGAACTAGCTCTTGTACACATCACGGTAGTTTCAGTAGGTCACCCACGGATTCAGACTTAGCCGAAGTAGCACTTATACACATCACGGTAGTTTCAATAGTCCACCCGAACTAGAAAATCTCTGCCCTCGACCGAGATAAGCCTTGGGGGGCTAAGCCAGCTTTCTCAGTTTCTAAGTTAAACTTAGAAAGCCACCCCTTGATGCTTAACCGGAGTAACAAACTCCATAGGCAAAACCGAGATAAACAAACATCTTGGTTATAACCGAGCTTAGAAAATCTTTGCCCTCGACCGAGCTAAGCCTTGGGGGGCTAAGCCAGCTTTCTCAATTCCCAAAACGGACTTAGAAAGCTGCCCCTTGATGCTTAACCGGAGTAACATAACCACAGATAGAACCGAGATGACCAAACACCTTGCCCAACCGGGATGACATACACCTTTCAGAAACCGAGGTAGATCATGTAGCATCCTGTAGCCGAAGTAGGACTTCCCTTTTGTTGCTTTATTTTTGTAGCACGGTCCATTGATCTGTGCTTAACCCCTTGTTTTCCACTTTGCAGACTTTAGGTTGCCAGGCACTCCACTGCGCTCAACCGAGCTACCGCACATATTTTTTTTTGACCGAGATCATCTATTCTTAACTTCAAACAGAAAATGGGGAAGTACAGATTTTTGGTAGAAACCCCAGGAGGCTTAGCCGAATTTAGAAAGGATTACAACATTCCTGCCGATGTAAATTTAACCCTAGCCGAACTAGACGTTGACCCATGGGGCAACCCAGGCTTTGTTCCCTTTACCCTCCAATCAATCATAGAGACCGGACTTAGATTCCCAGTCCAACCCTTAATTTGTGAATTCTTAAGGCAAACTAGACTATGCCCCACTCAACTGTCCACCAATACTTACCGAATAATAATGGGTATAACCGCACTGAACCATCAAACCGGTCTCAACCTAGGTCTGGCCGAGATATTTCACCAATACTCCATAGGATCCAAAAACGAAGGCTGGTGTTACTACCTAAGAATACGCCGTGGCCGAGAAAAAATAATAAAACATACACCGGACAAAGACTTGAACGATGACGATTACTTCTGGGTGTCTGGGAATTTTGAGGACCACCAGGCCCAGATCCCAGGCGGAAGCATAAACTGGAACAAAGGAATCCCTGGTATACCTACTTCGGTTTTAATGCATTCTTTATTTTTGTTTATCTCGGTCATCTTTTCTGAACCGGACTAACACTTCATTTATTTTTTGCAGATAAAGCCCATCTCCTTTCAATCTACGGCTACCCCAACCTCGGTCTTCTGCGCGCCGCACTAAGAGTGAGGGAGAGAAGTTGGGCAAAGCTTCTAAACTTTGAACCGACCTACCGCTATTCCGGTCGCCGAAAGGCAAGGGTGACCGACTTCCTTCTTGAAGACGCACCAGAACCGGACCCTTCCTTGCCCCAGATCAACCTCATACCACTCACAGCCGAACAAGAAATGGCTAAGAAGAACAGGTTGAAGGCCCTCCTAACCGCAACCACTCCAGCCGAAGTACGAGTAACCGGCCAACCCACTGAAACCGTGGTGGCCCTTCCATCCCAGCAGCCATCCTCTTCGCGCCGAAACAAGCGTGCTCGGACTTCAGAAACCGAGCCACGTCTTGTTGATGAAGACGAGACCGTTCTTCCACAAAGCTCTCCTCCAAGCTCCCAGCAAAACCTCCAACCGGAGTCATCCGCCCGAACTGCCACTTCATCAAAATGGGCTCCTGCCCTTTCCTTCGACAACCGAGACATCACTACTGATGATTCGGTGATCTCAGAGAAGGACCACTTAATGGCTTTTAACCTAGCCAAAAGTGTGTGTCTTCCAAAAGATATGGAGCACCACTACAAACAGCTCAATACCGAGCTAAAGTCAGTCCGGTCATCCACTAAATCCATGATCCTGGTAAGCAGCTTCTACCTTCTAAGTAATTTTTTCCAACTTTCAGTCCGGCTAATCGTTACTTCTCCTTTGCAGGCCATTCAGAAAAACCAAGTCACTCATAGGAGGATCATGGAACTTCGGCATCATACAAGGGAGGCCATGGCAGAGGCCGAATCAAAAACGGCCGAACTAGAGGTGGCAAAAAAGCAACTGGCCGAGCTCCGTGCTGAAAACGGTCGGTTGACCGAGGTCGCCAATTCGGTTGAAGCCGAAAAGCAAAAAATTGCCAACGAGGCAAAAGATAGGTATCTGCGCGTCTTATCTGCGCTTGAGAAGAAGAAGGATACCGAGATAAACCAGCTGAAGGGGGAGGTGAAGAAGGCCGAGAAGCGGCTTCAAGGAGGCCGAAGTCGCCTACACCCTGCAATGCGACGCAGCAAAGGATCTATTTTTCAAATGCGGCTGGAGGGGCGGTGGAGAAGCTCGGTTGTACGTCTGACACCGAGGTCTACAACGCTCCACCGTACTCCATTCCTGCTTCACTTTCACAATACGCCGCCGATCTCCAAAGGCAGTTCCTCGAGGGGTCAGATGATGACGAAGATGATGATTCCGAGGAAGATGAGCAAACTCCCACCCCGGTCATCAATGAACAACAAGATGATCAGTTAGTCGGTCGGAGCCAGTCACTGAAGACCGAAGGGACGAGCTGCCATCCATTGAGACCGAGGTTCGAGTTGAGACTCAGGTTCAAGCTGAGACCGGTCTCCCAGTTCAGACCGTGCTCCAGCCGACACCGGACTCCCATCAAACACCGGTCTCCAGATAAATGCGGACGATGAGTTTGATGCCGAGCTAGATGCGCTTCTTCGTTTTTTTTTTTTTTTTTTTTTGTAACGGGCTGTAGCCCCTCAATTGTACTTTTTCTGTGTTTCAATGAAAATCTTTCTTCAACTCTTGTTTCGGTTTTGTGTATGCATGCCTGTAATGAATTTTTCTATGATCTGATTGCACAACTGTGAGCTCGGTTTAACGGTTTAACTATCCAACTTACTAGCCAACCACTCTTCAGCCGATATATACATTTCGGCTGAAGAGTAGCCAATGTTGGTTTAATCCGGCCAACCACTCTTCAGCCATACCCATACTTCGGCTGAAGAGTATAAAGTGTTGGTTTAATCCAGCCAACCACTCCAGCCATGCCCATACTTCGGCTGAAGAGTACAAAGTGTGTTGGTAATCCAGCCAACCACTCTTCAGCCATACCCATACTTCGGCTGAAGAGTACAAAGTGTTGGTTTAATCCAGCCAACCACTCTTCAGCCATACCCATACTTCGGCTGAAGAGTACAAAGTGTTGGTTTAATCCAGCCAACCACTCTTCAGCCATACCCATACTTCGGCTGAAGAGTACAAAGTGTTGGTTTAATCCAGCCAACCACTCTTCAGCCATACCCATACTTCGGCTGAAGAGTACAAAGTGTTGGTTTAATCCAGCCAACCTCTAAGTTGATTTTTCCAGTCAACTTAGAATAGAATATTTGGTTATTCCGACCAAATGTCCTGCAGCCTTATCCTGGGCTTAGGATCATAGTTGGTTATTCCGGCCAACTATGTTTATAAAGTTCCTCACTTACTGAAGCGACTTTCTACTGATAACAGTCATGTCAAAGAAGAATCGATTTGTTTCATGGTGAAAATTTACACATACTAGAAATAAAACAACTTGAGATTGGCAGTATTCCATGGTCTGGGAATTGCTCTGCCATCCTTATCTTCCAAGTGGTATGCCCCTTTGCCTGCTAATCCGACCACTTTGTAAGGTCCTTCCCAATTAGGCCCCAACTTGCCATCTCCTGGAATCAATGTATTTCCCATCACTTTGCGTAACACCCAGTCTCCGATCTTGAATTGCCTTGGATGTACTGTTTTGTTATACTTTCTGGACAACTCTTGTTGGTAGGAGGCGATGTGAACCAATGCTCTGTCTCTTCGTTCTTCCGCAAGGTCAAGTTCCAATGCTATGGCCTCGCCATTCAATTCTGGATCAAAGTTTTCGCTCCGGATTGTGGGGAGGCCAACCTCTAATGGGATGACTGCTTCCATGCCATAAGCTAAGGAGAATGGTGTTTCTCCTGTTGATCGTCGAGGCGTGGTGCGGTAGGCCCATAAAACATGAGGGAGCTCCTCTGCCCACTTCCCTTTCGCTTTTTCTAACCTTTCTTCAATCCATCCAAGACTACCTTATTCGACGCCTCTGCCTGACCGTTTGCTTGGGGATATGCGGCGTAGAATTGTAGAACTCTATCTTGTACTCTTCACAAAAGCCTCTGAAAATTCTTCCGTCAAACTGAGTGCCGTTGTCCGAGATTAACGCCTTTGGTATGCCAAATCGAGTGATGATATTCTGCCAGACAAACTTCTTTACATCTTTCTCCTTAATTGACGCCAAGGCTTCTGCTTCACCCATTTTGTGAAGTAGTCGGTTGCGGCAAGAAAGAACTTTCTGTTGCCTGGTGCCGTTGGAAGTGGCCCTACTATGTCTAAGCCCCACATAGCAAAGGGCCATGGGCTAGTTAAAGGTAGGAGTTCTCTGGCAGGTTGGTGTATTTGGTGTGCGAATTTTTGGCATTTTTCGCATTTTTTAACATACTTCTCCGAATCTGCTTGCATGTATGGCCACCAATATCCTTGCGAAATTGCTCGGTACGCCAATGATCTTCCTCCTTGATGGCTGCCACAAACACCCTCATGGATTTCGAATAGGAATGCTTCCACTTTGCTGGGGTGAACACACTTCAAGTAAGGTCCTGAGAACGACTTCTTATACAATGCCAAGGATGGGGAGAGCCAAAATCGCTGCGACTTTGCTCTTATTCTGTTGGCTTCTTTCTTCTCTACCGGTACGGTGCCGTCTTTCAGGAACAGTATGATGGGATCCATCCAAGAAGGGCCTAACTCTGCACAACGTACCTCTCCCGCTTCGGGGTCTTCAATGCTTGGTCTAGGCAGGTAGTCGACCAACAATGGATGGGGGACGGAGATATCTGCCATTGAGGCAATGCCTGCTAGTTCGTCCGCTCTGCTGTTCTCCTCCCTGCCAATTTGCTCTATTCGCACCATTTCGAATTTCTTTATTTCGGCTCTGACCAACCCTTGATACTTAGCCATCCTATCATCTTTTGCTTCGTAGTCGCCCGATATTTGGTTTACCACCAGCTGCGAGTCGCTGTAAACCATTAGCTCCGTTGCTTTCAAGTAGAATGCCGACTTGAGGCCTGCTAGAAGCGCTTCATACTCCGCTTCGTTGTTTGATGCTGGGAAGCCAAGGTTGATTGCCTGCTCCACTACTAGTCCGTCTGGAGAGATGAGGACTATACCAAGTCCTGCTCCATGCCTGGATGCTCCATCCACGAAGAGCTTCCACATCTCCCCAACGAACAACTTCCAGCAAGTGGCGGGATCAGATGATGCCTTGGATCTTCCAAGTTGCTGGTGTCTTCTTCAGAGTCCATGCTCGCTGTCTCCCCCTTGCTAACTGATTGCACCAAGTGTCATTTGTTGGTATGTCCTGACTGGTGTGCATGACTTGTTTTCTTCCTTCCTTTCGCTACCTTGGTCTGCCTTGGGGCCTGACTGATCAACCAACACTAGGGGTTGCGTTATTCCGACGTCAACCTCCATCTAGTTCGGTTGTTTCAGTTAGGTCGATTGGGCAGATATGATGACTCCCTGGTGTGAATTCTGCGACGAAGTCTGCCAATGCTTGTGCTTTTATTGCGGTCCTGGTCGGAACTTGATGTCGTATTGTCCCAACTCTACTGCCCACTTCAGAATTCGTCCAGAGAAGTTCGCCCTTTCAAATAAAGCCTTTAATGGGAAGGCTGTGAGAACAACTATTGTGTGGGCGTGAAAGTAGTGCGACAACTTTCTCGAGGCCATCATTAAGGCCAATGCCAGCTTCTCCAGTGGCAGGTACCTTGTCTCGGCGTCCAGTAATGTCTTGCTGACATAGTAGATGGGAAGATGTTGGATTCCTTCTGCGCGGACCAACACTGCGCTAATTGCATGCTGCGAGACTGCCAGGTATAAGAAGAGTTCTTCCCCAGGGATTGGGGTTACAAGTAGTGGTGGAGAAGACATGTATTCTTTTAGGCTTCCAAGGCGTGGTCGCATTCTTCGTCCCACTCAAACTTAGCCTTCAGCGCATGGAAGAATGGTCGTAGCCTGTCTGACGACCGGCTTATGAACCGATTGAGCGCAGCCGCCATGCCGGTGAGATGCTGCACTTCCTTCACTGAGTTTGGCCTCTCCAGATCCTGTATTGCCTTGATCTGAGAAGGGTCGGCTTCGATACCTCGGTTGGTCACCAAGAAGCCTAGGAATTTGCCAGATCCTACTCCGAACGCACACTTCGACGCGTTGAGGCGTAACTTATGCCTCTTTAGGATCTCGAACATCTCACCCAAGTCCTTGATATGGTCATTTTCATCCTTGCTTTTGACCACCATATCATCGATGTACGCTTCCATCGTTCTGCCTAACAATGGTTCAAACATCTTGGTGACCATTCTCTGGAACGTCGCCCCTGCGTTCTTTAGGCCAAAGGGCATGACCTTGTAGCAGTATAGTCCTCTTGGAGTGGTGAAGGATGTTACTTCCTGGTCTGGTTCATGCATGGCGATCTGGTGGTAGCCTCTGTATGCATCCAAAAAGCTAAGTCGGTTGTGCCCCGCCGTTAAGTCTACCAGTTGGTCTATCCTTGGCAGAGGAAAGCTATCCTTTGGGCATGCCTTGTTAACCGTTTTGTAGTCGACGCAAACACGCCATTTGCCATTTTCTTTGGTACTACGACGGTGTTGGAGATCCATCTTGGGTAGTGCACCTCTCTGATTGCCCCTGCTTCCAGCAGGTTTCCTACCTCATCCGCCACTATTTCGGCATGGTGGAGTGCCGATCTGCGGGTGCGCTGAATGATTGGCCTGGCTGATGGGTGGACATTGAGTTGGTGACAGATGAAGTTAGGATCGATGCCTGGCATGTCGTACGGGGTCCAGGCGAACACTTCGATGTTGGAGGTCAGAAATTCCAAGACCTCCAATCTCTCAGTGCTGGACAACGACGATCCGAGCAAAAAGAACTTATCTGGGTTCTTTTCATTTACTCTGACCTCCACTAATTCCTCCACCGCTTTCTGACTAGCCGCTTTGCCAACATCGGCGAACAGCTCATTACTCTCAGGTTCTTCCACCGAATGAACGTATCCTTTGGCTGCGCGGCTGCCATTCACCGCGACAAAGCACTGCTTCGACATGAGTTGATCTCCATAAACTTCTTCTACTACTCCGGATCGTTGGGGAACCGCATCACTTGGTGGTAGGAGGACGCCACCGAGCACATGGCATGCAGCCATGTTCTGCCCAAGATAATGTTGTAAGTGGAAGGAACTTTCAACACCCAGAACTCCACTGTTTCGTCACACTCCCCGCTTTGACTGGGAGGATTATTTTGCCGACGGGCCATTCTGGCATGGAGTTGAATCCAATTAGGGGAGAGACGGCAGGCGCCAAGTCTTTATCTTGCAACTTCATTTGTTTGAAGGTTTCGTAGTACATGATTTCACATGAACTACCCTGGTCAATCAGAATCCGCTTGACGTCAAAATCTGCGACTCGGAGAGTGACGACCAGGGCATCATTGTGGGGGCAGTATATTCTTGTCAAGTCTTTATCCGAAAAAGACATGACATTTGCGGCCTCTGTCTTCCCCTTCTTGACTGCTGGTTGGGCGCTCAGCACTTCTCTTAAGTGCTCTGCCTTTTTGATTGAACCTTTGAGCTCGCATACACGTTCAGGTTCAAAGACCCCGTGTATCACGTTGATTATGCCTTGAGGTGGAGCGTCAATCGGCATTCCGTTGGGGTTGTGATGGTCCGGGGCTGGCTGCGCCCCTCCCTCGATGTAGGTATCCAGGTGGCCTGCCGCCACCAACTCCTCCAGATGCTGCCTTAATGGCGTGCAATTCTCAGTGCGGTGCCCCTTTTCTTTGTGGAAGGTGCACCGTGATCTGTCGTCGTAGTCTTTCTGACCTGCGCCTAGCCTGGCTGGCCACTTGACGAAAGGCTCGTCTCGGATCTCGCTAAGTATTCGGTAGATCGGTTTCTTGAATACCGTGGTTATGGCAGTGCGGACCCTCAACCATCTCTTGTCTTGGTCCTCCCCGTTGTCTCGCCTGCCTCGTCCGTTTTGGTTCGGTCGATCTACCGCATTGACCTTTGCGCGGTCTTCTTTTCTGGTACTGAGGTTGCGCTAGTTTTGACTTGGCGTGGGCGCCATCCTCTTCTACCCTGATGTGCTGGTGCACTCTCTCCATCAAGGCTTCCATGGTGAGGGGTGGTGTCATGGTGATAGAGTCCCTTAGTCTGTTGCCTATCGGAAGGCCTCTTTTGTACTGTGCAATGGCGAGATTGGTAGGGCAGTCTCCAATCTGGTTGAAGGTCTCCCAATAGCGACCATTGTATGATCTCAGGGTCTCCTTGTCGCCCATGTCGATGGAGAGTAACTGGTCGATCTCCACCGGAGTTTTAGTATTTGTTCGGAACCTTGTCACGAACGCCTCCGCCAATTGCGCCCAGGAGGCTATGCTGCCCTCTGGGAGCCTCTCAAACCAAGTCAAACCTAAATCACCAAGGCTCGAAGGGAATAGGATGCACATCAAGGCTTCGTTCCGCCGGTACACAGCCATGACCTGGCGAAAGTGGCTTAAGTGCGAGTAGGGGTCTGTCTTCCCCTCATAAGTAGTAAATTTGGGCTGAAGGAAGCCTGATGGCAGGGGCGCGTTCTCTATTGCTGGGACGAATGGTGAGGTCTGCAGCCTCGCCAATGCCTTATCCGTTGGTTCGTAGGCCGGGCGATGTATTGGCATTCCAACCTCGACGCTTCCGTGCGTCCGAGGAGCCAACCTCACTAAAGCAGAAACTCTGTGTGGATCGCGCACCCTGGCGTCCTCCTCCCATCGCGCCTTCTCTTCAAGCATGGTTCGCAGGTCGGATGATCTGGGCAACTCCGTCTGTCTAGATCTTGTCTGGTGTGTATGCGAGGGCCAATATGTACTTCCCTCGGTGAATGACCTCTCAGATCTCGTCCTCTCGGACTGGAGTGGCGAGTTCTGGAGACCTGGATGTGTATCGCCTGTCCTGAGACTTCTGCTCTCCGCCTGAGAGGGTGTGGAATTCCTACTACGACCTCTGAGTGGCGAGGGCGTCTTGCTTGTGTGCCCCCTCTCCTGTCGCCACTACTTTTCCCTTCACTTGGCGTTTGAGAGATTCCATGTCCGCCGCCATCCGCCGTATCAACTCGTCTTGTTCCCTGACGCGATCCTCTAGAGTTTGCGGATCAATCCTGCGCCTTTGTCTTTCTGAGCTTCGCGAACGAGAGTGATGGGGGCTGTTACACCGCCTTCGTCCCCTTGCATCCCTCCTGAAACTCAGTCTCTGTGGTTCCAGATACCCTATGGGAGCGACCAAAGGTAGGCCATCACGCCTCGCACCTCCTTCCGGAGTTAATCCGTCAACGGCGGACTGAGGTAACTCTTCATTGTTCGTCATTGATGTTAGAGAGAAAAAGCTTGATCAAGAGGTTGTTCTTGTCTGCACTTCCCACAGACGGCGCCAATTGTACGGGAGAGAAATAAACTTGCCCGTATAATCCTGTTGATCAAGCAATAACACAGAGAATTTAACGTGGTTCGGCGAATTGCCTACGTCCACGAGCTGCAGATTTATTATGTTGAACAAATGATCAGAATTACAATCAACTCTCCGTTATTTACTCTCTTTTCTCTATAGGCTTGTCGTCCCTCCATTTCCCTCTCCCTGGCTTCCTATATATAGAGATTACAAGTACAAGAGAGAATCCTGGAAGTGAGCTGGCTGCCAGCTCAATCCTACTTTTGGTCACTTTCTACACATGGCCTCATGGCCTCACATGACCATATGGCCTCATGGCCAGCTCTTATGGCATCATGGCTTACAGACCTTTACAGGTTGGCTAGAATCTATAGTCACTTTACAACCAATCTCTATAACCGAACTACCAATCTGACCGAAGTACATGTTAGTTAGGCACTTACTTCTCTCTTATCTCGGTTTCCTATGCTAAGACCGAGCTAACCATAAGAGAGTTGAGCCGTACTGTCTTCAGAGCTATGTCCTCTCAAGGACTTGGTACAACTCGGTTTTCATGCGCCTCGACCGAACTCACCGCCGAAGACCGAACTTCCTTCAACGTATTACTCAACCGAGGTAGAAATAAGGCTTTGACCGGACTAATCAACACGGTCGTATGTCCGGTCTAAATCCAAGGTTACTTTTCCAGACCGGAGTAACTTTTACACCCATCTACTCCGGCCCTTCGCACCGCGGCCCATAACGGCCCAAAACCCCACTTCGGCCCAATTTGCATAATTTACCCTCTCATTTAGTTTTATAATTCTAGAACTAGGAAATATAGTATTATAATAATAAACAAACTAAAAATTTAGATGTACAATTAAGTTGGTTGAAACTTATTAAATTCATAATTAAAATTAATATTTAAATCTCGCTAATTGTTTGTACTGTCTTGTCTTTAAATACAAAAATATTGTAAAGTAACAAACAAATTTGTCATGATTTTCTAAAAAAAAAGTGTCATTCTAATGTTTTAGAGAAGCTTATTGCAGACAAAAAAAAAAAAAACAAAAAAAAACAAAAACAAAATTAAAACAGTTTCCAAATTCTTTTTTAAAATATTTCTTCACTTCATGTTATTTCTATTTTTTACTTTAAATTTTGTTTTACCTATTAAAACAGTTTCCAAATTCTTTTTTTAAGTATTTCTTCACTTCATTTTATTTCTATTTTTTACTTTAAATTTTGTCTTACCTTTTTAAATTTAAAATTCAAACCTAACAAAATAGTTATAATTTTACCAAAATTGCAAAGAATACCAAAATTACGAAAGATTCTTCAATAACCAATCAAACGTGGAAAAGTGGGGAATTATCTTATTGTTTTAAGAATTTTAATTAGGTTGTGTGTTTTTTTAATTTTATTGATTATTTTATGTAATATATAATATATATATATATATATAACAGAATAATATAAAAGATAATAAATTTATTGATTATTTTATGTAATATATATATATATATATATAACAGAATAATATAAAAGATAATAAATGTACAATCAATAGAATTATAAAAATATCCAGGATGGCGGATTTATGTAATAATTTTTTTGAGTCGTGCTACGTCGCTCGAAACCTCTCCCCCTCGAATCTCCCTAATTCGTGCTACGACGCTGTTTTTGTTCTTGTTTTTTTTTTTTTTGGCAGAAGAAGGAAGATCAGAGAAGGAAGAGAAGAAGGGAAAAAGAAGAAGGGAGGAAGGAGGAGAGGAGGAGGAAGAAGAAGGGACTGGAGGGGGCTAATAAATCGGGCTGGAGGTGGAGGCGGGAGGCGGGGGCGAAGCCGGAGGTGACGGCGGTCGGAGGGAGGCAGGGCTGCGACGAGCGGAGCTACTTGCGACGATCGGAGCTGCTCGACGATCGGCCAGTCGGCGGCGGCAATGAGGGGCCTCTCCATTCCCTCTTCTCTTTCTCTCTTCTCTTTCTTTCCTCTCGTTCCTCTGCTGCAGACGCGAAAATGGAAGAAAAAAAAAAAAAAGAAACTAATACCCAAAACAACATCGTTTTAGGCATTAGGGGATTCGGGAAACACAGTTTCGAACTCCCCAACATTATTCTAATTTTTTTTGGCTAGAGGGGGTGTCCCAACCGTTCCTTCTTATCATGCAGAATCCACGTGTCTGAATCGTCGTAACCGAGCAAAACCCGCCACGTCAGCACGCCCACCTCCGTCCTCTTCAGTACGCCTTCCCATGGCAGTCAACGGATCCATAAAACATCGCCAGAAATTAAATAAATAAAAAAAAAAAAAAAAAACGCTGCTATTTAATCGGAGCATTAATTTTTTTTGAAAAAATTTCAATTGAACACTCCAAGAGATAGTCCATAGTATATGGCGGTTTTGTGACAGGGTTATGGAGCTGTTTCCCGATCACTGTTCGGTGGTTTTCTGAGCGGTTTTGGGTGCTAGGGGCAGGATGGGAGGTGGTGTGAAGAGTTACTCGGTGAGTCCCACCGATTACAAGCTTCTCGAAGAGGTCGGTTATGGTGCGAGTGCGACTGTGTTTCGGGCGATCTATCTTCCTTTCAATGAAGTTGTGGCCGTCAAGTGTTTGGATCTCGATCGCTGCAACAGCAATCTGGTTGGTTTCCTTATCTTCACTCATTTCCTCTGTTTTATCTTTATCTATGTATATCATTTTGTGGTTGTTTATATCTATAAAATTGACTTATTGCAAGCTGAATTATCGAGATTCTGAGATGAGGTTTTGCTTGAGATTCTCAGTTGTTGTGTTTGCGATCTTGTAGTGTGGTTTTCATCTGTTTACCCTTGCATGTGCTGTTTCTGGTTTCGATTTGATTGTTTTGATTGGGGAAGACAGAACATAGTGAGAATTGAGATCACGAGATTTGATAAAATTTCTCATTTCTTATTCTAGGGGTATACCGAGTTTGTTTAGCTTTGAATTGCTGCATTGGATTGTTGAATTGCTGAATTTGGATCTGGTTTTGGTTTAGACCAGTTTGGAACTCTCAATTGGCTCTTTGTGCACACTCTAGGGGGGTGCATTCAGTTAGTTAACGACAAACATTTGGTCACGGATTAGATTTTCAGATCGAACAAGTAACCTTTTGTCTTCTGGATTGGATAGTAGGAGAGCATAAATTTTTGTTCCAAGTGCCATATAAAATGCATGCAACAACAAAATGCATGTAATTTGATTTGGAAGCTATAGAATTATGACTAGCAATTCTTAAATAGGTTCATTGATGTCGCTAAGATGATATGTTCTGTTGCTCAACCTCTAAAATCTACATATCAAATGCCGACAAAACTTTACCATTGAACTTATATTCACCATGTTCGGTCTTAAGAGATTCGAGTTTATTAGATGTGGTATTATTTTGATTCTTAGAATGGAAGAAAGCTCTATAATTCAAAAAGACCAATGACAACCCGGTTTAAGTAGTATTTTTATAACAAAGTTGCTCACTCTCCCTTCCAACCATTTTGGTGTATCTGATACTTTTCTGCAATTGCTATACCAACGTATTGCTATTATGACACCTCTGGTTTTTGTAATTAAATGGAAAATAATATTTCAAGAATGGAAGCTAGTGGAAAGCCAAAAGATTGATCTTAACATAGGGGTTAATATTCCCACAAAGACACTGACATGCGACATGGCATGGACATGACACAAACATATAGACGCAACGATTTTTAAAAAATGTAGGACATGATACGCTTGGGAAAGGCTGTTGCTAATTAATTTGCTGGTCTTGTTCTACATGTTACCTTTCATAGGGCTTTAAAATGAACAAAGCTAATTGAGCTCGACTCGTTTGACTTGTATGAGATTTGCTTGTTATGTAAACAAGCCAAGCATGAACACATTTTGAAGCTCAGTTCGAACTAGACTCAATAAATTTATATGCACTATAGAATTGTATAAAAACCCTTGTTCGATTGTTAGGGGCTTGGACTAACATTGTTATATTTGTGCCTATGAAACGTTGTTGGATTGGAAATGGCTTAATGAGAAAAACTCACAGCGAGACTGTGAACTAAGCCCTTTTTAACTGAATTTCATTGTTTATACTTTCGAATTCTTATTTTTTCCGTTTAGAAAATTTTGTTTTAGCAATAATTTTACTTAGGAATTTTCATTTCTAATACCATTTGTTTTGGTCTAACACAAATTTTCATTTCCAAATTTACTCTAACACAAAATTTTAATTTTGAGTAATTTTCCAAGTTTCATTATTAATTTTGCGTTTAGCAAGGAATTGGCGTAGTTAGTTGTTTCCTAATAGGATTAGGTCTTTAGCTCATTATAAAAATACGAGTTGTAAGCATAGTTGCCAATATTGGAAACGCAAGCGGGAATCAATATGTGAAACATAATCCAAAATATTATGGGAAGCAGGAAACACTAGGTGATATAAGATTGAAAAGAATATTTATAAAAAAATTATTAAGAACCTCAAAAATGGCAATATAAAGTATTATAATACTTTTGTGATCAATTAAAATGTTACTACTACAAAATATTTTAGAAACTTATTAGAACAATTATATATAGCTGTTAAAAAATAAAATTTGTGAGCAAGAAAAATAGTTGAAATTATGAGTAGTGAGTTTCTAGGGAGTTTCCACTAACATTTTTGTAAAGTTTCTAACAAGTTTCTTTATATTGTGTAACGTTAGAGTTTCAGAAATGTCTTGGAAACATTTCTTGAGAGTTTCCTTTAGAATTTCATGTCCGTCATGGAAACAAGTTTATAGGGAAGCGAGTTTTCCCTCTTAAAGAAAGTTTCCTGGTGACTAGGGGCGTTCACGGGTCGGTTTGGATCGGGTTTAGTCTCAATCCGTTAGTCGACCGAACATAGTCAGGTTTGCAATTAGTGAAATTGCTTTCGAACCTTTTGACTTTCGAAATCGATCGAGCATCTATTTGGTTTGTTAGATCGGTTGCGGTCGAGTTAAGTGGGTTTGACAGATAGAATGTTGGGCCTATTTTATATAAATCAACTGTTAAAAAAAGTTGAAAACCCTAAATCAAAACATAGACAAATAAAATAAAAAAAATTTAAAACTCTAAATGAAATATGAAAGCATGAAATAAGTACAAACCCTAAATCAACCATTATCAATTCAAAAGATTTTAAACCAATGAATCAAAATATGAAACTATTAACAAACAAAAAGGTAAAAAGTTAGGATCAAAAGTAAAAATCCTAAGAAAGATACGTCAAATATCTGGAAGATTAAAACCCTCTTCTAGGGTTGAAGATTGACCTTGTTGCATTTATGCTTCAAACTAGCTAACAGATTGAAGAAAGAAATCAAGGGAGAACTAACGAGATCGAACCAAATGGCGATAGAGAGATGATTGAGAGAAGAGAGAGAGAGGGGGGGGGGGGGGAGGCAGGCAAAGAGTCTTCGTATCCTCTATTGCTTTGCTGTTTGGTTTTTAGAAAATATGAAAGAGAGTGTAAGTACCAAGTGTTTGCAAATATGAGAGAGTAGTTTTTATTTTTTTATTTTTTGTATTGTAAGTACCAAATGTTTGGAGATATGAGAGAGAGAGAGAGAGAGATGGTGTCTACTCCGAGAAGTCATATCATCACGTGATATAGGCACAGAGTCATCATTCAAAGCTTGCAATCTCAAAGGTTTAAAATTAAATGCATGGTTGACAGGTGGATGGCTGAAGAAGGCTAATGTGTAAGCCATTTTCGGCCGGGTCGGTTCCAACGGATAATAATACATTAAATCCGCTGCTGACCGCAAACTCAATAATTTTCCTAAGTCAGAACCGCTGCCGACCCAGAAGCATTTCAGAACCGTCTGTGGTGATGCGGGCCGAGTCGGTCCCGTCGGTTTCATCGGGTACGCGGTTTGTATGAACAACCCTATTGGTGACTATGGTTGCAAGCCTATGGCAAATCAATTCTGGAATCAACAAAGTTGTTGATGCCCTTGCTCTTGGAATTCTATGAGACATTCAACAGGCTCAAGGAGGATTGTTGCTAATTAGTCCATCAGCCTTGTTCGACATGCTACCTTGCATTCCACATTTTCATGGCTCTGCGATAGGGCAAACCAGTCAATTTGCAGGCTGCCTCAGCTGATGCAGTCCAGGTAGCAAAAATTATAATTTGTCTAAAATCTTGAAAAATAATAAAAATTTAAGATATCTGTGGAGAAGGGTACAACACTACTATGTAAAGCTCAAGATTCAATTCCACCCTGCCTCAAACCTTTAGAATAATTCTAATTTCTGGAGCTTTCTAGCTCCATGGTTACTTTACCTCATAACTGGGATTGCCATAATCAGCATTCAGCAATTTGTTGACCATGGACTCCATCTTCATTGAACTATAGATCCTATTGAAGATGGTACATTATGAACATTAAAGGAGTGGGTAGTCAATCATTTGAATGCACTATTGAGTTTGTTCATGTTTAACTTATCAAAAAAAAAAAAAAAAAAAGAGTTGTTCTTCACACTAATAAGTGATTCAATTTTTTCCTCACGTATTACATTACACAACTTATTATCTACCTGCCTGAATTCTTGATTCTTCTGCACGTATTCTGTTGTTTGTTTATACTCCATGCTGCGCTAATTGATCTGCATCCACATTAGTCTTGTTTTCCACACATTTTAACTACTTTGCTTCTGTTAATCATGGAATCCTATCTCTTCTTTAAAACATGATTATTTCATTGCTTTTTACTAGTTGCCTCCTTTCTTCATTATTAGGCTTGTTCAAATGCTCTCAACTTTGTGAAAGCCGGACATTGTAAATTTAAGCTGTAAATGATCAATAGTGCAGGTCTAGCTGAAATAACCTATACAGTACACACTGGTCATGGATTGTTCATGATGACTATAATGAATTATGGTTCTCTTAATTTTTTTTATGCGAAGGCCTGTGTTCCATTTTGCAGGATGACATTCGCAGGGAGGCTCAAACAATGAGTTTGATAGATCATCCCAATGTAATTAGGGCATATTGCTCATTTGTTGTTGACCGAAACCTTTGGGTGGTCATGCCATTCATGGCTGAGGGTTCTTGCCTACACCTCATGAAGATAGCATATCCAGATGGATTTGAAGAGTTTGCTATTGGTTCTATCCTCAAAGAAACTCTGAAGGCTCTGGAGTACCTGCATGAACATGGACATATCCATCGTGATGTTAAGGTTGGTCAATTCATTATTGTAGTAATTTGCTCATGTATTTTCCATTCTTTAATTTTTTTTTTTTTTTTTCTTGTCCTTTTTGAATCACCTAGGTTGGCTAGGTTGCAATTTGGTTTGTTGAACATTTGTTGTTGCAGGCTGGAAATATACTACTTGATACTAATGGGGTGGTAAAGCTTGCTGACTTTGGTGTTTCAGCTTGCATGTTTGATAAAGGTGATAGGCAACGCTCAAGAAATACTTTTGTAGGAACTCCATGCTGGTGAGATAGATCAAGAAAGCAATCTTCTTTTAACATCTCTCTCTCTTGCCTGTTTATTTTGTTGGTGACCACTTTTTGTTTTTCTTTTCGTCTGCAAAATGTTTGCTATTTTAGGAATCTTTTGTGATTATGTATCAGATTTTTGTTACTTATAATTATTTAAGTGTATGATATTTTTATTACTTATAAAAAATAAAAATAAAAGTGTGAGATTTTAATTTCTCTCTGATTTATAGGATGGCACCAGAGGTGTTGCAGCCAGGAAGTGGATATGATTTCAAGTGAGTACTTTCCCATAGCTACAGATGTCAGTTTACTTATTTGAAGCTTTACAGAAATGTCTTTCCTTCCTTGTAATGGGTATTTGGGAGTGAAGATTTTGTATAAACTGTGACCTCTCTCTCTCTCTCTCTCGCGTAATGGTACAAGGTGCTGGTTTAGGATACATAGGTTGCTAACTTGGTTGCTATGCTATTATTGTTTTACAGGGCTGACATTTGGTCATTTGGAATTACTGCATTGGAGTTGGCTCATGGTCATGCACCCTTTTCGAAGTATCCACCAATGAAGGTATATGCTTATCATCCAATGAGGATTCAGTAAATATATTCATACAGATGCAACCTCTGACATGTCTTTTTCTTTGTCTCTCCTGCCATAGGTTCTATTAATGACCATACAGAATGCTCCTCCTGGACTTGATTATGACCGTGACAAAAAGTTCTCTAAGGTATCAGTGTTCATTTTGGCTGATGAACGTTTTTGGGACAGCCATATATTGTTCTCTCTCATGTGAATGAAATAATTGGAAATGTATAAATTAAGTCTGCAGTGTCTATTAGGGTCAAAAGGTTCCATGTGTATTTGCTGCTTCAATTTTTGTTTGTATAATGTGATATTAATTATGTGCTGTTGTGAACAGTCTTTTAAAGAGATGGTTGCAATGTGTTTGGTGAAAGATCAGACCAAGAGGCCAACTGCAGAAAAGTTATTAAAACACTCCTTTTTCAAACATGCTAAGCCTCCTGAGCTTTCTGTGAAGAAACTCTTTGCTGACTTGCCACCTCTGTGGAATCGTGTGAAAACCCTCCAGGTAGCCTATCATAGTGCCATGACACAGTACTTACTTTTATTTCCCTTGTTATATCTATTTAATGGACTTCTGAAAGTTTTGCAGATTAAAGATGCTGCACAGCTAGCACTGAAGAGAATGCCTTCAGCAGAACAAGAAGCAATATCACAGGTTAGGGAGGGGAAAATACATTTTTCCATTACTTTAACCAGCAGGTTATAATCCCATACTTATGAGGCTCCCAAAAAAGAAAAAGAAAAGAACAACAATATTAGATTCACAATTTCTTACGTAACAGGTTCTAATTCTATTTTCATATGTCAACATTTGTAGCATGGCCATCCCAATTGAATGAACTTTTTCAGCAGGACCATTTGTCCCGCCAATTAATCAATTATATTTACTAGAAAACCACATTCAGTTGCCCCAGTGGTATATATAGTGATGTTATCACTTTTTTTTTGTCATTTTGCAATCTGTGCTTAAACTTGTTCTTGCCAACTTCACTACCATGCCAAGAAGCAACAGTGCTTCATTAGAACAGCTTGTGCATTCATCTGATCACTTTGTATTTGTATACGTATTTAGAGTAATAGATAAAGCAGAAGTGCTCTTACTAAAAAAAGCAGTTAGTTATAATATGCTGGAAATTTGATTATTATTGCCTTAATATTATGTTAGTGGATGTATATAATATGTTAGTGATGTATATAATATGTTAGTGGCTGTTAGTGGACATATAGTGGCAATATATAATGCAGCACCATCTTCTCCACTACCCCAATGGCCAACCCACTAGAGAGTGGAATGGGTTTGGTGACAACCAATCACCTCCTCCCTCAATTGTGTATAAATTGAGGTGAGGAGGAGGGGTAGAGATATCAAGTAACAACAACAACACATCTGTGAGAGATTGTGAGAGTTTGAGAGTTCTATAGAGAGTGAAGGTGAGGTGTGAGTGTAATCTCCCTCCGGGAAAAATTCTATAGTGATAGCTCTCCGTGGACGTAGGCAATTGCCGAACCACGTAAATATTGTTGTGTTCTTGTGTGTGATTGATTTTTGAGTTGGTATCAGAGCAACAAAAACACAGCAGCCCTAAAACCGTCATAGCCATGTCGGAAGTCACGTCCGAAACCACTTCAACCCCTGCCGCTGCCATTCTGGTGAAAACGGCCAACAAGGCTGCAAATTACCAGCGCAGGTTTGATGATAAGCCCCGGGTCTGGTGTGATTTTTGCAACAAGCCTCGCCATAACGCGAAACATGTTGGAAGATCCATGGCAAACCTGTCAACTGGAAAAGCAGCAAACAAGGAGAGAAGAATCGTGGCTTTCCTACTGCTAATGAAGCCGATTCGGGTCCCTTCAACAAAGAGCAGATTGATCAACTCTTAAAGCTGATAAAATCCAACTCCTCATCCGGTACTCCTAGTGATTTTTTGGCACAAACAGGTAGAAATCCTAAAGCCTTCTCTTGTCTAAACTTCTCTCCGTGGATCATAGATTCGGTGCCTCCGATCACATGACTAGTTTTTCCCATTTATTTAGTACCTATTTCCCTTGTTCTGGTCATGACAAAATCAGAATAGCCGATGGTAGTTTTTCACCTATTGCAGGAAAAGATTTATTAAACTAACTGAGAAAATTAATCTCAATGCTGTTCTTCACGTCCCCAACTTAGCCTGTAACCTTTTGTCTGTCAGTAAACTATCTAAGGATTCTAATTGTCGTGTTACATTTTTTGAATCCCATTGTGAATTTCAAGACCAGAACTCGGGGATGATGATTGGGCGTGCTAGGATGCTTGAAGGTCTTTACTACTTTGATGAAGTACCTGTTAGTAATAAAAAAGCTCAGAGCTTTAATAGTACTAGTTCAATCTCTGTTCGAGAAAAAATAATGCTATGGCACTATAGGTTAGGACATCCTAGTTTTCTTTATCTGAAACATTTATTTCCAGAATTATTTAAAGGGATTGATTGTTCTTCTTTTCATTGTGAAAGTTGCATTTTTGCAAAATCTCATCGCTCTACTTATTTGCCAAAACCTTACCAGGCTTCCAAACCTTTTTATTTGATTCATAGTGATGTTTGGGGCCCTTCTAAAATCACTACTCTTTCTGGTAAAAGATGGTTTGTTACATTTATTGATGACCATACCCGCTTATGTTGGATTTATTTGATGAATAAAAAATCTGACGTGAACAATTTATTCACAAATTTTTACAATATGATTGAAAACCAATTTCAAACCAAAATTGGTATTTTACATTCTGATAATGGAACAGAATATTTCAATGAGCAGTTGGGTGAGTTTTTGGCAAAAAAAGGGATTTTTCATCAATCTACATGTCGGGATACCCCTCAACAAAATGGCATTGCAGAACGAAAAAATAAACATTTACTTGAAGTAGCACGTGCTATAATGTTTTACATGCATGTTCCTAAATATTTATGGGGTGAAGCAATTTTAACAGCCTCTTATTTGATAAACAGGATGCCTACAAAGGTGTTAACATACAAAACACCTTTTGATTGTCTCAAACATTTTTTTCCTGACACGAGGTTGTTTTCTGATTTACCCGCCAAAGTTTTTGGATGTATGCCTATGTTCATGTTCCCAGTCAATTTCGTTCAAAACTTGACCCCCGTGCTATAAAATGTGTTTTTTTGGGTTATTCCTCAAACAAAAAGGGTATAAGTGTTTCGATCCTCAAACCAAGAAATTTCATGTGAGTATGGATGTGTCATTTGTGGAAACAAAATCCTATTTCCCCAACACTTCTCTTCAGGGGGAGACAAGTGGAGTAGAAGACAATTTTTGGGATATTTCTATCCCGCTCCCCAATGTCATTTATCCTACACAAAAACCACATCTGTCTGATAATGATCACTTAGGAGAACCAAGTTCTATGGTGCCTAGTCAAGAAGATTCTTGTTTAGGGGGAGAAGTACTACAAAATGATCTAAATTCTGAGCTTCAGGTTTATACTAGGAAGCGATTTCATCTGAGGAATAATGACCCGAATGTCCATCCTAATGACCCGAATGTCCACCCGAGTTCTGGCATCGAAATTTTAGGTAATCCTATTCCTTCTATTTCCGACCTTGATGTTCCTATAGCAATTAGGAAAGGTGTCCGAAATTGCATTAAACATCCTATTGCAAATTACCTCTCCTATCAAAGACTGTCTAAAAACCATAGAGCTTTCACATCTAGGATTTCACACTTGTTTGTTCCAAGGAATATACAGGAAGCATTGGATGATCCGAATTGAAAATTAGCAGTCATGGAGGAGATGAATGCTTTAAGGAGAAGTGGTACTTGGGAGATAGTTGATCTACCCAAAGACAAGAAAACAGTTGGGTGTAAATGGGTGTTTACGATAAAATGTAACGCAGATGGAAGCGTTGAGAGATACAAGGCGAGACTGGTGGCTAAAGGCTTCACTCAAACTTATGGGATTGACTATCAGGAGACGTTTGCTCCTGTTGCTAAAATAAATTCCATTAGAGTACTGTTATCTCTTGCAGTAAATTCAGATTGGCCTCTACATCAACTTGACATTAAAAATGCATTTCTCAATGGTGATCTTGAAGAGGAGGTGTTCATGGCCTACCGCCGGGATTTGAGCAGAGACTTGGTAGCGACAAAGTATGCAGATTGAACAAGTCATTATACGGACTCAAACAATCACCAAGAGCGTGGTTTGAACGCTTTGGGAAGGCAGTTATCAGTTGTGGTTTCTCGCAGAGTCAAGCAGATCACACAATATTTTATAAACATTCAAAAGACAGTAAAATTGCAATTTTGATTGTTTATGTTGATGACATCATTTTAACTGGTAATGATGAAGCAGAGTTAGCAGCCCTCAAAGAGAAACTCGCAAAAGAATTTCACATTAAGGATCTGGGAGCCCTCAAGTATTTCCTCGGAATGGAATTTGCAAGATCCAAGGAAGGTATATTCGTTAATCAGAGAAAATATGTTCTTGATCTCCTTGGAGAAACAGGTATGCTTGGTTGTAAGATGGTGGAGACTCCGATCGAGCCTAACTTGAAGTTACAAGCTGCTAAGGCTGAAGAAGTCAAAGAGAGGGAACAATATCAGCGACTTGTAGGGAAATTGATTTACTTGTCTCATACGCGGCCTGATATTGCCTTTGCAGTCAGCATGGTAAGTCAGTTCATGCACTCACCAGGAGCAGAGCACTTTGAGGCCGTTTATAAGATCTTAAGATATTTGAAAGGAACTCCAGGGAGAGGCTTACTGTTCAAGAAACATGGACATCTTCAAGTTGAAGTATACACAGATGCAGACTGGGCAGGAAGTGTTACAGACAGGAGATCAACATCCGGATACTGCTCCTTTGTAGGTGGGAACCTAGTTACATGGCGGAGTAAAAAACAGAATGTGGTAGCTAGAAGTAGTGCAGAAGCAGAGTTCAGAGCTGTTGCCCATGGAATCTGTGAAGTAATGTGGATTAAAAGAATTCTTGAAGAATTAAAGCTTTCTCACCCGACACCTATGAAGGTCTATTGTGACAACAAAGCATCTATATCTATAGCTCATAATCCAGTTCTACATGATCGCACAAAACATATAGAAGTGGATAAACATTTCATCAAGGAGAAAATCAATGCTGGTATAATCTGTATGACCTACCTTCCAACATGTGAACAATTAGCTGATGTGCTAACGAAGGGACTACACAAGAAGCAATTTGATAAGCTGACTAGCAAGCTGGCTATGGAAGATATCTTCAAACCAGCTTGAGGGGGAGTGCTGGAAATTTGATTATTATTGCCTTAATATTATGTTAGTGGATGTATATAATATGTTAGTGATGTATATAATATGTTAGTGGCTGTTAGTGGACATATAGTGGCAATATATAATGCAGCACCATCTTCTCCACTACCCCAATGGCCAACCCACTAGAGAGTGGAATGGTTTGGTGACAACCAATCACCTCCTCCCTCAATTGTGTATAAATTGAGGTGAGGAGGAGGGGTAGAATATCAAGTAACAACAACAACACATCTGTGAGAGATTGTGAGAGTTTGAGAGTTCTATAGAGAGTGAAGGTGAGGTGTGAGTGTAATCTCCCTCCGGGAAAAATTCTATAGTGATAGCTCTCCGTGGACGTAGGCAATTGCCGAACCACGTAAATATTGTTGTGTTCTTGTGTGTGATTGATTTTTTATGGAGTTTTTCTTGGTATCAATCAGCTTTTTGCATCAGACAAAAACTTCATAATTCAAACAATTGGGGATTCAGTCTCTAGACTTAAATGTTGTTCTTTTTTTTTTCTTTTTCCTTTTCTTCTTTTCTGGTTGTAATTTCTCACTTGTCCTTATCAGAGTGAGTACCAGCGAGGTGTTAGTGCTTGGAACTTCGATATTGAGGATTTAAAAGCCCAAGCATCCTTGGTAAATGCCAAACACTTCATATGAAGTTGATCATCATACTGTGTAGTTTGCTTCTGAAACTGTTTTGAATGGTGAATCTGAACTAGTCCTGCTATTGCTCTGGCAGGTGCAAGATGATGATGAAATACAAGAAATCAGGGAAGAAGATGAAAGAATGAAACCAGTTGTAAATAATAAGGTCACTGGATTTTTTAATATTTATGAACATTTATTTTATTTAAAGCTCTCCAAGTATGCCAGATTACATGTTCCCAATATTTCATTTAGGTAATTGCCCCTTGAAATTTTTGTGTTGTTAAAGGAAATATAGTTTATAAATACTTGCTCTTATTGGCAGGATGCATCTTATTCGAGAGTTGGTTTGGGAAAATCAATTTCCACAAATTACACTATTTGCAGGTAAATGTTATGTGGCTTGTTATCAGTATTCATATTCTAGCTACTTAGGGGTGTAAATTTGGCCTGGCTCGGCCCATGTTGGGCCTTGCGGGCCTCTTGAAAATTAGGCCCAGGCCCAGGGGGTATTTGGGCCTTGGGCGGGCCAGGGCCTTGGGCTCGGGCGGGCCTGAACAAATTTATTTTTATTTTTATTTTTTTTACCAAAATTTTATTATTTTTCACTAAAAAAAACACTGGGCCTCGGGCCAGGCATTGAGTGAGTCTTAAGTGGGACGATGGGCCGGGCCCACAGGTCGGGTCAAACTTCAAAATGATGGCCCAGGTCCAGGGTTTCGGACTGGGTTGGGCCTAGGCCCAAACGGGCCGGGCCTACCCCTGGGCTTCGGGCCGCCCACAAGACGTGGGCCATTTTTACACTACTATTGTAGCTGCTGCATTTTGGTTTCAACTATTGCACTCAAAATGGTAGTTATTGCCAAATTGATGGCGCATTTTTACATTAAACTTGGTTAATCAGATGAAGTTTTGATAATTATTATCTAGCAGTTATTCATGGTGGCAGTCCATATAATTCATTTTGGACTAATTCTGTAATAGTTCAAATGAAAAGAGTGTGGAAGCCTAAAGTAAATGTTCCCCAAACAAAGTGTGCAACAATTTGATTTTGTAGAGTCCATGGGTACGAGGTTGCTGCCCTTCTAACACTTTTTAATACAACTATTTTTTAACAATGCAACACCATACGAAATTTCAACTGCCTAACTGTTGACTTTTTTTTTGATAAGTAAGCCACTGTTAAACATGCCTTACAGTTGACTATTATTGGAAGGAATGATTCTGATGATGGATGATATCACATGCCTGTTGTGCCAATTACCTCTGAGGACATAAATAGCTAATTTTATTAGCTCTTCAGATGTCCATTCCGAACTTCCCTTTTTAATAAGTAATAGATGAGCGGACTCAAAAGTGGGAAAGAGGAGATTTCCATGGGGCCAAAAGTCCCAGAGAAAGTCTGGTAAAGATTCTTTTCTTGGGGTAAGATATTTTCTTTAATGAAAGCACTGCAAATATTTAAAAGTTACGAAGGTCATTACCCCAGGCAATACAAGATTGCATCCTGTAACAGACCTATTCACGTCCTATAAAGCCCTCCAGTCCCAAAAGACGATACTACCTCATGTGTACCAAACCCAACCCAAAAGCAAACTGGGATCAGAAAATACAAAATAGAAGAAACATATAGACAGACAAAAGTTGCAGCAATTAGGAAATATGAGCATTACTAAGGTCTAACAAAGATGATCATGTACAGTGAGAGACTCGAATGTCAGAAGCATCCCATGAACTTCTTTAGCAAAAATCCAACAATTTGGTTGAGTTCAGTGTTCTAGGGACTCAAAGATATTTCTCTTATTTTGATTTATTTATTTTGGAGGGGTGATTGGGCGTGGTTTACTCAGCCTTCTAGCTTCATTCAGCCTCCATGGGAGGACTCCTTCGCCCATAGTACGGTTTCTCTTGTTCAGGTTATTAGTTTCCTTATCTTCTTGAATATTATGCAATAGGGGTGTTTAGTGTGTAGTTCTCTTCATGATTGATATCAATGTTCACCTATTGGAATTATATCTGCAGATGTATGACTAATGTTCGTACAGCTATTATGTGGGTACATCATTTTCTTTTTGGATATATTAATTGATGAATAATATCATCAACTTCCTGTTGTATAATGCCCAGGCAATTTGACTTGACCTCAATGTTTGTCACGTTTTCTACATTTTTCTGCATGATTCAAGTTGACCAATTATTTTTTAATCTGTTTCTCAAAATTCTCCACAGTTTTTTGCTTTTGATTTCTTTGAGGCCTGGGCTTATGATTGTGCCAATTTTTTTAGTTTGACTTCGGTTTTGGTTTGCTTGCAATTTGTGCATTTGCTTGGTTTCTGTTGTTTATTTGTTGTCTTTGGTTTTGCTCATTTGTATATATTATTTTATTTTCATTGTAACATATTATTGTTTCAGTGAACAAACAAGTGGTGGTGAATTTCCTCCAACTCAGTGCTCGAGCAATGAGGGGAAAATTCCAGAAAGTGATTTACTCCAATCTGACTATCAAGGGAAAATTGATCTGGAGAAAAATGGATCAAGAACTGAGTTGCCACCATCGACCTCAGAGAAGGATGCTGCACAAGGCAAAGCTAAAGCTCCATCTGGGAAAAGTCGCCAGACTCAGAGTGGGCCACTCATGCCTGGTATTGTGCTAAGTCATTCAGCATCAGAAAGGGGGCGTATTTTTGAAAGGTTTATACTCTTTCAATACTTCTTTTATCTGTCTATATATTTTTGCAACTGTTTGAAATTATGTCGAAATAGAAGAAAGCAAACACAAAATGGTCTTCTATCATATGTGAAGTGGGATGCAGTATTCTACTAACCTGCTTTATTCACTTTAATCTAAATGTGGTGTTACTGCATCACTATCCTTGGGTTGTTCTGATAATTTAGTTGCAAAAGATCAATTATGCGACAACCCGATGTAGATCATTTATTTGGAGTGCTTTTTAATTAATATAGTCTGACTGGGGAGAGGGAAAATGCGATGAACACATAAATGAGGGATTGGGGAATATGATGAAAACATAAAAGAGGGATTGGGGATTTTTTCATATCTCTCCAACTTATGCTGTCCCCCAAACTATTTTTACTTTAAAGTTCTTCTCACTTATTACCATATATGAGTTCATTGTTATTCCTTATGTTACATACACTTGAATAGTAGTACTGGGAGTTGATTTGTGTAGTGTCAAATTCAATGTTACGTAGAATGTGGATCGTTCTAGTTCGAGGAACAGGAATAGGAATGTGGTACGCCACATACTCTGTGGTACGCCACATACTCTGTGGTACGTTAGGGGTAGACTTCTTAATTTAACATCCAGTATATTGTAATGTATTTTCTTCAAATTCATTCATTCAACAACACAATTCTATGAGCATTCTGACTCATTATTTTACATTTTATCAATCCAAAACTCCACTCCTAGATTTTAGGTCATTATATTTGACTTTTCCCCTATTAAGGATGCCAAACAAAACATAGGGGAAAAAAAAATAGGATTGTTTTGGATCACTAAATTCACCGTTTTGGAACGAAAGTGTACTATGTTTTGGTACGAAAGTGTATCATGTTTCAGAACGTGGATTCCAAAATGTAAATCACTAGGGTGTTTGCGTTTTCTAGTAACACTAGTTGGATTCATCTAATATTCTTGTCCTCGGACACGAGGACATGTCTAGATTTTATATTTTCAAATACTACTTGTTACTTTTATGTTAAAATGGTGTTTACAAGGTAACATAGAGCATGTTATGCATGAAGTAGGAGTCTTATGTATTGTTTTTATATAGTAAACTCGATGACGTACACATTTTTATGGGGTGCATGTCAACGAACTAGACATGACGAACTCACTCAGACCCTTACTGAAGTATTGAATGTCTAACACATGTACATCACAAATTTAGAGGGTCCATGTAACATAGGACATTCTTATAGAAATAGCTTCTAATACACAATTTGCTTGATGATTTTTTGTTGATTTGGCGTGCAAGTCAACCTCTAGTGGAGATGAATTTATAAAAAATATGACTTGTTACAACTACTCTTGGTAACAGCTTGGGATGTAGAACTTAATAAATAAATTTTGTCTCAATTCATATGTGCTAGGTAACCTGTTTAAAGATGAAGGTGGTACTTTTGGATGTTAAACACCACAATGCGTCCGAGTATGGGAAAGATAAAAGACCAATCTCTTCTTACTTTGTTGGAAGACTTGTATTTTGTTTTCCCTCCCTTACACATTCCTCCATGGAATAAATACTTTGTCTGTAATGAACAGAGCATTACGTCAGGCACACATAATTTCATGTTTGAAGCCACATTAGCTTTTATCAATTGATATTTCTATATGCTCCAGCCAGAGTAAAATTGATAAGTCAGGGTTATGCATTATCAGGTGTGAGAATGAAAATCAACCATTAGCTGAAAGACCACTACGTGAGGTACGAAGAGCACCCAGCTTCAGTGGTCCATTGATGCTTCCGAACCGAGCTTCATCAAACAGTTTGTCAGCTCCCATAAAATCTTCAGGAGGTAATGAATTTAATTTGAAATGAAGATGCATTACCAGTACTAATCCAAATAAGTAAATAAATAAAGATGTATCACCAGCTCTTTTATTGCTAATATTATTACAATTCAAGTGGCTATTGTTTTATAGAGACTCTTTTTTTTGCCATTTTATGAAATTTGTTTAGAAACTCGTTTTCTGGTAAGAAGTTTGTGGCATTGATATATATATATATTGATATAATTTGTTTTCATTTTTTCACCAATAGGGTTCAGAGATTCTTTGGAGGATAAGTCAAAGACCAATTTGGTGCAAATAAGAGGGCGGTTCTCAGTGACTTCAGAGAATGTAGATCTTGTAAAGGTACAGCTCTTTTTTTATTTTTTATGTTGTTGTTGTTGATGATACTTTTGGTTTATTAACTGGCTTCTGCGAACTTAAATTTACTTTATAGGATATTCCATTGTGTACAGTTCCTCGACGATCTTCACAGGTGAGGGCTGATGAAGGCAATTTTTGAAGTTACTTATTTGGATGTATAGTTTTTGATTTTATATTCATGTGATTTATAGGGTTCACCGCTAAGGAAGTCTGCTAGTGTCGGGGACTGGATATTTGATTCCAAACAAATGGTTTGTGTACTGACCTCTTAGATTTCTGAATGATTCATTCCAGCTAAAATGTGCGACTTCCTTTAGTATAAAACTACATGTCTTTTTAATTTGTATAAGCTCTTGAAAATATCATTAATGGAATTACAGTGAAAAAAATTGAAAATTAAAAAGAAAAGAAAGAAAAAAAAAACTATGGTTAACTTTTTTCACATGTGGACACGCATATAGGCACAGAGGACATGTATGTCACTAGTGCGGGACTTGGCAGCCTATTGGCTATTCTAAACAGTTAAAATGACCTTTTTGATATGTAATACTAGAATCAAGTGACATATTTTTGTCATTCCAGGTCTTCCATCAATAATTATGTAACTGGCTGCTAGCAAAATGAATGTTACTGTTTGATGGTATGTGAGTAATTACTGAAAGATTTGATATTTTTATTGTTCTTTCAGCCTGTAGGTCAGTTGCCCAAGGAAATGTGTAACAGTAATGTACCTGCATCACTTCTCATGCCCCACCTTCAAAACCTTTTCCAGCAGACTTCAATTCAACAGGTAAGGCAGGATTACTTTCAAGTTGCAGTTCTACATTTAATTCTGCGAAATGAAGTTTTCCTTGAAATACTTAAATCTTGGAACTGATGACTTTTTTGTTGCAATTGCTATTGTAATACCAGGATCTAATTGCGAATTTGTTGAATAGCTTACAACCTGTTGAGGTAGCAGATGGTGAGTGTAAGATTCAACATTACATTATCTAATGTGTACATCAGTGAAAGAGTTTCTCAATAAGTTAGTTGGATTACCCTGTTTTGTTTCAGCTTCGCAAAATGGAAAGTTGCCCCCATTAGCTTGCAGTTCAGAGAACAATGGGATTGTAAGTACATTTTCCACCTTATATTCTGGTTTAAGTTCAATTCTGTGCTTAAATGTGTGTTCTTCAAAAGGATCGTTTTTGGTCATGCACATCAGTGTTTCTCTACGTATGCAATTGTTAACCTCAGTTCAGTCTCTTGTAAAATGTAAGGTTCCCATACCAGTTTTTTCTTGAGGTAATAGGAAGGAACAATCTGATATTCTGTACTATGCATTTGTTGTCTCTTATTATTGGTATTGTGTTTAACAGCACTTGCTATTTGTGTTGCCTGTTCTATTTTGTCTCACATCTGTGTATAGTCATTTAAATTGCTCTTCAACGAGTCTGATATGGTATCCTCATGAGTTGTACCATCGTAGTCATTTCCCATCTTACAGTATAATGAAAAAATACGAATGTTCACTTTGTTGCATTTTTTGATTTTCCCATCACCAATATGATTGTATGTTTTACCGCCTATAATTTCTACCTGATGGTTAGTTCATTTCTGAGGTTTGGTATCTTTATAAACCCTTGTAATCATTTTTTTATTATGGCTAGTTTGACTAAAAATATTATGATCAATCAAAGACATTAAAGTTTTGGTTATTTTTTCACAGGTTGAATCACCAATTTCTGAAAGGGAGCGATTACTACAAATCAAGATTTCTGAGCTCAATGCTAGGTTAATCTACGAAAATTAAAAGAGATAGTCAAACAGTGCTGTTGAATCTTATTATAATTTTTCATAGGAAGCTTTATTAATGCTCTCTGTCCCTCATTGCAGGATGATTAACTTGACCGATGAATTGAATGCGGAAAAATTGAAGTTCATACAAGTGAGTTGCTTTAAGAGTAAAAAAAAAGGTTTGAGTCGTAATGATAGCGAGTTTCTTTTAGAGTAAAAAAAACAGTTTTGAGTCGTAATGATTGTTTATTTGGGTTGGTTATCGATTTGGGACATCTAATTGATAAAATAGTATGACTTCGCGTCCTGGGAGGGAAAGGAGTGATTGTCTTTTCTGGAACGGATGATGTGGATTGCTGATATCATGAATAATGGCTCACTAGGTCTTATTTTTGTTCTATGATTTGCCCACTTTCAGTTGCAACAACAGCTAAATGCTGTGCCTGAGCGGGAAGATCGGGATAGAATAGAAGGGGATGCTTGAATGCCAAAAATTTTGATGCGAGTGTAAAGTAAGAGCACCATGTATATTCAGGTACGGATTTACACCTGCCGAAGTCAATTTTGTGCAACCTTTATCTTCTTCACTGCTAATTTTCGTTTGTGCGTGCTGTTGATAACATAGAAAGAAGCGGACCAGCATACATGTTTCTGGAATTGTGTCTTTCTTCACCCTGTGTTGCATAAGATTTCTGTGAAAGATTCCAGCCTCCGCAATGATAAATAAGCAAAATAATCAGCTGAGCAAGATACCATTTCTTTTCATTTATTATGATAAATTAGAAAGAGCTCCTTCCTGTGCAGAGCCATGTAGATACTCCCTGGTTGAGTGGTTGTTCGCTTCAAGCAGTCACAGTGAAATAGAAGGTTATGGAGGTGTTCAATTTGTATCATCAAAACCCATATGTATCATGTTTAAGTTTAGCCATGACATTAATGTTATTTTGTTAATATGTAATTAGTACAAGGGCTTGAGCTTGTGTTGGCATAATGTACCCTCTCTCTCTTTAGAACTTTCATCTTTGCTATGATCATTTGGAAATCCTGTTTTGGCAAGACATGCCTCTGAATCTCAATATGTAAAATATCATTTTGTGGTTCTGGAAGTAGTCTCGGTAATTATCCAATCTTGAGGGAGTGTTAAGGTCCTTCCTAATCGGTTGGTGCTAAAGAACTTTGGCTAGTTTGAAAGTCGTCATGATTTTGTTCTTCTGGGAATAGCTACAAGCTTAAATTAAAGGAAGAGCTATGGAGATTACTCAGAAGCCTGAAGCTGGTTAGAGAGAGAAGGATTACATGAATCAGAGTGGCCACTGATTTCCAGCTTGTGGTGCAATTTATGTAGGAAAACACACGAGAAACACAAAATGAGATCAGTAATTGAGGAATTGCAAGTTTCATTTTACAAACTCAAGATTCAAACACAGCTAGACATGAAACTCTCACTTTCCAATTTACATGCAAATAGAATTGATGTATTAGTGTGAAGCATTTAGTAGTCCACCCTAGTCAAGAAATTGGCTGGCCATATTTTATTGCAATATTGTGAACTCCATATTTTAAGATTTGACAGTTGAATTATTGTCAAGTATTATCCTAATAGTAGGATAGTTTTTCTCACATCTAGAGATGGATTAATCTACATTGACATAATTATGAAAATGGATTATTTACCAATAAATCCTACTTTACAAACTGTTATACCAAATAATTCTACTTTTATTCTATTATACCAAATAGTCCTACTAGTGGGTTGATTTGGTCCTTTTTGTTTTTTTTTTTTTCCATTTTTGTTTAATTGTGTGGATGAGAGTGCCCTTAGTTTTAATGTTGGACTGTCTTTGCTGGATCAGTTCTTTTTTTGGGACTGTGTTTGCTGTGTGTGTGTGTGTGTGTATCATTGTGTGTGGGACTGTGTTTGCTGTGTGTGTGTGCCATTGTGTGTGTGTGTGTGTGGGTGGGTGTGTTGAAGCCAGCACTGTGTGTGTGTGCGTGCGCGTGTAACAGTGTGTGTATTCGATGTGAACTCGAAAAACGGCTATGGGCAGACCATGAAGGGCAAGCTTATCAAATTGTCTGTTCAATTTATCAAGATCTATTCAAAAAAGAAAAAAAAACCCTTTCATTATCCGTCTTCTTAGCAAGATTTCGGCAAGAATCAAATACAAAACACAACAGATATATATATATATATATATATACACAGAGAGAGAGAGAGAGAGATCTATAACAAATCAAAACCAAACAACAAATCTGTAACAGATCTGTGTGTGTGTGTGTGTAACAATCGTAGGGGCTTGAATGAACCCTAAATCTTCGTTTTTACGAGCTCTGGATCGCCGATTGGGGGTTTTCTTCTTCGGATCGTCGCGATCTGGGTCATCGGTTTGGGGAGGGGGTGGATCGAGGAGTTTTCCGAGGCCGACGCAAATGTCATCGCCGGTGACGGAGAAGGGAGCGAGAGGGCTGAGGAGGAGAGAGAGGGCGAACCAGAAGATGATGGATTTTAGGGGCTCGGATTGGAGAAAGAAGAGAGAGAGGAAGAAGAGTAGGAGAGAGAGAGAGAAGGAGATGAAGAGAGAGGGCTCTGTGCTGTGTGTGTGTGTTGTGTGTGTGGTCTGTATGAGTGTGTGTTCTGAATGTGTGTGTCTGCCTGTGTGAACCCCCAAACACACCAACCTAGCCTAAAAGAAAAACCCCTTACAGCACTTTGCCATTGTGTGACACCCTCACAATGTATCACATGTAACACACCCAAACGGTTAAATGAGGGTAATTACGTCCCTTACAATTGAATGGGACTAAACGGTTTAGTAGAATAAAAATAGGACCAATTGGTTCATAAGTTCAAATTTTGAGATTTATTGGTAAATCTCCCTATAAAAATTAGTGTGGTTAAATAAATATATTAAGAATCACTTTAAAAACCCGAATAAAATTAGAAGAATTAATTGATATTTTATCTTCTTCTTTTTTTTTCTTAAAAAGAAATTATTTATTTATTTATTTTTTGCTTGTATTTATTTATTTATACTCCTTAATATTAATGAACAAGAAGTCAATACCGACCAATCTTTGTCACCTAGACCTTAGGGCTACCCAAAAAAATTGGGGTTTTATAACGTGTTGTACAATTCGTTTTGTTTGTAACATGTTGTAGAAGATGCAGACGAATACGAAAGCTTTAATGATGAAACTCACTATATGATGTGATATTTATATATATATATATATAATGTCATATAATTGGAGTTCAAATTAGAACTCTAGTTTTAGTGTGGTTAATCACTATTCTAGGAGTTTGTTTGAAATATGAGTTGATTTTTTTGATTTTTGGATTATTAAAATAGTTAAAAAATTTAGGTCTATACTAAAAAGTCAAATTTCTCTCTATTTTTTACACATTTTTTCGTAAAAAGTCAAAAAATCATCCCAAACATACTAGTTTTTTTAGTTAATATTTTAACAAAATAGTCAAAAGATTACTAAATTAGACTGTTCTCAAACGAGTCCTTAATAGTTAAAAAGTCAACTCAAGTTAAAAAGTTTGATTTATGATTGAGTTTTTGAACTTTTATAAAAAAAAAAAAATAATAATTATAATTTGAATGTTATGTTTTATGTTATTAACTTTTTAATTTATTTTACATTTTTGTGATAAAATAGCTAAAAGAAAACTAAAAATTTTGGTATGCGGCTAAGATATAATCGGGTTCGATGTTAGAAGGATATATTACTCGGAATGTTATGTTGAGAGTCGCAACAAGAGGGCTGAACCAGAAGCTATTCACCTTCCACAACAGACCCTTCATTTTCTCTATCATCATGTCGTCAAACAACACTAGGGTTTCTGCTTTCTCAGCAGGCTCTCCCACTTACTCCCCTCCGAAGCGAGTAGTCGGCACTCACAACGGAAGCTTCCACTGCGACGAAGCCTTGGGCTGCTTCATGATTCGCCTCACCAACAAGTTCTCCGCCGCCGAAATCGTTCGAACCAGAGACCCTCAGGTTAAGTATTGAAAATGTGTTCCAATCCAACATTCATATATGCATATACTACTACTATACATGTACAAGTTCATCCATCGGCGGCACAATTAATTAATTGCAGGTGCTGGAAACCCTTGATGCTGTGCTTGATGTTGGGGGAGTTTATGATCCGAGTAGAGACCGCTACGATCATCACCAGAAAGGGTTCGACCAGGTTTTCGGACATGGTTTCACTACTAAGCTCAGTAGTGCGGGTCTTGTTTACAAAGTAAAAATCAAACTTGCTTATAATTGGTTCAGATTGTGTTCATTTTGAGCCTCCTAGCATTGCTGCTTTGCTGCTATAGTATATGAAATTTTGTGTTTATACACTTTGAAAGTTATTTTATTTTATGGTGCTTGCTTTTCATGTAATCTAATTTGTCTATTATGTCTTTAGCATTATGGGATAGAGATAATTGCAAATGAGCTTCAGCTTGACCAAGGACATCCAGATGTGCATCGGTTATTTTTAGCTATTTACAAAAGTTTCATGGAGGTACAAATATTTCATCTTTCTTGTGCTTTTCAATTGTGTGGAAATTTTATTCCTACTAATTAATTGTATTGATGATACCAAATGTTTGAAAGAAAAAACCAAAGGAAAATGTTAACCAACATCTCACAGCAACTTTCTAGTATGGACACTTTGTAGATATTTTGGCATCGTTTTTAAATTGAAATCCAAAGTAACTCTATTCATAAGTAATATTTCAGGAATGTGCCAATTACCTTAGTTCATAAGGTGTCTTGGTGGTGGTACCAGAAATCTAGGACATAATCCCACGATTAGCTGGGTTTGGAAGTGTTGGGACCAATTGCGGAGAAGAAAAGGGAAAAAGAAAAAAGAAAAAAATAAATAAATTGTTCCTTGGTTACTATTTTATAAAGAAGAAAATTATGCCATAGGGGAGAGTGAATTGATGTGTGAGTCTCTACTATCATTGGGGAAAGGGGGATCTAATTTTGTTCATCAGTTTTTCCAAAACTGTTCCAACTGTATGTTACTGATCTATACTGACGAGGCTAGTTGGAGAACAAAATCCAATAGTATGTTGGGTTGGTGTCATGGCAAGGGCAGCTTGATCTCAGAAGACTTTAGATATGATTAGTGGCTTAAGTGGTTTTCTTTTGTTGTTGGAGTAGAAAATAATAAGTTTTGTGCGCTGAGATTTGAGTTGAAATTATTTTTTCCTTAGTGACAAGAATTTTGTACTCAATGTAAAGAGTTTTTTATTTTATTTTATTTTAATTTTTATATTTAAATAATAATAAAGTTGGTCATTCTTTTTACTTGAGCTATGTGCTGGTGGTGTAAATCAATAATTTTGAATGTTTCGTTTGCTTGTTACAGGCAATTGATGCCATTGATAACGGAATTAATCGATATGACACAGACCAGCCTCCAAAATATGTGAATAATACACATTTGTCCTCAAGAGTTGGAAGACTGAATTTGGATTGGATGCAACCTGATCAGTCACCTGAGAAGGAGAATGAAGCCTTTCAACAGGCAATGGCTTTGGCTGGCAGTGAGTTTTTGGATGTGAGATTTTTTTGAAAATATACCTCTTTCCCTTTTAGTTCATTTTTTTCATCTCCATGTGAAGGTTCTGTGTAACTTCAACTGAATTTTAAAGGGTTGAAACAAATGAAGGGTTTTATGGATCATCATTTTATATATTTTTCTCTTTTATTTTCCATTTTTTCTGATAATGCTTTTCTTTCTGAAGAGTGTGCGGTTTCATGCAAAATCATGGTTGCCAGCACGGTCGATTGTTATGGAGTGTCTTGCAGCAAGGCATGATATTGATCCCAGTGGAGAAATTATGGTTTTGAATAGATTTTGCCCTGTAAGTAGTCAATGATGATACCTCCTCCATCAGCCTAATGTAGTTGTCTTTCCTCACCAGGTTTTGTCATAGTTAATATTTGTAGCTAATTTATCAGTTTGATATTTTATTTTTCTTTATATTGAATTGATAGTTGTTTTCTACTCAATGAGTTTCCCATCGTTTGTACTATATTATTGCATATTTCTCTGGTGAAGTAGCAATGTTAAGCTGCTGTGTTTGTACAAGAAGTTGATTGCAAAGACCTGCCAGCTAAATGGTTGGTCAGTGGAAAACTATTTGGATGTCTCAAACTAGGAGTAATCAAATCATGTGGTATAACTTCTTGATTTAACTTGAGATATTGTTGCTGGGGCTTGGGAGAATTATTTGGCTTAATTGGCTCGCAAACTAAGCTACAGGGGAAAGTAATCGCTTTTCAGTGCTTATCAGTTTGAAGGGAGGAAAAGTTCTCAACAATTGCTTCGGTAGTTAGTAAAGCTAGTATACTGGTCTTCTACAGTTTTGGGTCCCAAGTTTATAGCTGCAAGTTAGTCTAATTTCTTTGAGATTTATTTCTTAGAACATTTTACATTATAGCTATTGTGTTTAAGGTGGGCTTTAAACTACCACTAGCTAAACCTGAATAAAAGCATATTACCGCTGACAGTGATAGTACATAATCTTATGCACAAACCTCTTGTCATATGTACTATGTGCCTTAATAATGCTAACAAAAAAATTATTTCTGTTAACTATGTCCATAGAAGTTTCTAGGATTCTTATTTGATTTTATCTGCTTGACAGTGGAAGCTTCACCTGTTTGAGCTTGAGGAGGAGATGAAGATTGACCCACCCATTAAATATGTTCTTTACGAGGTATTCTTGTCTATCTTGTGCCATTCTTGATTTCCTTCCTTGGCATGAGATGGGCTTTAGCACATTCTCCAACATCAATTCTTCTTCTTAGATAAGATCTGACTGTATGTGCATGTAATTGTGACATAAAAGGGCGACTTGGTGCATGAGACAGGTTCTGGGGAGGACAAGATACAGGCAATCTTACTTCCATTTATAGTTAGGCCAATTCCGTGACTTGAACCCATGCCAACAAGATGCTTATGTCGAGCTTTACCATTTGGTTAAGCTGCCCTTGCATATTTGGAAGTAAATGTCAAACATGAATATACTTTTATGTGAGGAGTGTAGGCTTTACAGACACCTTTGCATATTTATATACTCTGGCATTTTGTTCAATCTGGAAGGGAGCAAAATGTCAGCTCTTTGTGATGAGGTCCGGCAATATCTTTCGAACTCTAACTTTGAGCATTTGGTTTTTGTTTCTTTATAGTGACAGTGTCTCCTAGTTTCCCTTTTTCTTATATCTTCATGATATCATGTTGTTGTTGTTGTTGTTGTTTTTTTTTTTTTTCCACTCTTCGCCAAATTTATTTTATGTACCAATTCTAATTGCCTTTTGAGAAGAAAGTCGTGATTTAATTATACCCACATAATAAATTTCAGGATGAAAGGGCCAAACAGTGGCGGGTGCAGGCAATGGGAATATCTCCGGATAAATTTGAGTGCCGCAAAGCACTCCCGTCTCAATGGCGAGGCTTGAGAGATGAGGAACTATCAAAGGAGGCTGGAATCCCAGGTTGTGTTTTTGTCCACATGAGTGGGTTTATTGGTGGTAATCAAAGTTTTGAGGGTGCACTGGCCATGGCAAGAGGTGCTTTGAAGCTTTAAGCAGATAATCCCATGGTATTGCCATCTTCTTCCGGAGATCTTTACGGCATTTGTGCATGATGTGCAGGACTGCCATTGCACCATCCTTCTCTTCCAATTTTGCTTGCTGGATGCAATGGCATTGAACACTGCATTTTTTTGAAGTTTTGTTTTACTTAGAATCGGCATGATGATTGGATATGATGATGTGTTGTTTCATATTAGTGATTCATACAACTTATTTCTCTCTCTCTCTCTCTCTCTCTCTCTATGGTGGTTTGATGCTGCTCCACCCTAATCTAGCCTTTGCTTGTTATCCTTGCTATGATAGAAATTGGTGAAGCTCCACTGGTAATTGAATTTGCCTCGGAAACACATTCTCAACCATAGTTGCCAAAATTTTGACCGACATTATGGCTTCATAATTGTTTCATATTAATCGTTGCCCAAAATAGACTAAAAAGATATTTATGATTGTTTCTATCTACTTGTATTTTTTATTAAAATGTAGGGAAAATATCAAATAAGTTCAAAAATTTTACTAGAAAAATATGACTTGTTAAGAATTTTTTTTATTATTTTAGCCTAATTTAAAAGTTATATTAGAAATAAAATTTAATATATTTTTTTTATAATTGATTTGATAATTGTGAGAAAAAATAATTATGATTTAAATATAATATTTTATTTTATTTTTATTAACTAATTTAGATAAACAATGATGCTAGGTGCTTGAAAATTCATGGTTCGAGCAGTTGGAAATACTCAAAATAAAAACGGCGTTGTTTTAATATATTTGAGTCATTCGAGTCACATAAATTCGGACCTTAAGCATTTTTCTTAGCTAAAATAGCTCCCGCAAAACGAGTCCCCTGGTCATAGTTGTTCCTTTCTCTCCTCTACACTACACTACACTACACTACAATACAAAATCCTCAACCTAAAATACTAGACCCCCAAATCCTCAAGTTCCTCACCTCTCACTCTCTCACCATGGCGTCCTTCAATTGCACCACTTCTTCGTCTCTCTCTACCCTCGGAAAACAACCACTCTATTCCGATCCCTTTAAAACCCCACCCCACCTCCACCACCACCTCTCACCTCTAATTTCCCATTTCTCAACCCCACCTTTGACCCTCAAAGCCCTAAAACCTAGCACCTCCCTCAAAGCCCTAAATTTTACAACTGATGACTAATTATTATTTTTTAAAAACATCACTATGTCATATTTCCCCTTAATTTTTTTTATAATTCGAGTTTTCTTCCAAATTCCAGCTAGAGAGCAGTGAGAGATACACATGACGAAAGGTTTAGGTCCTTTTTATCCGTATGGAATGGGAGGGTAAGAAGTCACTTTTACTAATAGCTTTTTGGTTCTTCTTTCTTTGTTTATTTCTTTAAACACACTCTACTCCACTCGACTCTGTGTTGCTCTGTGTGAGTAATAAGTACACTGCTGTGCGGATCGATCCAACAATCTGAGAGAGAAAATGGAGTTGTTCTACTACTTGGTGTTCGGGGGATTTGGGGCTGTGGTGGTGGCATTGGAGCTCAGCAAAACCAGTAAAGATCGCATCAATACATCCACTTCTTTCAATGCCTTTAAGAATAACTACCTCGTTGTTTACTCCCTCATGATGGGTATGCTCTCCATTTCCAATTCAATTACTCTAATTTATTCGGCTTACATTTTTTTTGCGAATTTGGATCGGGGTTTGTCTCTAATTGTACGAAAATTCTTGGATAATGACAGCGGCGTCGGTATCTCTTTGGATATAGGGCTCAAATTCCGACTCTTTATATCCGTTTGGTTACTGGGAAACTATAGGAGATCAAATGACGTTTACTGGGAGACCCAATTGAGATTCTACACGAAATACTGAAATCAATTGTGTCATACTTGTTTTAACGAAGTTATCTTGTTTGTTGTCCAAATAATAAAAAAACTAATATTATTTTCATGATTTTTATTTTCTGTTTTGGCCAACCCCTTCTCTTCTTGTCATGCTTACAAAATGGAAGTCTTCAATTGCATTTTACAGTCACTTTTCTGGTCATTATGCTATGCGAGCTTGATATGTTGATTACTAACATAGAATTTCCTCTTTTTGAAACAAGTTTAGCCATCTACATTGTGCCAAAATTGAGTATTTGGTTCTATTAGTTGGATTGTCAATCAATTGAAGGGAAGCCGATGATCCAAATCTGGACTGGACTGTAAAAGTAAGATGTTGAAGGGTAAACCGGTGATGCATGATAAGTCAGTGTCATAGTCACAAATGAGTTTATATATCGATTCTTGTGTGAAACACACACCACACATATTTTTAACTGTACAATACAATGTAGGAGGTTTGTTTGTATGTATGTATGCATGATCAACAATCTTAACAGTTGTTAAAGTCTGCTTTGAAGTGCTAATAATGTCTAAAATTTAAGTTTTCTTGCCCATTCCCACCGTTTGACCTTATGGTGGAAGAATTCTGCCATATAGTCGGTTATAAGTTGGTAAGGCTTTCCAGGATGGATCAAGAGTTATTAATATGCTTGTGGAAATAGCCGGTGATTGGTTGCAGGGTCCATATGTCTACTACCTCTACAGCCAGTATGGTTTTGGGAAGGGGGAAATTGGGCAGCTGTTTATTGCTGGTTTTGGATCCTCTATGTTGTTTGGAACAATTGTTGGATCTCTAGCAGATAAACAGTAATACCTCCTTTTTCTTGTTTGGGTTTTATCATTTAATATTAACTACTTTATTGCTTTCTAATGACACTTTCTCCATCAAATTCAGAGGTCGAAAGAGGGCATGTGTTACTTACTGCATAACCTACATCCTGAGCTGCATCACCAAACATTCTTCTCAGTATAAAGTCTTAATGGTGGGACGTGTATTGGGAGGGATTGCCACTTCTCTTCTGTTTTCTGCATTTGAGTCATGGCTTGTTGCAGAACACAATAAGGTGAGAAGTTGTAACTCGAACCATATTGATCATTGGTTAATCTAAACTGCAAATGTTGAAGGTTTTATTTACATGTTTCTTGAGAAAATTTTGCAGATGCCCTCCGGGGTGAACTTTTCCTTACTCCACATATTCCCAGTTGGTGGAGGCCATTAGTAAATAGATTAAAAATTGTGATTCGATAATTGTTGCCATCTAACCAATTTATTAAAAGGTTGGACGTCAAATAAATTACTGTTTCCTTCATTAATCTCCTAGGATGGAGTTTTTGTAGGAATTTCCCCCAACAATCAGGTTGATTCCTTACAAAACTCCTTGAGGTCAAATTCGCATATGCAGTGGATTTGCTGTTATATTTGTGTTCTCTTTTTAGGTGGTTTCTTTTCATTATGTATTCTTCCTTGTTTTGTGCAGAGGGGTTTTGATCAACAATGGCTGTCATTAACTTTTTCTAAGGCAATATTTCTTGGCAATGGTCTAGTTGCAATTTTATCCGGGTTATTTGGAAATCTGCTAGTTGATTCGTTTAGCTTGGGCCCTGTTGCTCCATTTGATGCCGCTGCATGCTTTCTTGCAATTGGCATGTCAATTATATTATCATCGTGGACTGAAAATTATGGTGATCCTTCAGAAAGCAAGGACTTGCTTACCCAGTTCAAGGGTGCTGCTGTAGCCATTGCTTCCGGTTAATCCTTAAACCTTGTGTGTTCAGTTCTCTGTAATTAGGTTTCTTTCACAGAAATTAACAGTGGAGTCCAGATGGCAATAGTGCTGGCACCTATGATGTTCTTTTTGGCTTCTCATTTGAATTGCCAAATTCACATATATCCTATAGTTCCAAATTTTCTTACTTTGACCAGTCGAGAACACCCCACTTCCCCAAGGAAAATATATATATATATATATATAAGAGAGGAAAATGGAAAGAAAATGAAAATTTTGGTTTCTACTTTCTTTCTGTCTGTCTTATATTTTGAGAAACAAGCTTAATATTATATGGCATATGGACCAGATGAGAAAATTGCGCTCCTCGGTGCCATACAGTCCTTATTTGAAGGTTCAATGTACACTTTTGTGTTCCTTTGGACTCCTGCTTTGAGCCCAAATAATGAAGAGATTCCGCATGGTTTCATTTTTGCAACATTTATGTTGGCTTCAATGTTGGGAAGCTCCGTTGCATCTCGACTGATGGCCTGTTCATCCCTCAAAGTCGAAAGCTACATGCAGATTGTCTTTTTAATCTCTGCTGTCTCGCTTTTCATTCCCGTTGGAACAAATGTATGGCATAAATCCTGATTTCCCATTTTGTTCCGCTGAAACTCATGAATTTGATAGTCTTATTTCATGATTGTTTTTTTAATTTCACTTCTACTTTGAACAGGTCTTGGTGTCACCTTCTACTGCAAAAGGTGGCAGCATCTCATTCTCAGGGTATGTCCTACTTGTCGGCTTCTGTGCATTTGGGCCTGTGTGGGGATATTTTGGCCATCTATCATGAAAATGAGGTCCCAATACATTCCTGAGGAGGCGCGAAGCACAATAATGAACTTTTTCCGCATTCCTCTTAACATTTTCGTGTGTGTTGTGCTGTACAATGTGAGTAGTCTCTCTCTCTCTCTCTCTCTCCCCAAAACTTCTGTAATAGAATTTTGAGTTGTAAGTTTTTGTATCAAATATCATATGTTACATCAAAAATTTCTTACTCAATTCAAAACTATTTTCAAAACTCTTTCACTAAATAAATTTTCCACACTCAAATCGTTATTCCAAAACTCACAAGCTCAAATACAACTCCTACTCTCAAATTATATTTAAAAAACTCTACCAAACGCAACCTTATATTTTAAAAACTACCCAATAAAATTTCTATTTATGGATCTGTTGTTTATGGATCTTTTTTTAATTTTTATTTTTTTTTTTTTATCAGATGGATCTGCTGCTTTGAGTAGGTTAACATGTTTCTGGAGAGTGCCAAAGGAATTGGGCCATGTGCTTTGTCATACAGGAACTTTGGTTTGATTTGGATTTGATGAGCATATATAGATATCTATCTATCTATGAGCTGTCAGGAAAGTTTTCCTCCTATTAATTTTCTTTTCTCTTTTTTCTTTTTTAATGGAGATATAAAATGTCTAATTTAGCCCTTTTACCATTCTTGTAGCTCATATGCAGTGCACATGATTCCATTTTCTGTTAAATAATTAACATCATCTACCATTGGGGACTAAGTAACATAAATTTTTGAAAGTTTAGGGATTAAGAAGACAAATTTAATAGTTTATGGACTACATAAACAAAATGGTGATAGTTTAGGGACTAAAAGTGTAATTAACTCAAACATAAAAGAATTTATTATTCAACAATTAAAAAAGTAACTTAAGTAGTAAATCTAAACTTTAGAAATTTCTCGAGCGTATGATTGTTGTGCAAGTTTTTCCTTTTGTGAGTTGTAATTACATAAAATAATGTAAGAAAGAAAGTACAATTTCATATATAGAATCACTATAAAATTTAAACGACAAATCCATAATATAGAATAATATAGAATTGGTATTAGGTATAGACTAATGTACGGAAAAATAAGAAAAAAGAAAAAGGTAATTTAACATTAAAAAAAAAAAATCATAATATCCTTGAAAGAATTAAGAAGAAAAAGAGTTAGGAAATAGAATTAGAATGGATTTCAGTTACATAATTTTCTTTGTTAAACTAACTTAGAATGAAAAAGAGTGAATTGGAATGGATTTAAGTTATGTATTTTGAATGGATTTAAGTTATGTATTTTCAAAAAGAGTTAATTTAATTTTTTTGATAGTACAATTATTATATTTTAAAAGCATTAAAAGTATTAATTGTCATAACTTATGAATAAATTTAACGTTTTTAATAGTATAATTATTACACTTCAAAAATATTAAAAATATCAATTATTATAGTTAATAAATTCAAAACAATGACAAAATAAGAAATTCATGTTATTTTAGTCATTAAAATTTAAAAAATAGACTAATATTTTAAAATAATAAAAAATAGAATTAGGAGTGTTTTAAGAAGTTGGTAAAAAGCTGATTTTTTGACTTTTTTGGCGACTTTTTTGGCAAAAAGCTAGCTTCTTTTAGGTAAAAAAGCTGACTTTTTTTGGCTTAAAAAGTTAAAAAGTCAAAAAATTGACTTTTTTAGCATGTTGCCAAAATAAAGTAACTAATATTTTGAGACGGAGAAAATATAATCAAACATCAAGTATAACCAAACAATCATGAATCAATCACAATATGTCATATAAAAATATTAGAAGTCATAATCCAAGACACATGCATATAGAATTTTTCTTATTTATGTACTATACAATAATTAACACGGTAACACACCATATGTTTTTTGATCCCCAGCCCCATCCATTTCCTGGACTTGATCCCCAACCCCAACCATTTTTGGGTCCATTTCCGGGACTTGATCCCCAACCCCAGCCCCAATTAGGACCGTGACCCGACCCACTATCCCCCGTTCTCCCCACCAGACTCCACCTTTCTTCCACCGCCACCCGGGTTGGAGGTCCATGAAGGCCCAGATAGCAAGAAGAAAAGGATGAGAGTGAAATACAACATGTTGGGCTGCATTGTTATTTTGTTTGTGCTGCTAAGCATAAGTCCTCTGGTGTAGGCTTTGTGAGTTTGAAAGCTTAAGCTTGTGAAGGCGGATATACATCCATGTTTGTGAAGGCTGCAGGGTTATTTTGTTTGGGCTTTATTTTTTTAAGATAGATAAATTATGACTATTGTTCAAACAAAGAAAGAAATAAACAATCTATGCAGTATATTGTTATTTTCTTAAGATAGATAAATTATGATTATTTGTCCAAACTAAGAAAGAAATAAAGACTATTAAGAATTTCTATATTGTAATTAAATTAATTACAAATATGAAATAGACCAAGCTTAACAATCATAGCCAGTCCAATAATACACCACCAACCATAGCTCAAAACATAATAGAATAATATGTCACAAAAGATATCAATTTTTGTAATTTTTTTAAGATAGATAAATTATGATTATTGTTCAAATTAAGAAAGAAATAAACAACTATATATGCACTATATTGTTATTTTCTTAAGATAGATAAATTATGATTGTTTGTCCAAACTAAGAAAGAAATAAAGCATTATATATACCCCTCTATTGTGGTGTTACAAACTATTAAGAATGTCTATATCGTTATTTATTAATTACAAATATAAGGTACACCAAACTTAACAATCATAGCCAGTCCAATAATACACCACCAACCATAGCCCAAACATGAAAAGAATAATAATGTTATAAAAGATATCAAAATTTTTTTTTTCCATAAGAATTAAACTCACAACTTTACGTTATAAAATGGTACTATACAATCATTATATTAAAAGTCTTAATTGACCTTGGTTATTATAAGAATTCTCTATTCTCGTATTTTTAACTTTATGTCCCAAAATATTAATAGTCCTATATCTTATCTCAAATATTCACAGTTATTAAATCAATATATAAAAATTTTAGAAATATCGTTCTTTTTTTTGAGGGATGTTATGTTATACAATACAACAAAGAGAATTTTATGCATTCTTAATTATGTTATTTTTTTTATATTTATTATTGTTTGATATGTGGAGCCTATTTAAGAGTAGTGAGAAAGAGAAACTACATCCTCTTCGCAGAGCTCTCTCTCGACCAAGAAGTTAAAACATCTTGGGCATCAGGACCCCCACTCCTCTATTAGCAGGTAAAATTCATGTATTCATCTTACATCGATTTTGAATCATTTAGGTGACCAATAAATAAAGCCTTTATCTAGATTTGGGGTTTCCCACGTTTCTTTACTTGGTTTTTCTTTTTTGTTTTTTTGCTAAGTTGAAAATTTGTTTTTATCCCCCTCACTAAGCTAAAACACCCTAAAGTGAAAGTTTAGTAGGATCCAATCATTTCCTACAACCACTAAGCAGGTTTCTTCTAGGCATTTTGTTACTCAAATTGCATGGAAAATGAATTATTTTCATGAGAAAATGTGATTCTTGTTGTAATTTGAGAAGAGAAAAAATATTGTTTATGCTCTGATTGTTTTATATATTTATTTTATCAACAAATGTGATATGTAAAGATAAAATCTTAAAAATTAAATATAAATTATTTTAATAATAAAATAGAAACAATTTATGTTATTGAACTTTTTTTTTTGTGTGTGTGTGTGTGTGTGAGGTTAATTTGAATAATAACTTAGAAAATACGAGGAAGAATTATTGGCAGACCTCCTCTCCCATCCATTGGTGAAGTATTTGCCGAAGTCAGAAGGGAAGAGAGCCGAAGGAGCGTCATGCTTAAGAAAAAAGGTACTGGTGAGTCAATTGAAATTTCTGCTTTAATTAGCGATGCTGCGGCCAACAAGGCTGCAAATTACCAGCGCAGGTTTGATGATAAGCCACGGGTCTGGTGTGATTTTTGCAACAAGCCTCGCCATACACGCGAAACGTGTTGGAAGATCCATGGATAATATAGGTACCATTCTTGGTCACCGGCTTTGTCGGAGGCTGATAAACTGCCTTTAGGGATTTCAAAGCGGTCTTCTTCGAAAATTGTACCCGGGAAGGGCCGATTTTCGGTCCTTCCTGCTGATGATGTGGCCTGACTGAGAGTAGCTTGGTTACCAAAATATTTGGCCATGGCATTTTAGTGTGTAAATTCTATACCTATATAAATCATTTGATAAAAATTTTAATAAATTTTTTAAAATCTTTAACAATACTCAAATAAAATTGAAACAGAGATTAAATAATGACAAAAATATTAAGTGGTAAGATTGAGGAGTCAGGATTTCATGGGTATCGTTTGTCGGGTTGCCGGGTTCTCCAATCGAGTTACCAGTCAAATATGTGTCAGTCTTCTCCACACACCCCACCCACATGTATAACATTCATCTTATTTTTGTATTTTTGTATTTTTGTTCTTTTTGTATTGCCTCATTTTTACATTTAAACTTAGAGTAATATTATGCTAGAAATCTGATTATTATTGTTAGTGGCTGTTAGTGGACATATAGTGGCTGTTAGTGGGTTATGATAATGTCTATATACACTATGTTAGTGATCTAGATAGTGGCTATAATGGATGTATATAGTAATCTAGATAGTGGCTATAATGGATGTATATATTATGTAAGGAGATAGGTAGTGGCTCTTAGTGGTGATAGTGGATCTCTTAGTGGTGATAGTGGATCTTAGTGGCACAAATAGTAGCTCTTGTTCTCTCCTATATAAGGAGTGTAGTTTTCTCTTCACAAGATAAGAAATTTTGAATATAACAGCAATATATTCCTTCTTCCTCGCACTTCATCGAACTCAATGTTAGACGGGACTTCCGACATGACTATGATGGTTTTAGGGCTGCTGTGTTTTTGTTGCTCTGATACCAACTTAGAAAATATGAGGAAGAAGAACTCAGAAAATATGAGGAAGAAGGAATATATTGCTGTTATATTCAAAACTTCTTATCTTGTGAAGAGAAAACTACATTCCTTATATAGGAGAGAACAAGAGCTACTATTTGTGTCACTAAGATCCACTATCACCACTAAGAGATCCACTATCACCACTAAGAGCCACTACCTATCTCCTTACATAATATATACATCCATTATAGCCACTATCTAGATTACTATATACATCCATTATAGCCACTATCTAGATCACTAACATAGTGTATATAGACATTATCATAACCCACTAACAGCCACTATATGTCCACTAACAGCCACTAACAATAATAATCAGATTTCTAGCATAATATTACTCTAAGTTTAAATGTAAAAATGAGGCAATACAAAAAGAACAAAAATACAAAAATACAAAAATAAGATGAATGTTATACATGTGGGTGGGGTGTGTGGAGAAGACTGACACATATTTGACTAGTAACTCGATTGGAGAACCCGGCAACCCGACAAACGATACCCATGAAATCCTGACTCCTCAATCTTACCACTTAATATTTTTGTCATTATTTAATCTCTGTTTCAATTTTATTTGAGTATTGTTAAAGATTTTAAAAAATTTATTAAAATTTTTATCAAATGATTTATATAGGTATAGAATTCACACACTAAAATGCCATGGCCAAATATTTTGGTAACCAAGCTACTCTCAGTCAGGCCACATCATCAGCAGGAAGGACCGAAAATCGGCCCTTCCCGGGTACAATTTTCGAAGAAGACCGCTTTGAAATCCCTAAAGGCAGTTTATCAGCCTCCGACAAAGCCGGTGACCAAGAATGGTACCTATTTTATCCTTATATCCGTTTGGTTACGGGAAACTATAGGAGATCAAATGACGTTTACTGGGAGACCCAATTGAGATTCTACACGAAATACTGAAATCAATTGTGTCATACTTGTTTTAAACGAAGTTATCTTGTTTGTTGTCCAAATAATAAAAAACTAATATTATTTTCATGATTTTTATTTTTTGTTTTGGCCACCCCTTCTCTTCTTGTCATGCTTACAAAATGGAAGTCTTCAATTGCTTATTTACAGTCACTTTTCTGGTCATTATGCTATGCGAGCTTTGTTAGATAATGTCTCAATGGGACCACATAATTAAATGTGGTGTTATCATTTATAAGAAGCCTACAATTTAAGTGATTCAATTTAGTTAATAGGCTTAAGGGTATATGTGTTATGGACCTAATGTGTAGATACTAGTTGTTTAATTTCTATTTCTATGAGGGGCAGAAATAGAATTAAAACCAATAATGGTTAAAGTTGGTTTTCAGTTTTAGAAAACAATAAATAGACATTTATTGTTTCCTTTTGTAACTTCCACAATAAATGGAAGCCTTTTGTAACTTCCACAATAAATGGAAGCCTTTTGAACTTCCACAAGGTTTCAGTTTGAAAACCAATTACAACCTTTAAAAGGTTATGGTCCCTATTCCTTCCCAAGTGGTAAAAACACTGCCATGTTTTCTAAATTCTCTCAAGGAGAAACATAAGGCACCAAAGGGGAAAGGATTAGAAGGCAATAACATAATCAATAACAAAGAGTTTATTGATAATCACGCTTCCGTTTAACCGTTCATCAATGGATGCAGGTATGTCATTTTGTCTTGATTTCTTGATAATACACATGGTAAATGATCCGAAGTGTAAGGTTTATGTTCTGGAATTTATGTTTACAATTGGTATCAGAGCCTCCATATCATGTGTCTTATCAGAATTGATATGCTTTATTCATTCTATTTAGTTTCCTGGAATCAGATTCTGAATTTTCTTATGGATGTAAAATTCTGTTTTTTCCTGTTTTGTTCTGTGAAAATGGCAATCTGTTTTCTGGAATTGTAAAATGATTCGGTGGGCAGTTTTGTGGACCCGTCAATTCTATTTATATATGTATGTATATAATTGGGATTGCTGCAGATTATATAATATTTCGGGATAACAAATTAAGAAATCTTTAAATTGAATGTAATTTTATACAACGTCTACAAAAATTTAATTTCTAACATTCTCAATATAAGTCCATTCAAACAAGATGTCACAAAAGTGATCTCTCTTGTCTAGATTGTTTTGTATGGAATGTTTTGATGTTCATGTCTGTGTATCTCATGCGAGTATTTATCGGTCCAAAGACATGATTAAGACTTGGCAGAATTACACACACATTTTGTGGTGATAAACATGTGCCAATTGTCAAGAAAACCTAATGTGAATAATAAATCCATCAAAAGATAGATTTGTTATTTGACATAACTTATTGTCAATGTTTGATCATTACAACAAGAATACCACTTACAGTTAATATCACTACCCAAAGGCTTGGTATTAATGTTGTACTAGGTATCTTGAGATGTTGTCATTAAATTAATTTATTTAGAGATTATCTGTTTGGTAACTTAATGTGAGCATAAAACACCTTATGAGCTTTGGGTTAGGCGAAAGCCTAGTCTAAAACATTTGCATGTGTGGGGGTGTCCTGCTGAGGCGAGGCCTTATAAACCTCATGAACGAAAATTGGACTCTAAAACCATTAGCAGCTACTTTATTGGCTATGCCGAACGATCACGGGGTTACAAGTTTTATGATCCCACAAATAGGTCAATATTTGAGACGGGAATTGCAACATTTTTTGAGGATGTTGAGTTTGAGGGGAGATATCCAGTTAGAGACATTGTCTTTGAGGAGGAAGCAGGAGTAATCCCACTTCCTACTACTACTTTTGACCAATTACAGGTTCCTATACCTGTCATTGCTCGAGAAGTAATTTCGGATCCTCAACCAGACAATGTTGTTCAAGATAATATAGTTCAAACCCCCATTCAAGATGAGGTAATTGTTCCTGAGGAACAAACTCTACAACCTCAAGAATCTGTGCCATTAAGGCGATCCACAAGAGAAAGGAGATTTGCACTTTCAGATGATTATATTGTATATCTCCAGGAACATGAGGTAGAAAATGGAATGTCGAAAGATGATCCAATCAACTTTCGTCAAGCCATGGAAAGTCCCAACTCTCATAAGTGGATAGAAGCCATGAATGAAGAATATAAGTCTATGCAAGACAATAAAGTTTGGGAACTTGTCTCATTACCAGTTGGTGCGAAGCCCGTAGGTTGTAAATGGATATTTAAAACCAAAAGGGATTCAAATGGTAATGTGGAGAGGTATAAGGCACGTCTTGTAGCCAAAGGCTTTACTCAAAAAGAAGGAATTGACTTTAAAGAAACTTTCTCTCCAGTTTCTTCGAAAGATTCTTTTAGGACAATTATGGCGCTTGTTGCATATTTTGATCTTGAGTTGCATCAGATGGATGTCAAAACAGCTTTTCTTAATGGTGACATTAAAGAAACAATTTATATGGTGCAGCCAGAAAACTTTGTGTCAGGAGACCCAAAGAATATGGTTTGCAAATTGACTAAATCCATCTATGGACTCAAACAAGCTTCTCGTCAGTGGTACTTCAAATTTCATCAAGTTCTCACTTCGTATGGTTTTGAAACTAACGTTGTTGATGAATGTGTGTATCACAAGTTCAGTGGGAGTAAACACATATTTTTGGTTTTATATGTTGACGACATATTGCTTGCCACAAACGATATAAACTTTTGCATGACACCAAGAGATTTCTATCTAAGAATTTTGAAATGAAAGATCTTGGTGATGCTTCCTTTGTATTAGGAATCGAAATACACCGAGATCGTTCTCGGGGTATTCTGGGATTATCACAAAGGAGCTATATCGAAAAAGTACTCATTAGATTTGGCATGCAAAATTGTAAATCAGGTGAAACCCCGGTTGCTAAGGGAGACAAGTTTAGTCTCAGCCAATGCCCAAGAACAGTCTTGAAATTCAAGAAATGCAGAAGATTCCTTATGCCTCGGCTGTAGGGAGTCTAATGTATGCTCAAGTATGTACGCGTCCGGATATTGCGTTTATAGTTGGCATGTTAGGCAGATATTTAAGTAATCCTGGCATGGATCATTGGAAAGCAGTCAAGCGTGTTATGCGATATTTACAGAGAACAAAGAAATATATGCTCACATATAGGAGATCGGATAAGTTAGAGGTCATTGGATATTCCGACTCCGATTTTGCTGGATGCCAAGACAGTAGGAAATCCACATCAGGCTATATTTATCTGTTAGCTGGCGGAGCAATTTCTTGGAGGTCTGCAAAGCAGACGCTCATAGCTTCATCCACCATGGCTGCAGAGTTTGTAGCATGTTATGAGGCATCAAACCAAGGGATATGGCTGCGGAATTTTGTCACTGGGTTGCGTATTTTGGAAGGCACTGAAAGACCACTTAAGATATATTGTGACAATAAGTCTGCAGTTTTATATTCCAATAACAACAGGAGCTCGACAAAATCAAAGCATATTGATATCAAGTTCCTAGTTGTAAAAGAAAGAGTGCAGAGTGGACAGATTTCCATAGAGCACATTGGGACAAACTCCATGATAGCGGATCCACTTACGAAGGGACTACCACCCAAGGTCTTTCATGAGCACACTGCTCATATGGGTGTTGTTCTATTTGAGAACATTCTGGTTTAGTGGGAGTTTGTATTTATATTACTGCTTTATGTCAGCCTTGAGTTTTATCTATGTAATTAGATTAATTTCTGCAGAAATGAAGTATTCAGTTTATTACGCTCTGTTACGTATAGTGAAGTATTGATCTCAATAAAGTTAAGTAGGACCAGTTGGACATAGGCATGTATGGATCACATCACATGTAATTTCCATGCTACGCATCCATGATTGATCTATGTCATTTAGCTGTATTAGTATACGTGACCATTGGTGGGTCGAGTTACGATTGATGTAACGAAGACCGCTTTGATCCTATATTAATATAGTTAATGGACAAGATTGTTTGGATACCCTCAAGTTATGATAACAAATTTCTGAGCTCACTAAAGTTAAGCACATTTCAGGATACATATGTGGTCCAGTGGGAGATTGTTAGATAATGTCTCAATGGGACCACATAATTAAATGTGGTGTTATCATTTATAAGAAGCCTACAATTTAAGTGATTCAATTTAGTTAATAGGCTTAAGGGTATATGTGTTATGGACCTAATGTGTAGATACTAGTTGTTTAATTTCTATTTCTATGAGGGGCAGAAATAGAATTAAAACCAATAATGGTTAAAGTTGGTTTTCAGTTTTAGAAAACAATAAATACACTTTATTGTTTCCTTTTGTAACTTCCACAATAAATGGAAGCCTTTTGTAACTTCCACAATAAATGGAAGCCTTTTGAACTTCCACAAGGTTTCAGTTTGAAAACCAATTACAACCTTTAAAAGGTTATGGTCCCTATTCCTTCCCAAGTGGTAAAAACACTGCCATGTTTTCTAAATCCTCTCAAGGAGAAACATAAGGCACCAAGGGGAAAGGATTAGAAGGCAATAACATAATCAATAACAAAGAGTTTATTGATAATCACGCTTCCGTTTAACCGTTCATCAATGGATCAGGTATGTCATTTTGTCTTGATTTCTTGATAATACACATGTAAATGATCCGAAGTGTAAGGTTTATGTTCTGGAATTTATGTTTACAAGCTTGATATGTTGATTACTAACATAGAATTTTCTCTTTTGAAACAAGTTTAGCCCATCTACATTGTGCCAAAATTGAGTATTTGGTTCTATTAGTTGGATTGTCAATCAATTGAAGGGAAGCCGATGATCCAAATCTGGACTGGACTGTAAAAGTAAGATGTTGAAGGGTAAACCGGTGATGCATGATAAGTCAGTGTCATAGTCACAAATGAGTTTATATATCGATTCTTGTGTGAAACACACACCACACATATTTTTAACTGTACAATACAATGTAGGAGGTTTGTTTGTATGTATGTATGCATGATCAACAATCTTAACAGTTGTTAAAGTCTGCTTTGAAGTGCTAATAATGTCTAAAATTTAAGTTTTCTTGCCCATTCCCACCGTTTGACCTTATGGTGGAAGAATTCTGCCATATAGTCGGTTGTAAGTTGGTAAGTCTTTCCAGGATGGATCAAGAGTTATTAATATGCTTGTGGAAATAGCCGGTGATTGGTTGCAGGGTCCATATGTCTACTACCTCTACAGCCAGTATGGTTTTGGGAAGGGGGAAATTGGGCAGCTGTTTATTGCTGGTTTTGGATCCTCTATGTTGTTTGGAACAATTGTTGGATCTCTAGCAGATAAACAGTAATACCTCCTTTTTCTTGTTTGGGTTTTATCATTTAATATTAACTACTTTATTGCTTTCTAATGACACTTTCTCCATCAAATTCAGAGGTCGAAAGAGGGCATGTGTTACTTACTGCATAACCTACATCCTGAGCTGCATCACCAAACATTCTTCTCAGTATAAAGTCTTAATGGTGGGACGTGTGTTGGGAGGGATTGCCACTTCTCTTCTTTTTTTTCTGCATTTGAGTCATGGCTTGTTGCAGAACACAATAAGGTGAGAAGTTGTAACTCGAACCATATTGATCATTAGTTAATCTAAACTGCAAATGTTGAAGGTTTTATTTACATGTTTCTTGAGAAAATTTTGCAGATGCCCTCCGGGGTGAACTTTTCCTTACTCCACATATTCCCAGTTGGTGGAGGCCATTAGTAAATAGATTAAAAAATTGTGATTCGATAATTGTTGCCATCTAACCAATTTATTAAAAGGTTGGACGTCAAATAAATTACTGTTTCCTTCATTAATCTCCTAGGATGGAGTGTTTTGTAGGAATTTCCCCCAACAATCAGGTTGATTCCTTACAAAACTCCTTGAGGTCAAATTCGCATATGCAGTGGATTTGCTGTTATATTTGTGTTCTCTTTTTAGGTGGTTTCTTTTCATTATGTATTCTTCCTTGTTTTGTGCAGAGGGGTTTTGATCAACAATGGCTGTCATTAACTTTTTCTAAGGCAATATTTCTTGGCAATGGTCTAGTTGCAATTTTATCCGGGTTATTTGGAAATCTGCTAGTTGATTCGTTTAGCTTGGGCCCTGTTGCTCCATTTGATGCCGCTGCATGCTTTCTTGCAATTGGCATGTCAATTATATTATCATCGTGGACTGAAAATTATGGTGATCCTTCAGAAAGCAAGGACTTGCTTACCCAGTTCAAGGGTGCTGCTGTAGCCATTGCTTCCGGTTAATCCTTAAACCTTGTGTGTTCAGTTCTCTGTAATTAGGTTTCTTTCACAGAAATTAACAGTGGAGTCCAGATGGCAATAGTGCTGGCACCTATGATGTTCTTTTTGGCTTCTCATTTGAATTGCCAAATTCACATATATCCTATAGTTCCAAATTTTCTTACTTTGACCAGTCGAGAACACCCCACTTCCCCAAGGAAAATATATATATATATATAGAAAAGAAAGAATATATATATAATATAAGAGAGGAAAATGGAAAGAAAATGAAAATTTTGGTTTCTACTTTCTTTCTGTCTGTCTTATATTTTGGGAAACAAGCTTAATATTATATGGCATATGGACCAGATGAGAAAATTGCGCTCCTCGGTGCCATACAGTCCTTATTTGAAGGTTCAATGTACACTTTTGTGTTCCTTTGGACTCCTGCTTTGAGCCCAAATAATGAAGAGATTCCGCATGGTTTCATTTTTGCAACATTTATGTTGGCTTCAATGTTGGGAAGCTCCGTTGCATCTCGACTGATGGCCTGTTCATCCCTCAAAGTCGAAAGCTACATGCAGATTGTCTTTTTAATCTCTGCTGTCTCGCTTTTCATTCCCGTTGGAACAAATGTATGGCATAAATCCTGATTTCCCATTTTGTTCCGCTGAAACTCATGAATTTGATAGTCTTATTTCATGATTGTTTTTTTAATTTCACTTCTACTTTGAACAGGTCTTGGTGTCACCTTCTACTGCAAAAGGTGGCAGCATCTCATTCTCAGGGTATGTCCTACTTGTCGGCTTCTGTGCATTTGGGCCTGTGTGGGGATATTTTGGCCATCTATCATGAAAATGAGGTCCCAATACATTCCTGAGGAGGCGCGAAGCACAATAATGAACTTTTTCCGCATTCCTCTTAACATTTTCGTGTGTGTTGTGCTGTACAATGTGAGTAGTCTCTCTCTCTCTCTCTCTCTCCCCAAAACTTCTGTAATAGAATTTTGAGTTGTAAGTTTTTGTATCAAATGTCATATGTTACATCAAAAATTTCTTACTCAATTCAAAACTATTTTCAAAACTCTTTCACTAAATAAATTTTCCACACTCAAATCGTTATTCCAAAACTCACAAGCTCAAATACAACTCCTACTCTCAAATTATATTTAAAAAACTCTACCAAACGCAACCTTATATTTTAAAAACTGCCAATAAAATTTCTATTTATGGATCTGTTGTTTATGGATCTTTTTTTATTTTTTTTTTTTTTGTTTTTTATCAGATGGATCTGCTGCTTTGAGTAGGTTAACATGTTTCTGGAGAGTGCCAAAGGAATTGGGCCATGTGCTTTGTCATACAGGAACTTTGGTTTGATTTGGATTTGATGAGCATATATAGATATCTATCTATCTATGAGCTGCCAGGAAAGTTTTCCTCCTATTAATTTTCTTTTCTCTTTTTTCTTTTTTAATGGAGATATATAAAATGTCTAATTTAGCCCTTTTACCATTCTTGTAGCTCATATGCAGTGCACATGATTCCATTTTCTGTTAAATAATTAACATCATCTACCATTGGGGACTAAGTAACATAAATTTTTGAAAGTTTAGGGATTAAGAAGACAAATTTAATAGTTTATGGACTACATAAACAAAATGGTGATAGTTTAGGGACTAAAAGTGTAATTAACTCAAACATAAAAGAATTTATTATTCAACAATTAAAAAAGTAACTTAAGTAGTAAATCTAAACTTTAGAAATTTCTCGAGCGTATGATTGTTGTGCAAGTTTTTCCTTTTGTGAGTTGTAATTATATAAAATAATGTAAGAAAGAAAGTACAATTTCATATATAGAATCACTATAAAATTTAAACGACAAATCCATAATATAGAATAATATAGAATTGGTATTAGGTATAGACTAATGTACGGAAAAATAAGAAAAAAGAAAAAGGTAATTTAACATTAAAAAAAAAAAATCATAATACCCTTGAAAGAATTAAGAAGAAAAAGAGTTAGGAAATAGAATTAGAATGGATTTCAGTTACATAATTTTCTTTGTTAAACTAACTTAGAATGAAAAAGAGTGAATTGGAATGGATTTAAGTTATGTATTTTGAATGGATTTAAGTTATGTATTTTCAAAAAGAGTTAATTTAATTTTTTTGATAGTACAATTATTATATTTTAAAAGCATTAAAAGTATTAATTGTCATAACTTATGAATAAATTTAACGTTTTTAATAGTATAATTATTACACTTCAAAAATATTAAAAATATCAATTATTATAGTTAATAAATTCAAAACAATGACAAAATAAGAAATTCATGTTATTTTAGTCATTAAAATTTAAAAAATAGACTAATATTTTAAAATAATAAAAATAGAATTAGGAGTGTTTTAAGAAGTTGGTAAAGAGCTGATTTTTTGACTTTTTGGCGACTTTTTTGGCAAAAAGCTAGCTTCTTTTAGGTAAAAAAGTTGACTTTTTTTGGCTTAAAAAGTTAAAAAGTCAAAAATTGACTTTTTTAGCATGTTGCCAAAATAAAGTAACTAATATTTTGAGACGGAGAAAATATAATCAAACATCAAGTATAACCAAACAATCATTGAATCATAATCACAATATGTCATAATAAAAATATTAGAAGTCATAATCCAAGACACATGCATATAGAATTTTTCTTATTTATGTACTATACAATAATTAACACGGTAACACACCATATGTTTTTTGATCCCCAGCCCCATCCATTTCCTGGACTTGATCCCCAACCCCAACCATTTTTGGGTCCATTTCCGGGACTTGATCCCCAACCCCAGCCCCAATTAGGACCGTGACCCGACCCACTATCCCCCGTTCTCACCCCACCAGACTCCACCTTTCTTCCACCGCCACCCGGGTTGGAGGTCCATGAAGGCCCAGATAGCAAGAAGAAAAGGATGAGAGTGAAATACAACATGTTGGGCTGCATTGTTATTTTGTTTGTGCTGCTAAGCATAAGTCCTCTGGTGTAGGCTTTGTGAGTTTGAAAGCTTAAGCTTGTGAAGGCGGATATACATAGGCCATGTTTGTGAAGGCTGCAGGGTTATTTTGTTTGGGCTTTATTTTTTTAAGATAGATAAATTATGACTATTGTTCAAACAAAGAAAGAAATAAACAATCTATGCAGTATATTGTTATTTTCTTAAGATAGATAAATTATGATTATTTGTCCAAACTAAGAAAGAAATAAAGACTATTAAGAATTTCTATATTGTAATTAAATTAATTACAAATATGAAATAGACCAAGCTTAACAATCATAGCCAGTCCAATAATACACCACCAACCATAGCTCAAAACATAAATAGAATAATAATGTCACAAAAGATATCAATTTTTGTAATTTTTTTAAGATAGATAAATTATGATTATTGTTCAAATTAAGAAAGAAATAAACAACTATATATGCACTATATTGTTATTTTCTTAAGATAGATAAATTATGATTGTTTGTCCAAACTAAGAAAGAAATAAAGCATTATATATACCCCTCTATTGTGGTGTTACACAACTATTAAGAATGTCTATATCGTTATTTTATTAATTACAAATATAAGGTACACCAAACTTAACAATCATAGCCAGTCCAATAATACACCACCAACCATAGCCCAAACATGAAAAGAATAATAATGTTATAAAAGATATCAAAATTTTTTTTTTCCATAAGAATTAAACTCACAACTTTACGTTATAAAATGGTACTATACAATCATTATATTAAAAGTCTTAATTGACCTTGGTTATTATAAGAATTCTCTATTCTCGTATTTTTAACTTTATGTCCCAAAATATTAATAGTCCTATATCTTATCTCAAATATTCACAGTTATTAAATCAATATATAAAAATTTTAGAAATATCGTTCTTTTTTTTGAGGGATGTTATGTTATACAATACAACAAAGAGAATTTTATGCATTCTTAATTATGTTATTTTTTTTTATTTATTATTGTTTGATATGTGGAGCCTATTTAAGAGTAGTGAGAAAGAGAAACTACATCCTCTTCGCAGAGCTCTCTCTCGACCAAGAAGTTAAAACATCTTGGGCATCAGGACCCCCACTCCTCTATTAGCAGGTAAAATTCATGTATTCATCTTACATCGATTTTGAATCATTTAGGTGACCAATAAGATGTGGGGAGGGAAGGAAGAACAAGCAATAGAGGGTGAGGGCAAGATGGAATGGGCAAAAAAAAAATAAAAATTGTAACTGTATTTTATAATTATATTTTAAATTTTTATCATACCACAATTATTTTTTTATTCCTACCGTTTTTGCAATTATTTCATATTCTTTTTATTTTTTTGCAATTTTTTAGTTAATAAGAAAATTATATTGTAAAACAATATATATTTAAGTTAAATTGAGTTTGGATTCGCTCAAGTCAGTCATCTTAACTTGATAGAGTATTTATTAAAAAAAAATTTAAAAAAAAAAATTGCCCAAAGAAAACATAGTTAGATCTCATAACAAATTAAATTATGAAGTTTTAATTTTTTTAACTTAAACTCGTAAATTTAAAAATTGATATCAATCAAAACCAATCCTTCAATTCCGTTCAGTGAATTACAAAGGAGGAATAATTTAGTTATTTTGTGTATATTACCTTATGAATAATTTTCTCAATATACACACTTTTATTCCCTTGCTCCTTTTTGCTTATTGCACATACAACACACCACCAAAATTGCTTATGTGTCGCCATCACCAATACCCCCTTCCTCTCTTATTCCCTTCTCACTTACCTCTTCACTTTCAATCTAGTATTCATCTTCACTTTCCATCTAGTATTCAAATTCACCATGATGAATTTGTTGTTTGGACCTGATCTATGGTTATGGGGAACATAAGCAACCATCAATACACTTAGACTATCTCCAATGATTTATCAATTCTGTCATTAAATTTAAATTTGATGAAAAATACTTCTTTTTGTACTCTAATAGTTTCATCAAATAAGTATCAAATTGAGGATATAAAAAATCTTTCACCAAATTGAAAACATTGGGAGCTTTCATCAAATCACTATTCATAACCGTTGAATTTTCACCACTGGATGTCTCCCAGATAACCATCTCTAGGTAAAAATTTGTGAAAAAAATACACTGGCTGGTCGACTGGCCGGACATCCATCCAGTCGTCCGTCCAGTCAATCGGTGTTTTGATGAAAACTCAAAATCTTTCGTTGGATCAAATGGAGTTTTTACACAGATTTGGTGAAAAAAAAGATGCATCATTGGAGACGCTCTTACAAAAACACCTTCAATGATGGAGTTCCACTTTCATTTTACTCTTTTAAAGATTTGAAATTTAAATTTAAATACACAAGGGAACTTACGTATTTAGCGACAGTTTAAAAAAATTGTCACAAAAAAAAGTTATTAATTTTTAACTTTAAGCGACAGTTTAAAAAAATCGTCACAAAAAAATCATTAATTTTTAACTTTTAGCGATAGTTTGAAAAATTAGTCACAGAAAAATGTCACAAATTGTAATTTTTACCAATAATTTATAAAAATCGTCACAAAAAAGTCACTAATTGTCAATTTTTAGTAACATGTAAAAAATTGTCACAAAAATTATTTTTAGCAGCAATTTTATTAGTACTTATTTTCAATAGGATTCGATGAGAATTAAATTTAACTATTAAGACATTGTCGCTAAAAATAGTTTTTTGTGACAATTTTTACATGGCTCTAAAAATTGATAATTAGTGACTTTTTGTCACGATTTTTATAAATCGTCGTTAAAACTTATAATTAATGACTTTTTTCTATAACAAATTTTTTAAACTGTCATTGAAAATTGAAAATTAGTAACTTTTTTATACAATTTTTTTAAACTATAATTAAAACTTATAATTAATGACATTTTTGTGACAATTTTTAAATTATCGCTAAAAATTAACAGACAGTAACGTTTTTTTAATAGTAATTGATTAAAAATATTATTAATTATCATAGAATCTATTGGATAATTAGGTCCCTCTTTAATTATTAATATTTATAAATTTTACAACTGATGACTAATTATTTTTTTAAAAACATCACTATGTCATATTTCCCCTTAATTTTTTTTATAATTTGAGTTTTCTTCCAAATTCCAGCTAGAGAGCAGTGAGAGATACATATGACGAAAGGTTTAGGTCCTTTTTATCCGTATGGAATGGGAGGGTAAGAAGTCACTTTTACTAATAGCTTTTTGGTTCTTCTTTCTTTGTTTATTTCTTTAAACACACTCTACTCCACTCGACTCTGTGTTGCTCTGTGTGAGTAATAAGTACACTGTGCTGTGTGGATCGATCCAACAATCTGAGAGAGAAAATGGAGTTGTTCTACTACTTGGTGTTCGGGGGATTTGGGGCTGTGGTGGTGGCATTGGAGCTCAGCAAAACCAGTAAAGATCGCATCAATACATCCACTTCTTTCAATGCCTTTAAGAATAACTACCTCGTTGTTTACTCCCTCATGATGGGTATGCTCTCCATTTCCAATTCAATTACTCTAATTTATTCGGCTTACATTTTTTTGCGAATTTGGATTGGGGTTTGTCTCTAATTGTACGAAAATTCTTGGATAATGACAACGGCGTCGGTATCTCTTTGGATATAGGGCTCAAATTCCGACTCTTTATATCCGTTTGGTTACTGGGAAACTATAGGAGATCAAATGACGTTTACTGGGAGACCCAATTGAGATTCTACACGAAATACTGAAATCAATTGTGTCATACTTGTTTTAACGAAGTTATCTTGTTTGTTGTCCAAATAATAAAAAACTAATATTATTTTCATGATTTTTATTTTTTGTTTTGGCCAACCCCTTCTCTTCTTGTCATGCTTACAAAATGGAAGTCTTCAATTGCATTTTACAGTCACTTTTCTGGTCATTATGCTATGCGAGCTTTGTTAGATAATGTCTCAATGGGACCACATAATTAAATGTGGTGTTATCATTTATAAGAAGCCTACAATTTAAGTGATTCAATTTAGTTAATAGGCTTAAGGGTATATGTGTTATGGACCTAATGTGTAGATACTAGTTGTTTAATTTCTATTTCTATGAGGGGCAGAAATAGAATTAAAACCAATAATGGTTAAAGTTGGTTTTCAGTTTTAGAAAACAATAAATAGACATTTATTGTTTCCTTTTGTAACTTCCACAATAAATGGAAGCCTTTTGTAACTTCCACAATAAATGGAAGCCTTTTGAACTTCCACAAGGTTTCAGTTTGAAAACCAATTACAACCTTTAAAAGGTTATGGTCCCTATTCCTTCCCAAGTGGTAAAAACACTGCCATGTTTTCTAAATTCTCTCAAGGAGAAACATAAGGCACCAAAGGGGAAAGGATTAGAAGGCAATAACATAATCAATAACAAAGAGTTTATTGATAATCACGCTTCCGTTTAACCGTTCATCAATGGATGCAGGTATGTCATTTTGTCTTGATTTCTTGATAATACACATGGTAAATGATCCGAAGTGTAAGGTTTATGTTCTGGAATTTATGTTTACAATTGGTATCAGAGCCTCCATATCATGTGTCTTATCAGAATTGATATGCTTTATTCATTCTATTTAGTTTCCTGGAATCAGATTCTGAATTTTCTTATGGATGTAAATTCTGTTTTTTCCTGTTTTGTTCTGTGAAAATGGCAATCTGTTTTCTGGAATTGTAAAATGATTCGGTGGGCAGTTTTGTGGACCCGTCAATTCTATTTATATATGTATGTATATAATTGGGATTGCTGCAGATTATATAATATTTCGGGATAACAAATTAAGAAATCTTTAAATTGAATGTAATTTTATACAACGTCTACAAAAATTTAATTTCTAACATTCTCAATATAAGTCCATTCAAACAAGATGTCACAAAAGTGATCTCTCTTGTCTAGATTGTTTTGTATGGAATGTTTTGATGTTCATGTCTGTGTATCTCATGCGAGTATTTATCGGTCCAAAGACATGATTAAGACTTGGCAGAATTACACACACATTTTGTGGTGATAAACATGTGCCAATTGTCAAGAAAACCTAATGTGAATAATAATCCATCAAAAGATAGATTTGTTATTTGACATAACTTATTGTCAATGTTTGATCATTACAACAAGAATACCACTTACAGTTAATATCACTACCCAAAGGCTTGGTATTAATGTTGTACTAGGTATCTTGAGATGTTGTCATTAAATTAATTTATTTAGAGATTATCTGTTTGGTAACTTAATGTGAGCATAAAACACCTTATGAGCTTTGGGTTAGGCGAAAGCCTAGTCTAAAACATTTGCATGTGTGGGGGTGTCCTGCTGAGGCGAGGCCTTATAAACCTCATGAACGAAAATTGGACTCTAAAACCATTAGCAGCTACTTTATTGGCTATGCCGAACGATCACGGGGTTACAAGTTTTATGATCCCACAAATAGGTCAATATTTGAGACGGGAATTGCAACATTTTTTGAGGATGTTGAGTTTGAGGGGAGATATCCAGTTAGAGACATTGTCTTTGAGGAGGAAGCAGGAGTAATCCCACTTCCTACTACTACTTTTGACCAATTACAGGTTCCTATACCTGTCATTGCTCGAGAAGTAATTTCGGATCCTCAACCAGACAATGTTGTTCAAGATAATATAGTTCAAACCCCCATTCAAGATGAGGTAATTGTTCCTGAGGAACAAACTCTACAACCTCAAGAATCTGTGCCATTAAGGCGATCCACAAGAGAAAGGAGATTTGCACTTTCAGATGATTATATTGTATATCTCCAGGAACATGAGGTAGAAAATGGAATGTCGAAAGATGATCCAATCAACTTTCGTCAAGTCATGGAAAGTCCCAACTCTCATAAGTGGATAGAAGCCATGAATGAAGAATATAAGTCTATGCAAGACAATAAAGTTTGGGAACTTGTCTCATTACCAGTTGGTGCGAAGCCCGTAGGTTGTAAATGGATATTTAAAACCAAAAGGGATTCAAATGGTAATGTGGAGAGGTATAAGGCACGTCTTGTAGCCAAAGGCTTTACTCAAAAAAAGGAATTGACTTTAAAGAAACTTTCTCTCCAGTTTCTTCGCGAAAGATTCTTTTAGGACAATTATGGCGCTTGTTGCATATTTTGATCTTGAGTTGCATCAGATGGATGTCAAAACAGCTTTTCTTAATGGTGACATTAAAGAAACAATTTATATGGTGCAGCCAGAAAACTTTGTGTCAGGAGACCCAAAGAATATGGTTTGCAAATTGACTAAATCCATCTATGGACTCAAACAAGCTTCTCGTCAGTGGTACTTCAAATTTCATCAAGTTCTCACTTCGTATGGTTTTGAAACTAACGTTGTTGATGAATGTGTGTATCACAAGTTCAGTGGGAGTAAACACATATTTTTGGTTTTATATGTTGACGACATATTGCTTGCCACAAACGATATAAACTTGTTGCATGACACAAGAGATTTCTATCTAAGAATTTTGAATGAAAGATCTTGGTGATGCTTCCTTTGTATTAGGAATCGAAATACACCGAGATCGTTCTCGGGGTATTCTGGGATTATCACAAAGGAGCTATATCGAAAAAGTACTCATTAGATTTGGCATGCAAAATTGTAAATCAGGTGAAACCCCGGTTGCTAAGGGAGACAAGTTTAGTCTCAGCCAATGCCCAAGAACAGTCTTGAAATTCAAGAAATGCAGAAGATTCCTTATGCCTCGGCTGTAGGAGTCTAATATATGCTCAAGTATGTACGCGTCCAGATATTGCGTTTATAGTTGGCATGTTAGGCAGATATTTAAGTAATCCTGGCATGGATCATTGGAAAGCAGTCAAGCGTGTTATGCGATATTTACAGAGAACAAAGAAATATATGCTCACATATAAGAGATCGGATAAGTTAGAGGTCATTGGATATTCCGACTCCGATTTTGCTGGATGCCAAGACAGTAGGAAATCCACATCAGGCTATATTTATCTGTTAGCTGGCGGAGCAATTTCTTGGAGGTCTGCAAAGCAGACGCTCATAGCTTCATCCACCATGGCTGCAGAGTTTGTAGCATGTTATGAGGCATCAAACCAAGGGATATGGCTGCGGAATTTTGTCACTGGGTTGCGTATTTTGGAAGGCACTGAAAGACCACTTAAGATATATTGTGACAATAAGTCTGCAGTTTTATATTCCAATAACAACAGGAGCTCGACAAAATCAAAGCATATTGATATCAAGTTCCTAGTTGTAAAGAAAGAGTGCAGAGTGGACAGATTTCCATAGAGCACATTGGGACAAACTCCATGATAGCGGATCCACTTACGAAGGGACTACCACCCAAGGTCTTTCATGAGCACACTGCTCATATGGGTGTTGTTCTATTTGAGAACATTCTGGTTTAGTGGGAGTTTGTATTTATATTACTGCTTTATGTCAGCCTTGAGTTTTATCTATGTAATTAGATTAATTTCTGCAGAAATGAAGTATTCAGTTTATTACGCTCTGTTACGTATAGTGAAGTATTGATCTCAATAAAGTTAAGTAGGACCAGCTGGACATAGGCATGTATGGATCACATCACATGTAATTTCCATGCTACGCATCCATGATTGATCTATGTCATTTAGCTGTATTAGTATACGTGACCATTGGTGGGTCGAGTTACGATTGATGTAACGAAGACCGCTTTGATCCTATATTAATATAGTTAATGGACAAGATTGTTTGGATACCCAAGTTATGATAACAAATTTCTGAGCTCACTAAAGTTAAGCACATTTCAGGATACATATGTGGTCCAGTGGGAGATTGTTAGATAATGTCTCAATGGGACCACATAATTAAATGTGGTGTTATCATTTATAAGAAGCCTACAATTTAAGTGATTCAATTTAGTTAATAGGCTTAAGGGTATATGTGTTATGGACCTAATGTGTAGATACTAGTTGTTTAATTTCTATTTCTATGAGGGGCAGAAATAGAATTAAAACCAATAATGGTTAAAGTTGGTTTTCAGTTTTAGAAAACAATAAATAGACATTTATTGTTTCCTTTTGTAACTTCCATCACAATAAATGGAAGCCTTTGTAACTTCCACAATAAATGGAAGCCTTTTGAACTTCCACAAGGTTTCAGTTTGAAAACCAATTACAACCTTTAAAAGGTTATGGTCCCTATTCCTTCCCAAGTGGTAAAAACACTGCCATGTTTTCTAAATCCTCTCAAGGAGAAACATAAGGCACCAAGGGGAAAGGATTAGAAGGCAATAACATAATCAATAACAAAGAGTTTATTGATAATCACGCTTCCGTTTAACCGTTCATCAATGGATGCAGGTATGTCATTTTGTCTTGATTTCTTGATAATACACATGATAAATGATCCGAAGTGTAAGGTTTATGTTCTGGAATTTATGTTTACAAGCTTGATATGTTGATTACTAACATAGAATTTCCTCTTTTTGAAACAAGTTTAGCCCATCTACATTGTGCCAAAATTGAGTATTTGGTTCTATTAGTTGGATTGTCAATCAATTGAAGGGAAGCCGATGATCCAAATCTGGACTGGACTGTAAAAGTAAGATGTTGAAGGGTAAACCGGTGATGCATGATAAGTCAGTGTCATAGTCACAAATGAGTTTATATATCGATTCTTGTGTGAAACACACACCACACATATTTTTAACTGTACAATACAATGTAGGAGGTTTGTTTGTATGTATGTATGCATGATCAACAATCTTAACAGTTGTTAAAGTCTGCTTTGAAGTGCTAATAATGTCTAAAATTTAAGTTTTCTTGCCCATTCCCACCGTTTGACCTTATGGTGGAAGAATTCTGCCATATAGTCGGTTGTAAGTTGGTAAGTCTTTCCAGGATGGATCAAGAGTTATTAATATGCTTGTGGAAATAGCCGGTGATTGGTTGCAGGGTCCATATGTCTACTACCTCTACAGCCAGTATGGTTTTGGGAAGGGGGAAATTGGGCAGCTGTTTATTGCTGGTTTTGGATCCTCTATGTTGTTTGGAACAATTGTTGGATCTCTAGCAGATAAACAGTAATACCTCCTTTTTCTTGTTTGGGTTTTATCATTTAATATTAACTACTTTATTGCTTTCTAATGACACTTTCTCCATCAAATTCAGAGGTCGAAAGAGGGCATGTGTTACTTACTGCATAACCTACATCCTGAGCTGCATCACCAAACATTCTTCTCAGTATAAAGTCTTAATGGTGGGACGTGTGTTGGGAGGGATTGCCACTTCTCTTCTGTTTTCTGCATTTGAGTCATGGCTTGTTGCAGAACACAATAAGGTGAGAAGTTGTAACTCGAACCATATTGATCATTAGTTAATCTAAACTGCAAATGTTGAAGGTTTTATTTACATGTTTCTTGAGAAAATTTTGCAGATGCCCTCCGGGGTGAACTTTTCCTTACTCCACATATTCCCAGTTGGTGGAGGCCATTAGTAAATAGATTAAAAAATTGTGATTCGATAATTGTTGCCATCTAACCAATTTATTAAAAGGTTGGACGTCAAATAAATTACTGTTTCCTTCATTAATCTCCTAGGATGGAGTGTTTTGTAGGAATTTCCCCCAACAATCAGGTTGATTCCTTACAAAACTCCTTGAGGTCAAATTCGCATATGCAGTGGATTTGCTGTTATATTTGTGTTCTCTTTTTAGGTGGTTTCTTTTCATTATGTATTCTTCCTTGTTTTGTGCAGAGGGGTTTTGATCAACAATGGCTGTCATTAACTTTTTCTAAGGCAATATTTCTTGGCAATGGTCTAGTTGCAATTTTATCCGGGTTATTTGGAAATCTGCTAGTTGATTCGTTTAGCTTGGGCCCTGTTGCTCCATTTGATGCCGCTTGCATGCTTTCTTGCAATTGGCATGTCAATTATTTATCATCGTGGACTGAAAATTATGGTGATCCTTCAGAAAGCAAGGACTTGCTTACCCAGTTCAAGGGTGCTGCTGTAGCCATTGCTTCCGGTTAATCCTTAAACCTTGTGTGTTCAGTTCTCTGTAATTAGGTTTCTTTCACAGAAATTAACAGTGGAGTCCAGATGGCAATAGTGCTGGCACCTATGATGTTCTTTTTGGCTTCTCATTTGAATTGCCAAATTCACATATATCCTATAGTTCCAAATTTTCTTACTTTGACCAGTCGAGAACACCCCACTTCCCCAAGGAAAATATATATATATATAGAAAAGAAAGAATATATATATAGATATATATAAGAGAGGAAAATGGAAAGAAAATGAAAATTTTGGTTTCTACTTTCTTTCTGTCTGTCTTATATTTTGGGAAACAAGCTTAATATTATATGGCATATGGACCAGATGAGAAAATTGCGCTCCTCGGTGCCATACAGTCCTTATTTGAAGGTTCAATGTACACTTTTGTGTTCCTTTGGACTCCTGCTTTGAGCCCAAATAATGAAGAGATTCCGCATGGTTTCATTTTTGCAACATTTATGTTGGCTTCAATGTTGGGAAGCTCCGTTGCATCTCGACTGATGGCCTGTTCATCCCTCAAAGTCGAAAGCTACATGCAGATTGTCTTTTTAATCTCTGCTGTCTCGCTTTTCATTCCCGTTGGAACAATGTATGGCATAAATCCTGATTTCCCATTTTGTTCCGCTGAAACTCATGAATTTGATAGTCTTATTTCATGATTGTTTTTTTAATTTCACTTCTACTTTGAACAGGTCTTGGTGTCACCTTCTACTGCAAAAGGTGGCAGCATCTCATTCTCAGGGTATGTCCTACTTGTCGGCTTCTGTGCATTTGAGGCCTGTGTGGGGATATTTTGGCCATCTATCATGAAAATGAGGTCCCAATACATTCCTGAGGAGGCGCGAAGCACAATAATGAACTTTTTCCGCATTCCTCTTAACATTTTCGTGTGTGTTGTGCTGTACAATGTGAGTAGTCTCTCTCTCTCTCTCTCCTCCCAAAACTTCTGTAATAGAATTTTGAGTTGTAAGTTTTTGTATCAAATGTCATATGTTACATCAAAAATTTCTTACTCAATTCAAAACTATTTTCAAAACTCTTTCACTAAATAAATTTTCCACACTCAAATCGTTATTCCAAAACTCACAAGCTCAAATACAACTCTACTCTCAAATTATATTTAAAAAACTCTACCAAACGCAACCTTATATTTTAAAAACTGCCTAATAAAATTTCTATTTATGGATCTGTTGTTTATGGATCTTTTTTTTATTTTTTATTTTTTTTGTTTTTATCAGATGGATCTGCTGCTTTGAGTAGGTTAACATGTTTCTGGAGAGTGCCAAAGGAATTGGGCCATGTGCTTTGTCATACAGGAACTTTGGTTTGATTTGGATTTGATGAGCATATATAGATATCTATCTATCTATGAGCTGCCAGGAAAGTTTTCCTCCTATTAATTTTCTTTTCTCTTTTTTCTTTTTTAATGGAGATATATAAAATGTCTAATTTAGCCCTTTTACCATTCTTGTAGCTCATATGCAGTGCACATGATTCCATTTTCTGTTAAATAATTAACATCATCTACCATTGGGGACTAAGTAACATAAATTTTTGAAGTTTAGGGATTAAGAAGACAAATTTAATAGTTTATGGACTACATAAACAAAATGGTGATAGTTTAGGGACTAAAAGTGTAATTAACTCAAACATAAAAGAATTTATTATTCAACAATTAAAAAAGTAACTTAAGTAGTAAATCTAAACTTTAGAAATTTCTCGAGCGTATGATTGTTGTGCAAGTTTTTCCTTTTGTGAGTTGTAATTATATAAAATAATGTAAGAAAGAAAGTACAATTTCATATATAGAATCACTATAAAATTTAAACGACAAATCCATAATATAGAATAATATAGAATTGGTATTAGGTATAGACTAATGTACGGAAAAATAAGAAAAAAGAAAAAGGTAATTTAACATTAAAAAAAAAAAATCATAATACCCTTGAAAGAATTAAGAAGAAAAAGAGTTAGGAAATAGAATTAGAATGGATTTCAGTTACATAATTTTCTTTGTTAAACTAACTTAGAATGAAAAAGAGTGAATTGGAATGGATTTAAGTTATGTATTTTGAATGGATTTAAGTTATGTATTTTCAAAAAGAGTTAATTTAATTTTTTTGATAGTACAATTATTATATTTTAAAAGCATTAAAAGTATTAATTGTCATAACTTATGAATAAATTTAACGTTTTTAATAGTATAATTATTACACTTCAAAAATATTAAAAATATCAATTATTATAGTTAATAAATTCAAAACAATGACAAAATAAGAAATTCATGTTATTTTAGTCATTAAAATTTAAAAAATAGACTAATATTTTAAAATAATAAAAATAGAATTAGGAGTGTTTTAAGAAGTTGGTAAAGCTGATTTTTTGACTTTTTGGCGACTTTTTTGGCAAAAAGCTAGCTTCTTTTAGGTAAAAAAGTGACTTTTTTTGGCTTAAAAAGTTAAAAAGTCAAAAAATTGACTTTTTTAGCATGTTGCCAAAATAAAGTAACTAATATTTTGAGACGGAGAAAATATAATCAAACATCAAGTATAACCAAACAATCATTGAATCATAATCACAATATGTCATAATAAAAATATTAGAAGTCATAATCCAAGACACATGCATATAGAATTTTTCTTATTTATGTACTATACAATAATTAACACGGTAACACACCATATGTTTTTTGATCCCCAGCCCCATCCATTTCCTGGACTTGATCCCCAACCCCAACCATTTTTGGGTCCATTTCCGGGACTTGATCCCCAACCCCAGCCCCAATTAGGACCGTGACCCGACCCACTATCCCCCGTTCTCACCCCACCAGACTCCACCTTTCTTCCACCGCCACCCGGGTTGGAGGTCCATGAAGGCCCAGATAGCAAGAAGAAAAGGATGAGAGTGAAATACAACATGTTGGGCTGCATTGTTATTTTGTTTGTGCTGCTAAGCATAAGTCCTCTGGTGTAGGCTTTGTGAGTTTGAAAGCTTAAGCTTGTGAAGGCGGATATACATAGGCCATGTTTGTGAAGGCTGCAGGGTTATTTTGTTTGGGCTTTATTTTTTTAAGATAGATAAATTATGACTATTGTTCAAACAAAGAAAGAAATAAACAATCTATGCAGTATATTGTTATTTTCTTAAGATAGATAAATTATGATTATTTGTCCAAACTAAGAAAGAAATAAAGACTATTAAGAATTTCTATATTGTAATTAAATTAATTACAAATATGAAATAGACCAAGCTTAACAATCATAGCCAGTCCAATAATACACCACCAACCATAGCTCAAAACATAAATAGAATAATAATGTCACAAAAGATATCAATTTTTGTAATTTTTTTAAGATAGATAAATTATGATTATTGTTCAAATTAAGAAAGAAATAAACAACTATATATGCACTATATTGTTATTTTCTTAAGATAGATAAATTATGATTGTTTGTCCAAACTAAGAAAGAAATAAAGCATTATATATACCCCTCTATTGTGGTGTTACACAACTATTAAGAATGTCTATATCGTTATTTTATTAATTACAAATATAAGGTACACCAAACTTAACAATCATAGCCAGTCCAATAATACACCACCAACCATAGCCCAAACATGAAAAGAATAATAATGTTATAAAAGATATCAAAATTTTTTTTTTCCATAAGAATTAAACTCACAACTTTACGTTATAAAATGGTACTATACAATCATTATATTAAAAGTCTTAATTGACCTTGGTTATTATAAGAATTCTCTATTCTCGTATTTTTAACTTTATGTCCCAAAATTAATAGTCCTATATCTTATCTCAAATATTCACAGTTATTAAATCAATATATAAAAATTTTAGAAATATCGTTCTTTTTTTTGAGGGATGTTATGTTATACAATACAACAAAGAGACTTTTATGCATTCTTATTATGTTATTTTTTTTATATTTATTATTAGTTTGATATGTGGAGCCTATTTAAGAGTAGTGAGAAAGAGAAACTACATCCTCTTCGCAGAGCTCTCTCTCGACCAAGAAGTTAAAACATCTTGGGCATCAGGACCCCCACTCCTCTATTAGCAGGTAAAATTCATGTATTCATCTTACATCGATTTTGAATCATTTAGGTGACCAATAAATAAAGCCTTTATCTAGATTTGGGGTTTCCCACGTTTCTTTACTTGGTTTTTCTTTTTTGTTTTTTTGCTAAGTTGAAAATTTGTTTTTATCCCCCTCACTAAGCTAAAACACCCTAAAGTGAAAGTTTAGTAGGATCCAATCATTTCCTACAACCACTAAGCAGGTTTCTTCTAGGCATTTTGTTACTCAAATTTCATGGAAAAATGAATTATTTTCATGAGAAAATGTGATTCTTGTTGTAATTTGAGAAGAGAAAAAATATTGTTTATGCTCTGATTGTTTTATAAATTTATTTTATCAACAAATGTGATATGTAAAGATAAAATCTTAAAAATTAAATATAAATTATTTTAATAATAAAATAGAAACAATTTATGTTATTGAACTTTTTTTTGTGTGTGTGTGTGTGTGTGTGAGGTTAATTTGAATAATAACTTAGAAAATACGAGGAAGAATTATTGGCAGACCTCCTCTCCCATCCATTGGTGAAGTATTTGCCGAAGTCAGAAGGGAAGAGAGCCGAAGGAGCGTCATGCTTAAGAAAAAAGGTACTGGTGAGTCAATTGAAATTTCTGCTTTAATTAGCGATGCTGCGGCCAACAAGGCTGCAAATTACCAGTGCAGGTTTGATGATAAGCCACGGGTCTGGTGTGATTTTTGCAACAAGCCTCGCCATACACGCGAAACGTGTTGGAAGATCCATGGATAATATAGGTACCATTCTTGGTCACCGGCTTTGTCGGAGGCTGATAAACTGCCTTTAGGGATTTCAAAGCGGTCTTCTTCGAAAATTGTACCCGGGAAGGGCCGATTTTCGGTCCTTCCTGCTGATGATGTGGCCTGACTGAGAGTAGCTTGGTTACCAAAATATTTGGCCATGGCATTTTAGTGTGTAAATTCTATACCTATATAAATCATTTGATAAAAATTTTAATAAATTTTTTAAAATCTTTAACAATACTCAAATAAAATTGAAACAGAGATTAAATAATGACAAAAATATTAAGTGGTAAGATTGAGGAGTCAGGATTTCATGGGTATCGTTTGTCGGGTTGCCGGGTTCTCCAATCGAGTTACCAGTCAAATATGTGTCAGTCTTCTCCACACACCCCACCCACATGTATAACATTCATCTTATTTTTGTATTTTTGTATTTTTGTTCTTTTTGTATTGCCTCATTTTTACATTTAAACTTAGAGTAATATTATGCTAGAAATCTGATTATTATTGTTAGTGGCTGTTAGTGGACATATAGTGGCTGTTAGTGGGTTATGATAATGTCTATATACACTATGTTAGTGATCTAGATAGTGGCTATAATGGATGTATATAGTAATCTAGATAGTGGCTATAATGGATGTATATATTATGTAAGGAGATAGGTAGTGGCTCTTAGTGGTGATAGTGGATCTCTTAGTGGTGATAGTGGATCTTAGTGGCACAAATAGTAGTTCTTGTTCTCTCCTATATAAGGAGTGTAGTTTTCTCTTCACAAGATAAGAAATTTTGAATATAACAGCAATATATTCCTTCTTCCTCGCACTTCATCGAACTCAATGTTGGACGGGACTTCCGACATGACTATGATGGTTTTAGGGCTGCTGTGTTTTTGTTGCTCTGATACCAACTTAGAAAATATGAGGAAGAAGAACTCAGAAAATATGAGGAAGAAGGAATATATTGCTGTTATATTCAAAACTTCTTATCTTGTGAAGAGAAAACTACATTCCTTATATAGGAGAGAACAAGAGCTACTATTTGTGTCACTAAGATCCACTATCACCACTAAGAGATCCACTATCACCACTAAGAGCCACTACCTATCTCCTTACATAATATATACATCCATTATAGCCACTATCTAGATTACTATATACATCCATTATAGCCACTATCTAGATCACTAACATAGTGTATATAGACATTATCATAACCCACTAACAGCCACTATATGTCCACTAACAGCCACTAACAATAATAATCAGATTTCTAGCATAATATTACTCTAAGTTTAAATGTAAAAATGAGGCAATACAAAAAGAACAAAAAAAAAAAAATACAAAAATAAGATGAATGTTATACATGTGGGTGGGGTGTGTGGAGAAGACTGACACATATTTGACTGGTAACTCGATTGGAGAACCCGGCAACCCGACAAACGATACCCATGAAATCCTGACTCCTCAATCTTACCACTTAATATTTTTGTCATTATTTAATCTCTGTTTCAATTTTATTTGAGTATTGTTAAAGATTTTAAAAAATTTATTAAAATTTTTATCAAATGATTTATATAGGTATAGAATTCACACACTAAAATGCCATGGCCAAATATTTTGGTAACCAAGCTACTCTCAGTCAGGCCACATCATCAGCAGGAAGGACCGAAAATCGGCCCTTCCCGGGTACAATTTTCGAAGAAGACCGCTTTGAAATCCCTAAAGGCAGTTTATCAGCCTCCGACAAAGCCGGTGACCAAGAATGGTACCTATTTTATCCCCAATTCCTCTTTTATGTTTTCATCATATTCCCCAAACTATTTTTACTTTAAAGTTCTTCTCTCTTATTACCATATATGAGTTCATTGTTATTCCTTATGTTACATACACTCGAATAGTAGTACTGGGAGTTGATTTGTGTAGTGTCAAATTCAATGTTACGTAGAATGTGGATCGTTCTAGTTCGAGGAACAGGAATAGGAATGTGGTACGCTACATGCTCTGTGGTACGTTAGGGGTAGACTTCTTAATTTAACATCCAGTATATTGTAATGTATTTTCTTCAAATTCATTCATTCAACAACACAATTCTATGAGCATTCTGACTCATTATTTTACATTTTATCAATCCAAAACTCCACTCCTAGATTTTAGGTCATTATATTTGACTTTTCCCCTATTGAGGATAACTTTTAATGCCAAACAAAACATAGGAAAAAAAAAAAGGGATTGTTTTGGATCACTAAATTCACCGTTTTGGAACGGAAGTGTACTATGTTTTGGAACAAAAGTGTACCATGTTTCAGAACATGGATTCCAAAATGTAAATCACTAGGGTGTTTGCGTTTTCTAGTAACACTAGTTGGATTCATCTAATATTCTTGTCCTCGGACACGAGGACATGTCTAGATTTTATATTTTCAAATACTACTTTTTATTTTTATGTTAAAATGGTGTTTACAAGGTAACATAGAGCATGTTATGCATGAAGTAGGAGTCTTATGTATTGTTTTTATATAGTAAACTCGACAACATACACATTTTTATGGGGTGCATGTCAACGAACTAGACATGACGAACTCAGTCAGACCCTTACTGAAGTATTGAATGTCTTAACACATGTACATCACAAATTTAGAGGGTCCATGTAACATAGAACATTCGTATAGAAATAGCTTCTAATACACAATTTGCTTGGTGATTTTTTGTTGATTTGGCGTGCAAGTCAACCTCTAGTGGAGATGAATTTATAAAAAATATGACTTGTGACAACTACTCTTGGTAACAGCTTGGGATGTAGAACTTAATAAATATATTGTCTCAATTCATATGTGCTAGGTAACCTGTTTAAAGATGAAGGTGGTACTTTTGGATGTTAAACACCACAATTCGTCTGAGTATGGGAAAGATAAAAGACCAATCTCTTCTTACTTTGTTGGAAGACTTGTATTTTGTTTTCCCTCCCTTACACATTCCTCCATGGAATACATACTTTGTCTGTAATGAACAGAGCATTTCGTCAGGCACACATAATTTCATGTTTGAAGCGACATTAGCTTTTATCAATTGATATTTCTATATGCTCCAGCCAGAGTAAAATTGATAAGTCAGGGTTATGCATTATCAGGTGTGAGAATGAAAATCAACCATTAGCTGAAAGACCACTACGTGAGGTACGAAGAGCACCCAGCTTCAGTGGTCCATTGATGCTTCCGAACCGAGCTTCATCAAACAGTTTGTCAGCTCCCATAAAATCTTCAGGAGGCTAAGTAGCACGGACACGGATACGAGACACGACACGGACACGACACAGACACGCAGACACGCAATTTTTGAAAAAATGGGGGACACGACACGCTGGGGACACGTTTAATATATATAATTTTATTATATATTATATGCAAAATTAAAAAATATACTAATTTTATTTTATTTATTTTATTTATTATATGCAAAATTAAAAAATATATACTAATTTTATTTATTTATTTTTTATTATATGTAAAATTAAAAAATAAATATATTATTTGTATTTATTTATATTATTTAAGACAAAAAAAAAGGTTAGGGGTTATATTATTTATTTTATTTATATTATTTATTATTAGTATATAAATATATATAATTATTAGTATATAAATATATATATGTATATATATTGAAAAAACAAACATATACTCAGACAGAGAGAGGATACATCGACAGAGAGAGAGAGAGAGAAACATCGACTGAGGAAGGAAGACCAGAAGAAGAAGGAAGAAGACCGAAGCCGAGGAAGGAAGAAGAAGGAAGGAGAAGGTGTACCTTACGAGCGACGAGCGACGGCTGAGGAGTGACGACGAGTGACGACGAGCGATGAAGAGCGACGGACGAGCGACCAGGTTCTCTTTTCCTCTCTGTTATCTTCGCCTTCGCTCTTTCTCCGTTTGTTCTCTGCTAAGCTTCACGATCGATCTAGGGCTTTTGATCGATTTAGGGCAGATAGAAGTTTTTTTTTTTTTTTTTTTTTTTTTTTTTTTACAGATTGACCCAAAAATATTTTGTAAATTCTGAAATTGACCCTAAAAATGTTTTGTAAATTCTGAAATTGACCCCGTGCGTGTCCGAAAGTGTCCATAACGTGTCCTGGACGTGTCCGGCTTCAAAAAAAAATAAAAAAAAATTGGACACTCTCCCGTGCGTGTCAGACACATGTCAATTGCGTGTCCGTGTCTGACACGTATCTGACACTGGTACGGAGCCCTCGGACGTGCTTCTTAGTCAGGAGGTAACGAATTTAATTTGAAATGAAGATGCATTACCAGTACTAATCCAAATAAGTAAATAAATAAAGATGTATCACCAGCTCTTTTATTGCTAATATTATTACAATTCAAGTGGCTATTGTTTTATAGAGACTTTTTTTTTTTTTGCCCTTTTATGAAATTTGTTTAGAAACTCGTTTTCTGGTAAGAAGTTTGTGGCATTGATATATATATATATATATATTGATATAATTTGTTTTAATTTTTTCACCAATAGGGTTCAGAGATTCTTTGGAGGATAAGTCAAAGACCAATTTGGTGCAAATAAGAGGGCGGTTCTCAGTAACTTCAGAGAATGTAGATCTTGTAAAGGTACAGCTCTTTTTTTATTTTTTATGTTGTTGTTGTTGATACTTTTGGTTTATTAACTGGCTTGTGCGAACTTAAATTTACTTTATAGGATATTCCATTGTGTACAGTTCCTCGACCATCTTCACAAGTGAGTGGCTGATGAAGGCAATTTTTGAAGTTACTTATTTTGGATGTATAGTTTTTGATTTATATTCATGTGATTTATAGGGTTCACTGCTAAGGAAGTCTGCTAGTGTCGGGGACTGGATATTTGATTCCAAACAAATGGTTTGTGTACTGACCTCTTAGATTTCTGAATGATTCATTCCAGCTAAAATGTGCGACTTCCTTTAGTATAAAACTACATGTCTGTTTAATTTGTATAAGCTCTTGAAATATCATTAATGGAATTACAGTGAAAAAAATTGAAAAGAAAAGAAAGAAAAAAAAACCTATGGTTAACTTTTTTCACATGTGGACACGCATATAGGCACAGAGGACATGTATGTCACTAGTGTGGGACTTGGCAGCCTATTGGCTATTCTAAAGAGTTAAAATGACCTTTTTGATATGTAATACTAGAATCAAGTGACATATTTTTGTCATTCCAGGTCTTCCATCAATAATTATGTAACTGGCTGCTAGCAAAATGAATGTTACTGTTTGATGGTATGTGAGTAATTACTGAAAGATTTGATATTTTTATTGTTCTTTCAGCCTGTAGGTCAGTTGCCCAAGGAAATGTGTAACAGTAATGTACCTGCATCACTTCTCATGCCCCACCTTCAAAACCTTTTCCAGCAGACTTCAATTCAACAGGTAAGGCAGGATTACTTTCAAGTTGTAGTTCTACATTTAATTCTGCGAAATGAAGTTTTCCTTGAAATACTTAAATCTTGGAACTGATGACTTTTTTGTTGCAATTGCTATTGTAATACCAGGATCTAATTGTGAATTTGTTGAATAGCTTACAACCGGTTGAGGTAGCAGATGGTGAGTGTAAGATTCAACATTACATTATCTAATGTGTACATCAGTGAAAGAGTTTCTCAATAAGTTAGTTGGATTACCCTGTTTTTGTTTCAGCTTCACAAAATGGAAAGTTGCCCCCATTAGCTTGCAGTTCAGAGAACAATGGGATTGTAAGTACATTTTCCACCTTATATTCTGGTTTAAGTTCAATTCTGTGCTTAAACGTGTGTTCTTCAAAAGGATCTTTTTGGTCATGCACATCTGTGTTTCTCTACGTATGCAATTGTTAACCTCAGTTCAGTCTCTTGTAAAATGTAAGGTACCCATACCAGTTTTTTCTTGAGGTAATAGGAAGGAACAATCTGATATTCTGTACTATGCATTTGTTGTCTCTTATTATTGGTATTGTGTTTAACAGCACTTGCTATTTGTGTTGCCTGTTCTATTTTGTCTCACATCTGTGTGTATAGTCATTTAAATTGCTCTTCAATGAGTCTGATATGGTATCCTCATGAGTTGTACCATCGTAGTCATTTCCCATCTTACGGTATAATGAAAAAATACGAATGTTCACTTTGTTGCATTTTTTGATTTTCCCATCACCAATATGCTAAGAAGCACGGACACCTCTCCGAGGGCTCCGTACCAGTGTCAGATACGTGTCAGATACGGACACGCGTCGGACACGCGGTTGACACATGTCTGACACGCACGGGAGAGTGTCCAATTTTTTTTTTTTTTTTTTTTGAAGCCGGACACGTCCAGGACACGTTATGGACACTTTCGGACACGCACGGGGTCAATTTCAGAATTTACAAAACATTTTTAGGGTCAATTTCAGAATTTACAAAATATTTTTGGGGTCAATCTGTAAAAAAAAAAAAAAAAACTTCTATCTGCCCTAAATCGATCAAAAGCCCTAGATCGATCGTGAAGCTTAGCAGAGAACAAACGGAGAAAGAGCGAAGCGAAGATAACAGAGGGAAAAGAGAACCTGGTCGCTCGTCCGTCGCTCGTCATCGCTCGTCGTCACTCCTCGGCTGTCGCTCGTCGCTCGTAAGGTACACCTTCTCCTTCCTTCTTCTTCCTTCCTCGGCTTCGGTCTTCTTCCTTCTTCTTCTGGTCTTCCTTCCTCAGTCGATGTTTCTCTCTCTCTCTGTCTGTCGATGTATCCTCTCTCTGTCTGAGTATATGTTTGTTTTTTCAATATATATACATATATATATTTATATACTAATAATTATATATATTTATATACTAATAATAAATAATATAAATAAATAAATAATATAACCCCTAACCTTTTTTTTTTGTCTTAAATAATATAAATAAATACAAATAATATATTTATTTTTTAATTTTACATATAATAAATAAAATAAATAAATAAAATTAGTATATATTTTTTAATTTTGCATATAATAAATAAAATAAATAAATAAAATTAGTATATATTTTTTAATTTTGCATATAATATATAAATAAAATTATATATATTAAACGTGTCCCCAGCGTGTCGTGTCCCCCATTTTTTGAAAAATTGCGTGTCTACGTGTCTGTGTCGTGTCCGTGTCGTGTCTCGTATCCGTGTCCGTGCTACTTAGCCAATATGATTGTATGTTTTACTTCCTATAATTTCTACCTGATGGTTAGTTCATTTCTGAGGTTTGGTATCTTTATAAACCCTTGTAATCATTTTTTTAGTATGGCTACAGGGGAAAGTAATCGCTTTTCAGTGCTTATCAGTTTGAAGGGAGGAAAAGTTCTCAACAATTGCTTCGGTAGTTAGTAAAGCTAGTATACTGTTCTTCTACAGTTTTGGGTCCCAAGTTTATAGCTGCACGTTAGTCTAATTTCTTTGAGATTTATTTCTTAGAACATTTTACATTACAGCTATTGTGTTTAAGGTGGGCTTTAAACTACCACTAGCTAAACCTGAATAAAAGCATATTACCGCTGACAGTGATAGTACATAATCTTATGCACAAACCTCTTGTCATATGTACCATGTGCCTTAATAATGCTAACAAAAAAATTATTTCTGTTAACTATGTCCATAGAAGTTTCTAGGATTCTTATTTGATTTTATCTGCTTGACAGTGGAAGCTTCACCTGTTTGAGCTTGAGGAGGAGATGAAGATTGACCCACCCATTAAATATGTTCTTTACGAGGTATTCTTGTGCCATTCTTGATTTCCTTCCTTGGCATGAGATGGGCTTTAGCACATTCTCCAACATCAATTCTTCTTCTTAGATAAGATCTGACTGTATGTGCATGTAATTGTGACATAAAAGGGCGACTTGGTGCATGAGACAGGTTCTGGGGAGGACAAGATACAGGCAATCTTACTTCCATTTATAGTTAGGCCAATTCCGTGACTTGAACCCATGCCAACAAGATGCTTATGTCGAGCTTTACCATTTGGTTAAGCTGCCCTTGCATATTTGGAAGTAAATGTCAAACATGAATATACTTTTATGTGAGGAGTGTAGGCTTTACAGACACCTTTGCATATTTATATACTCTGGCATTTTGTTCAATCTGGAAGGGAGCAAAATGTCAGCTCTTTGTGATGAGGTCCGGCAATATCTTTCGAACTCTAACTTTGAGCATTTGGTTTTTGTTTCTTTATAGTGACAGTGTCTCCTAGTTTCCCTTTTTCTTTATATCTTCATGATATCATGTTGTTGTTGTTGTTGTTGTTTTTTTTTTTTTTTTTCCACTCTTCGCCAAATTTATTTTATGTACCAATTCTAATTGCCTTTTGAGAAGAAAGTCGTGATTTAATTATACCCACATAATAAATTTCAGGATGAAAGGGCCAAACAGTGGCGGGTGCAGGCAATGGGAATATCTCCGGATAAATTTGAGTGCCGCAAAGCACTCCCGTCTCAATGGCGAGGCTTGAGAGATGAGGAACTATCAAAGGAGGCTGGAATCCCAGGTTGTGTTTTTGTCCACATGAGTGGGTTTATTGGTGGTAATCAAAGTTTTGAGGGTGCACTGGCCATGGCAAGAGGTGCTTTGAAGCTTTAAGCAGATAATCCCATGGTATTGCCATCTTCTTCCGGAGATCTTTACGGCATTTGTGCATGATGTGCAGGACTGCCATTGCACCATCCTTCTCTTCCAATTTTGCTTGCTGGATGCAATGGCATTGAACACTGCATTTTTTTGAAGTTTTGTTTTACTTAGAATCGGCATGATGATTGGATATGATGATGTGTTGTTTCATATTAGTGATTCATACAACTTATTTCTCTCTCTCTCTCTCTCTCTCTCTCTCTCTCTATGGTGGTTTGATGCTGCTCCACCCTAATCTAGCCTTTGCTTGTTATCCTTGCTATGATAGAAATTGGTGAAGCTCCACTGGTAATTGAATTTGCCTCGGAAACACATTCTCAACCATAGTTGCCAAAATTTTGACCGACATTATGGCTTCATAATTGTTTCATATTAACATCGTTGCCCAAAATAGACTAAAAAGATATTTATGATTGTTTCTATCTACTTGTATTTTTTATTAAAATGTAGGGAAAATATCAAATAAGTTCAAAAATTTTACTAGAAAAATATGACTTGTTAAGAATTTTTTTATTATTTTAGCCTAATTAAAAAGTTATATTAGAAATAAAATTTAATATTTTTTTTATAATTGATTTGATAATTGTGAGAAAAAATAATTATGATTTAAATATAATATTTTATTTTATTTTTATTAACTAATTTAGATAAACAATAATGCTAGGTGCTTGAAAATTTATAATTTGAACGATTAGAATACTCAAAATAAAAACGATGTTGTTTTAATACATTTGAGTCATTTGAATCACGTACATTCGGACCGCAAGCATTTTTCTTAGCTAAAATAGCTCCCGCAAAACGAGTCCCCTGGTCATAGTTGTTCCTTTCTCTCCTCTACACTACACTACGCTACAATACAAAATCCTCAACCTAAAATACTAGACCCCCAAATCCTCAAGTTCCTCACCCCTCACTCTCTCCCCATGGCGTCCTTCAATTGCACCACTTCTTCGTCTGTCTCTACCCTCAGAAAACAACCACTCTATTCCGATCCCTTTAAAACCCCACCCCACCTCCACCACCTCTCACCTCCAATTTCCCATTTCTCAACCCCACCTTTGACCCTCAAAGCCCTAAAACCCAGCACCTCCCAAACCCCTCTTCGATCCTCGTCCATCCCCATCACTTCCGATCTCTCCACAACCTCCGCCCCACAATCCCTCAAATCCCGTCTCAAAAATGGCGAAACCCTCTACGGCCTCTTCCTCCTCAGCTTCTCCCCCACCCTCGCCGAGATCTCCGGCCTCGCCGGCTACGACTTCGTGGTGGTCGACATGGAACACGGCCACGGCGGCATCTCCGACGCCCTCCCTTGCCTCCACGCCCTCGCCGCTACCCGTACTCCCGCCATCCTCCGCCTCCCGGAGTCTTCCCCCATGTGGGCCAAGAAAGCCCTCGATCTGGGCCCACAGGGCATCATGTTTCCCATGATCGACAACCCCAAATTGGCCCGAAAAGCAGTATCGTATTGCAGGTTTCCGCCCAATGGAGTCCGTGGATCGGCCCACACCGTGGTTAGGGCTTCGAGTTACGGCATAGACGAGGGGTATTTGAGTAATTACGAGGAGGAGTTGATGATCATGTGCCAGGTGGAGTCGGAAGAGGGGGTGGAGAAGAGCCAGGAGATCGCGGCGGTTGATGGGGTGGACTGCATTCAGATGGGGCCGTTGGATCTGAGTGCGAGCATGGGGTTCTTGTGGGACCCTGGGAACAAGAAAGTGAGGGCGATGATGCGAACGGCGGAGAAAGCAGTAAAAGGAGGTGGTGGGGCCTACTTGGCCGGGTTTGCTATGCCGCACGATGGTCCTCAAGATCTACGGCAGAGAGGGTACCATATGGTGTCTGGTGCGGTGGATGTGGGGATGTTCAGGAGTGCTGCGGTGGAGGACGTGAACAAGTTTAAGATGAGTTTGATGAAGGGCTCTGATGATGATGATGAGACGGCGGAGGGTGGTGGTAAACACGGTGATGCTGATGACAAGTACTGGAGCGAATGAAGATATATGCTTGAGAGTTCTGCTTTGCTTTGCATGAAAAAAGTGTGTTTTTTTTCGAAACTTTTAGTAGTAGCTTATTCTCTTCATTTGGAGATGTGATGGTGAAGTGGGTGTTTTTGCTTTCCTAGTGATTTTCTTCATGTGGGCAGGCAGGCGGGCAATACGGGGAATGCTGAGGTTGTTGGCCCTGGTCTGTACACTTCTATTGGCATCAAATCTATCATTTGGCTTTCGTTATGGAGAAATTCTTTTTCCAACAATTGCTAGAGATCCTAAATACTTTTAAGATTTAGGCCCTGTTTGTTTTGGGTTAAATAGATGGGAGGGGATTAAGATGGAGGTGAGATTATTTAGTGTTGTGTTTATTTGTAGAGTTAGGAAGGGGATTAGGATGGAAGAGGGGATATAGATGGAGGTTGGAAGGAGGATTGAGATGGAGGAGGTGGAGATGGTATTAGAAAAGTAGTAAGGGTGTGTTTGATTGGGGGGATAAGGGGGGGATTATTTACTGTGCGGATTGTAATCCGCACAGTAAATCTAATCCGATGTTTGTTTTTTTTTTAGTCCGTCGGACTTCATGTCTGGCCGGACTCCATATCCCCCATATGGGGGACTATTGTGTCCTGGGGGGTGGGACAGAAAGTGGGGGACTATCTACTGTTGGGATTAGATGCGAAAATGACCATTTTGACCCTCTACTATTTAATTATGTATTATATTTAATAAAATTCAATAAAATTTAAATGTCTCAATTTAAAAATAAAATAATTTTATTTAACTTTTTATTGATATTTTATTTATTTAATTTTTTAAAATAATTTTTTATAGATATTTTATTGATGTTTTATTTAAAATTTTGTTTATAATTTATTTAATTTCATTATTTAAATTGTAATAGGTGTTTTATTTAAAATTTTAATTCAAAAAATATATAAATTTTTTATACAAGTTATACAGTATTTTATTAAATCAAATTTAGTGGTTATTTATTTATTTAATTGTGTAAAAAAATAAATTTATTTAATTGTGTAAATAAATAAACACAGTAAATTATTTAATTGTGTAAATAAACAAACACAGTAAAGTTTTGTATGTAAAAAAAAATAATGATTTGTTATACAGTAATGATTTTAAAAAAAAATTTATTGATATTTTATTTATTTATTTATTTAATTTTAAAAAAACAAATTTATTTAATTAAAAATAATTAAAATATTAAAGATATGTTTAATATTGCTATTACTTTTTAAACAATTAAAAAAGGGTAAAATAGTTTTTTGTTCATTTATCCTATCCAGTCCGTCCAACCAAACGTTGGATTCACTGAAAATAGTCCTATCCAGACATCTAATCTCATGAAAAAACAAACACAGGATACTTATCTAATTCGACCAAATAGTCCGGGGGATTCACAGTCCTAGGACTCAAGTCCGATGGATTTTAATCATTTCTTTTCTAGTCCGCCCAATCAAACGGGATTAGAAATTTTTTTATTTTTTTTATGTTCTATATATTGGGATTTTTTTAAAAATATTAATATTTAATTTTTTATATTTTTTTATTTGTTTTATTATTTTACATAAAAATAATTTAACAATTCTTACACTAACAATTATCATCAAAACGAACACAATTTTACTTAATCCCCTCACTAACAATCCCCTCACTATTAATTCCCTCATTATGAATCATCTCCATTCTATCTCTAAAAAAAACGGGACCTTAGTGACATGTAAAAAGAGAGAGATTATTTTCGAGTCAATTTTAAATAAAGGGTAAATTACATTGACACCTCCTGATGTTTAGGTTTATTACAGTTCCCTCCTCACCTTTTGAAAATTACATTTCTTCTTGAGATTTAAAGTTTCATTACAGATTTTCCTCCTCAACAATTTAATTTTTTTAAATACCAATTTTGTCCTCATTGGGTAAATTACATTGATACCCCTCACATTTTAAAAATTACAATCCCCTACTTAAAGTTTAAAGTAGCATTACCAATTGCCCTCTCGGCTAGTATTAGTTGGAAAAAAATTTCATTGAAAAAAAAAATTAACTGGGAAAAAATTATTTGAAAAAAAAAATTAATTGAAAAAAAAATTTGTTAATAAAATTTTTAAATTTTTGTTTAAAAATCATCAAATTTACAAATTGAGACAATCATTTATAAAACTAAAAAAATTATCAAACAAGTTTTTATGACAGTTTTTAAAATTTTTGTAAATATAAATTGAAAACTAAAAACGAAATGGTTATCAAACAGGTCTCAGATGGTAAAAATGTTATAAAATTAACAAATAATTAAATAAATTACCAACGTAAGAAATAACTTATCAAAAGATTCTTATGTTATGCATGGTTTGATTTTTAGAAATTTTTTTAAAAAATTTAAAATTAATTTGGTTAAGAAATAAAAAATAAAAAAATAATTGGATAAAAAATAATTATTATTTTAACTTTTAGACATGTTATATACATACCTACGGATGTTTTAATTTAATTTGTAAAAAATTATTTCTAACTACTTGAAAGATAAAAATTATATAAAAATGATAATTATTTTTTATTTTTTATTTTTTAACCAAATTAATTTTTAATTTTTAATTTTTTTTTTCTAAAAATCAAACCATACTAGTCTAAGATTTTTTAATAAGTCATTTCTTACATTGGTAACTTATTTAATTATTTATTAATTTTACGATATTTTTATCATCTGAAGCCTTTTTGATAACCATTTCATTTTCAGTTTTCAATTTATATTTACAAAAATTTTAAAAACTATCATAAAAACTTGTTTGATAATTTTTTTGGTTTATAAATGATTGTCTCAGTTTGTAAATTTGAGAAAAAAATGTAAATTCAAAAATGAGTTTACGTTGGTTTTTAAACAGAAATTTTAAAATTTTACTAACAAAAATTTTTTTCAATTAATTTTTTTTTAATTAATTTTTTTTTCCAACTAATATTAACCTAGAGGGCAATTGGTAATGCTACTTTAAACCTTAGGGAGGGGTTTGTAATTTGTAAAATATGAGGGGTGTTAATGTAATTTACCCAATGAAGGCAAAATTGGTATTTAAAAAAATTAAATTGCTGAGGGATAATCTGTAATGAAACTTTAAACTTTAGAAAAGAGATGTAATTTTCAAAAAATGAAGAGAGAAACTGTAATAAACTTAAACCTAAAGGGGTGTCAGTGTAATTTACCCTTAAATAAATTTTTAACAAAGTTGAACAAAAGTCACATTTTAGTAATTTGGGTTCGTATCCGTACTAGGGTTATTTTTTATTCCTGCCATTTTTGTGACCATTTCATAATCTTTTTATTTTTCTGCAATTTTTTAGTTGATAAAGAAATTCTATTGTAAAACAATGTATTTAAGTTAAATTAGGTTTGGATTTTCTCATTTTAACTTAAAAGAACATTTTTATTAGAAAAACTTCTAGAAAAAAATTGTCCAAAGAAACCATAGTTAGAACTTGTAAACAAATCAAATTACTCTCTCCGTTTCAAAATATTAGTCTCTTATTTAATTTTTTATTGTCTCAAAATATTAGTCTATTTTCAAAAATTAAGTACAAAAATAATATAAAATTTTCATTTTGTCATTCTTTTAAATTTATTAACAACATAAAAAGTATAATTATAACATTGATATTCTTTAAAAAATGTACTATTAAAGGGTAATTTTGAAAAATTAATTTTTTTAAAGTGTAATAATTGCATTATCAAAAAAAGTTAGATTTCTTAAAAGAGATCATTATTTTGAGACGGAGGGAATACAATTTTTTAATTTTTTGGACTTAAACTTATAAATTTACAAATTGATATCAATCAAAATCAATCCTTCAATTCCATTTAGTGAATTACAAATGAGGAATAATAGGCCATTCTACATTTTATGTATCACTTTATGGATTTCTCAATATACTCACTTTTATTCCCTCGCCAGTGTTTGGTTATTACACATACAACTCACCATCAACGTCATTATTGTATCGCCACTTACCACTGTCACTAATGTGCCATCACCAACGCCCCTTCCCCTCTCACTTACCTCTTCACTTTCCATCTAGTATTCAAATTCACCATGATGAATTTGTTGTTTCGGACCTGATCTATGGTTATAGGGAACATAAGCAACCATCAATACAATTGCAAATCCACCTTCAATGGTGGAGTCCCACTTAGGGGTGGGCATCGACTGATGATCCATCCAACTCTCATTTCATCTCTCTCTTTTAAAGATTTAAAATTGAAATTTTAATACATAAAACTGTCGTAGAATGAACATTGAAGTTTATTAAATAGACAATGTTTGAGAATATTTTTTGAAACCGGCCGCAGTGTGAGAGAGTGAGAGTGAGAGGGAGAAGGAGAGGAGAGGGAGAGGGAAAAAGAGACGAAGAAGAGGGAGAGAAGACATACCTCTTTGTCTTATGTTGTGCCGCTTCAGGTTGTGGAATGAGAAGACGAAGAAGACTCATTTTAGGTCAATCTTGTTTATTCGGTCATTAAAAAAAAAAAAAAAAAAAGAAGACAGATTCAAAATGACGTCATTTTGACAATAAATTTATTGGCGACGAAAATTATTATGTTGCCATAAATATCATTCACCTTTCAGCGACTATTTTAATTCCGTCGCCAAAAAGTCAAAATTGGCGACAAACATTTTCGTCGTCATATATTAATTTCGTCGTCAAAACTTTTTTAGCGCTCCAGCGCAAAAAATTAAATTGGCGCCAACCATTTTTGGCGACGAATTGAGATATTTGTTGCTAATGGTGTATTTTTTGGCGACGAACACGTATATTGTCGCCAAAAACATACAATTGGCAACTAAATTCAATTTGGTTACTAAAAAACGTCGCCAAAAATGCTTTTTGTTGTAGTGCGGTCTAGCCCAACCCAACTCAATTATTAATATATATTGTGTATACATTCATATATATTAGGGTGTGCATATATATACTAGTTGGACTCCCATGTGCATAGCACGTGGGGGTTGCATCATGGTTTGTCAAAACTAAATTAGTAGCTATCACTCCATTTTTCTTAATTTTCTAGATAAATAAAACATATCCACACTAGGAAGAATCATACTCATGGGCCGTGTACAGACAAAGATACAAATATGATTAATGTTTGATAAAATATAAGAACAATATGTTTAGGCCATGTTTGATTCATAAGACTAACAGTGAAAGTATTAATAATCCCATCAAATTAGTGTGGTATTTACTATCTAATTGGATTAGTAGGATAAATTATCTCATTGTCCATTGTTTGATTTGTATTGGATAAGAAAATATATGAATGTAGGATTACAACTATATTTATCTTCTTTTTCAATCTTATTCTCCATCAATGTTTTTTCACAATCTTTACTTTATCAAAATTCTTTTCATAAACGTGGTTTTGAAAAAAAATTATAAATAAATAAATAAAAGCAAAATGAAAATACAAAGCCATGTTTGGTTTGTTTTTTATTTTTTTTTTACATATAAACTAATTTGATAAAATAAATATCAAAAAATATTTTTAAATTTTTAAAAATTATTTTTAGCCTTTTAAAATATAAAATTATATAAAAAATAATAAGTGTTTTAGTTTTTAGTCAAGGGTAAAAGAGTTTTCTTTTATTTTATTTTATTTCCCAACTCAGGATATATAATCCTACCTCTATCTCATTACTAATAATCCTATAAATTTGTTGGATTAATTATCCATTCAAAAATGTTTGAGGCCTCTAAATGAGGAGCTCTAGAGGGAGCTCTAGGGGTGAGCCCCACTTTATGATTTGATATTTTGACTTGTGATGTTGCATTTATTTATTTATGTATTGCCACATTATTAGAGTTGGCATTAGAGCTTCAATTCTCGTGCTCTCTATCATCACTCTTATCCATTGGACTAATAATCTTGAAATAAAATTTCAAAACAAATACAGGATTATTGAGCTTACGGATTAATAATCCAAAATCTATGCTTTAATTCTGTCATCAAGCATGCCCTGTGTACTGATATCAAGGATTTTCTTGCTAAGAAATATACATTCACAAATTGTATTAATGTGATTATTGGAGGAGCTAACTCGTTATCAAGAAGTCTAAGCACAATAATGAATATAAGATTGATTGGGGATTCTATACCAAATCGTTTCTCTCTTGTATTGAGATTCCGAAATAGATTAGCAAATTATCATACCCAAGGTTCTGAAAAGCGGTTGCGGTCGTCGTAACGGTGGCGGTGACGCGGTTGCGGTTGCGAGGTGTAAAGGCCGTAACGTAACGGTTGCGGTAATCGGAACCGTGAATTTTTTTATTTTTCGCACAATTTTAAAAAACTTACCGATACGCATATTTTTTTCCCATAATCATATTTATTGGGTTTTAAAATAAATATTGATCAATTTTGTAAATTTTTAAATATGATCCAATATATTTTATATTTTTAAATCACTATAAACTGAGTTTTTTACATTTTATTTTAATAATTAATGACTTTTATATGTCCTAAATCCATATTATGCTTGTGGCAACAAAATTTTTTTTTATTGGACTTAGATGTATAAAATTATTTTTTAATTATTATACTTGTGGGAGCATATGCAACTTTTAATTTGAATAGTTTTAAAAAATAAATTATACATGCTAATGTAATCATACAAAAATTAAAAAATAAATTATAAAGAAATTTTTTTGTTTGGGTTTGGAACTTGAATATTCATTCTCTTTTTGAATAACTAGTAAATAAAATAAAATAAACTAATCAAAAAAAATTGACATGTATAAAAAATGTATTAATATATAATTATAGGTGTTATGTTTTCTAGATATTTTACAAAAAAAAATCAATCACTAAACAATGACAAAAGTACAAAAATAAATAATAGCCTATATATATATATAAATAGATAATGACCACACTTATTATTATTATTATTATTATTTTCAAACAATATATATAGATAGATGCATACAAACAAAATGGTTGAGTGATAACAGCTGAATAGAATAGTATAGGTCTTACAGCTTTAACAAATAACATGTCCATCATCTTCTCTCTTTTCTCTCTCTATTTCTTACTCCTCCATCTTCCCTTTTCATCTTTCCTCTTCTCTCTCTCTCCCTCCCTCTTCCCCCATTTTCAGTTTTTTTTTTTTTTTTTTTGAAAGAAGTAGTTCAGAACCGTTACGTAACAGGGCGTAACAGGTCGTTACGGCCGTTACAGTACCGTTACGACCGCTACGACAGCCGCTACGACCGACACACCTGTGAATCTCAATCACACTGCAAAAGCGGCCGTAACGGGTGGCGGTAACTACCAAAACCGTTACGTAACGGTTGCGGCCGCTTTTTAAAACCTTTACCTGACTAAGCATTACAACTTAATCTTCAATCCCACCACCTTCCTAGCTAGCAACACCTAATCCATCTATCATAGTTTTGTGTGAATCTACTCCAGTGACAGTATTATGGTAAAACATGCCTTCTATGTCTAATACCACTTTAACGTATTCCAAGTTCACTTGCAAATCAATGTTTCAAGTTTCAATTGCCTGACATGGCCATCCAGCAATTGCAAATGTCACACAAAGCAACTTGGTACCCATTAAAAATCTTCCTTATCGTAATTTACAAAGAATGCACACTTTCTTAAACAAGTTTTAATGTCAGAACATAGGATAGGTATGTACTCCTCATGAAACACAAAAAATGTTAAGGTCTCGTTTGGGAACAAGCTTTTTTAGTAATTTTTTAACTTTTTAGCTAAAATATGATGTAAAAAAAATTAGTATGTTTGAAATGACTTTTTGATTTTTATGAAAAGATGTGCAAAAAGTAGAGAGAAAAAGAATCTTTGATTTTTCGGTATAGGTTATTGGCTTTTTTATTTTTTTAGTAACTTTTTAACTTTTAGACTAAAAAGTAATGTTGTCAAACGAGACCTTAATACGTGGTGGACATTCCTGGAACCAAAAAACAAAGGGGGCCTGCAAGAGAATTTGGTTTATAAAGCAATCAAACAGTTCATGCATGATCATCAAAGAATCTTAGCTGTCACATTCAAATTCAATATTTTCTAGCTAGAGCTCTTAATTGAGTATGAAATGTACCAAAACAGATATGTAATGATCAAAATGAATTGACTAATTTAGGTGTCTCACTCTATCTTGAATTGCAAATCCAACTAAGTGTATCAAAATGATGTGGCTGCAAATTAAGATATGAATGCAATTTCTGTTGTTTCCATCCATATAGCAGTCACTACAAATAAAAATTTTAGATTCTGAGAAATAACACTTTGTTAGCAGCCAATGGGAGGTTTAACTATTTTCATCTTTTCATTTGCTTGTCAGAGGAACAGAAAAAGAAAAAGGAAATGAAAAGAAACTCATTAATTCTTGTTTCACTAACATGGAAAACAAGGAAAATAAATATGATAGAGAAGGTTGAATTACAAACTTTATTTTGTCTACTGCAAATGTTTTTGTTCATTTCAGCAATTAAATAAGACTGAGCAATCTAGAATTATTCACCATGCCATTTAGGTGCTTGGGGATGTTTTATTTTTTGCTGTTATATGTCCTCACCTAGTAAAACGGATGACACAGACTGAGCAATCTGCCCTCTCACCCTTTTTTTTTTGTGTGTGTCTATTTCTTAATCACTTTCTGAAACAGGATTAATTTAGAGTGCTGCTATTAGCACTCCATGAATTATTTTAGACCCCTCAATTTTTAGTTTTTTTATTTTATTACAATGATAACCTCAAATAAAATTACTAAAAAAAACATCATTAATTTTGGAATACTCCATCTCACAATTAAACCTACACACTACTACATTAGGAATTAGGGTTTATGAGAGCACCCACCTCCATCACCACCCATCCATCTTTCCCAAATCTCACCTTCAAAACTTACCCACCTTCAAAACCTTAAAAATCCTTTGGCGGCAATATTTCAGCAATAATTGTAGCAACCATTTAATTACATACATTTCTTTGGCAATGATAATGAGTAAAAAAAATTTCGGCAACTACTATTCTACGAGACGAGAGGAGTACAATAATAAAAGTTTAAAGGAAGTTCATAGTTTTGATGGTTTCATTAGCTGAGAGGAGATTAGCCTTATAAATGTAAGTTTCTTAAAAAAATTGGCAAAAATAATAAAATCTGTTCGTCATTTTTTCGGGACTGAACTCTCGAACATATGACCAAAATTCAAAAACACAGACCCCAACATTGTTTATTTGTTCGGGAACCGGTAACCAAACATTTATTTGTTTAGGAACTGATAACCGAACATTAATCACCTAAGAAAAGGATGAGGCGGTAGAGAGAGAGAGAGAGAGAGAGAGTAATCACACTTGACTCTTCTTCTTCTTCTTCTTCGTGGGTTTTGTTAGGGTTTTTGGAAGAGAGGTTTTTTTGGGGTATGCATTTAATTGAATAGGTAGAATGTTTTCACAAGGATAATTTTGGTATTATTTGGGAAGAGAAAATAAATTTTAAGGGTTTTAAAATTTATAAGTGGGGGTCCAAAATAATAAATGGGGTGCTAATAGTATCACTCTTAATTTACTCGAGAATATAGGTGTAGACGTCCCCGGACGCCCCGGGAGGGTTAAGTCCCGTTCTGTTCATATTGGGGTCACTACAGTTCAAGGACTCAAATGTCACGGTTCTCAATCTTGAACCAAAGAGTCCAAATCCGGCAAATCGTTTTGAAAACAGATTTTTGAAAGAAGTGCCAAACATGGACTGCTTCGCCAGATACAGAGTCGCCACCTAAATATTTTATTTTTCGAAAATTTAGGAAACCCTGACTCGGTGCCAAAGGCCACGTGTCCGTCATCACCAAAGTTGCCTCGGCTCGGGAACTTGGGTACGATTGGGAAGGTCACTTCGTGAGCACCCCCGCTCGCCCGGTCAAAGACCGGCCTCTACTAACCATGATATCTGTTTTTGAAAACCTTGTATGCTCTTATTCCGATTATTAGCCTAGGTTACTATGTGATGCTCGCAGCAAACAAGTATAGACTGAGTCGCCTGAATTGGAACAAAACATTTCATGTTTGTTTATTTGAAAATGGTTTGATGGTGCTACCCGCAGGTAGGCTAAGACGCGGATTTGCCACCCTCAGGTGGGCTTAGAAAACATGATTTTGCCACTATCTAGTGGGCTTAAAACAAACAGTCAACGCATTGTCCCAATTCAAGTAACTCAGCCTCCACCCACAGGCATTCAAGGCAGTTATATCACATAAGCATATAGCCTCATGGTAAGCATGCTATTCATGGCAACACTCACACGCATGCAAGGATGCTAAAGCGTAAAACTCACCGAGTACTCCAAGCCAAAAACAGAAACTTATTAGAAATCATGCATGATCCTAAATATACAGGAATGCCTAATGCAACACATGCAAAGATGCAACTATAGCAGGCTCGGCTATTCTAAACATGGCATATGGAATGCTACAGCTAACATTTATTCAATTTGGAATTGAAATACAAATGCAGTTTGTATGATGCGCCGAGCCCGGTGCGTGCAAAACAGATGAATGATGCAAACATGCTGTCATACTGTATGCTAATTGAAATATGCCCTATATCTAACCATCATAAGCGGGTAAATAAAAGGGAAGAAAGACGTGGGGTTGGAAGACATACATCACACTCACCCACACTTATTACAGTTTTGCCCTCGCACAGAGGGTCCGAATAAATAATAATACAGTCCGAATAAATATACAGATTCCTAATTAATTAACAAATTAAGTTAAGAAAGCTTTAAACAGGGATGCAAGCCAGGGGCTGCCTTGCTTCTGATGAATGATGTATGCTGGATGCCTTCGCGCAGAAATCCACTGGGATGCCCAATTTAGCCTCTGTTTGCAATGTTCTCGAAATGCGCGCCAGACTCTGAAAAGTTGCTGATTCCTCATTTTGCTGCGACAGAGAGCAGGAAAAGGGCATAGCAATGTATTTCACAAATATATGCATGCCTCGATCCTCGTGCCACCAATCACGCATATCAATGCGTGATGGCCGAGGAGTCGGATTGCACAACTCAATATTGGGTGCAATGCAGATGAATGCTACAATAAAACCTAACTCCATCATGGGTAATCCGGAGTGTCGGTGACTTGGAAATTGAGACCCGTTCCGTCACTCGGAGTACGAAACGTGCCTCGTTTCCCGTGCCCGGGCTAACTCCTATCCCGAACACGATGCAATATGCATGATATGCATGAATGCGACTAAAATACAATCCCAGCATGCACAATGCTATGAAAATGAGATGCCTCAAAATGCGTGCACGCGGGCACGCAAACCGAGAAAATGATTCTAAAGCATAAAATGGCATACACAATGCAATTGGACTTACACTAACACGAGTGGACCTCAGCCACACTCACATAAGAGGCCGTCGGATAAAAATGAGGTGCCTCGAAATGCGTGCCCACGGGCGCGCAAACCGAGGCGATGCATTAAAGCATGAAATGACATACACGATGCAAATTGGGCTTATACCAACATGAGAGGGCCTCAGCCACACTCACACGGGAGGCCGTCGGATAAAAAGTGAGGTGCCTCGAAATACGTGCCCACGGGCGCGCAAACCGAGGCAATGCATTAAAGCATGAAATGTAGCATATGGCATATGGAAAATGTAAATTTCAGCAGCCAAAATGATGCAAAAACAGTCCCCGAATTATAGCGAAATTACACCCGATGCCCGAAATGCAATGTTATGCACCCGAAATGGCCTACAGCTATGCCAAACATGCACAATATGGACACAACATGTAAAGACAGATGCTAGGCAGCCCCTAAAATAGAATTTTTCCAGCACAAAGAATGTCCAAACAACAATCACAAGTATGGAAAAAATAGCATGCAAAAATGGGGGAAAAGAGGGGAATAATGAAGCAAATGATATATACAATGCTCAAACTGAAAAATACAGTTCTACAACATTGAAGAGTGACCAAAAATATGCACATTTACAGTAGATTATATCCTCCAATTCAGTATGTAGATATGCTTGACATAGCATGCAAAATAAAGCCAACAAAGGCTATAACATGAGATACCAAAAGGATGCACCAAACAGCCTTGGACCCTTAACAAAATATGAAGAGTAGATCAAAATAAGACACTTTTCAGGCCTGTAGAAGGCTCAAAAACAGAAGCATGGTGAGCTAGCAAGACATGCAAAAATAAGGGACTAATGGGGGTATAACATGAAATACCAAAAGCATTCACCAAATAGCCTAATACCCTTAACAAAACATGACAAGAAGGAAAAAATAAGGCTCTTTTCAGACCTGATGAAGGCCGAAATCAGAAGCTAAGCAAGCCTAACAAAGCATGCAATTTTACGGTAAATTGGAAGAATTGTGAAGCAAGTGTAAGATGGAGTTACCAAAAATGGTTGAGCCCTTCTTAAATGTTGAAGAGGGGCTCAAAATAGGCCCACTCACAATATATTGTATGCTCGAAAACAGATCACTCATGAGCTAAAAATAGCATGCAAAAGTAAGAGTAGAACATGAATTCAAAGCAAGTGACATGCAGAGCATGAAAACAAGGTTGAGCCCTTCTTCAATGTTGGAGAGGGGCTCAAAATAAGCACAATATCAGTTCATGAGATGCTCCAAATCAGATCACAAATAGGCCAAATAAATCATGCAATTTTACGGTAAATATGGAGAATTACAAAGAAAGTGCATGATAGAGAGGCCAAACATGGTTGAGCCCTTCTACAATATTGAAGAGGAACTCAAAATAGGCCCACTCACAGTTTATATCAGGCTCAAAAATGGATCACTCATAATCCAAACAAAGCATGTAAAATATTGGCATAAGAGGTGATATTGGAGGAAGAGCATGATAGAGGTACCAAACAAGGTTGAGCCCTTCTACAATGTTGTAGAGGGGCTCAAAATAAGCACAAAATCAGTAGGGGTCGGAGCCCAAAACAGAGAGCATGTAGGGTAGAAAGTTGAAGCAAAAATATGCTAGAAAAAGGGAATTGAAGACTTACCCTTGAAGACAAGTCTTTTGTTGCTTCTTGGCTTGAATTTGCTGGTTCTTAGCCTTTGAAAAAGCTCCCTTTGCTGCTGGAATGGAAGTGGTGATGGTGAGGCTTGGTGTTGATGAACAAAGGAGCTAGAGACTTGAAGGTTTTTCAAGGTTTTGGAGATGAAGATGGAGGCAAAGGGAGATGGGCTCTTGAGGGAAAATTTTGTAACCCTAACAAAGAAGAAGGTCAGCCCCTTAAATGGGCAAGAAAGGGGTGTAAAAGGGGAGGGAAATGCACCCAAGCTTTCCCTCCCAAAATATCCCCCGGAGGGCAAAGATATTTGGAGATACAGCTGCCCAGCTGTAAAGTGCTCAAAAGGAGAAAGCAGGCCGGCCAGCTACTTTTCTTGAAGATGGCCGGCCGGCCACCCCACTGGTCGGCCAGCCACTCCCCATGGCCGGCCGGCCATGGCCAAAAATGAAGTCAACAATTAATGGCCGGCCACCAATTTTTGGTGTCCTCCCAGGTGTGTAGAACAAGGTTCCATGGTTGGAATTCGGCAACTCTGAAACAGGAGACACAACATTCAACTTGAAAGAGAGGCTCAAAAATGAAAATCAGAATTACTGGCCGACCACCATTTTTTAGGGTCCTCCCATGTGTCCTCATCACAAATATGTAGTTGTGGTTGGAAGAAAATGGCCCTAGGGTGTTCAACATTAGCCCGGAAGTGAGCAAAACGGGCGCCGGAAGAGCATAACTGGTTTTCTGAGATAATTGCTGGCCTCCTACCCTCCAGTGATCTTCCTGGTGCTAAAACAGAGGTACCTGCCAAAATTGAACAAAAACTGATGCAAAACGAATGCTCGGGGGCCAAACCGCGAGGTTCGGGGCCCGAAAACCGGCTGTAAGCACCGAAAGTGGCATTCAGCCACGAAGTGGGTATCTAAGACCCCAGTGTGCCTCGTTATGATGAAACAGAGGTACCTGCCAAGACTGAACAAAAACCGATGCAAAACGAATGCTCGGGGGCCAAACCGCGAGGTTCGGGGCCCGAAAACCGGCTGTAAGCACCGAAAGTGGCATTCAGCCACGAAGTGGGTATCTAAGACCCCAGTGTCCCTCGTTATGATGAAACAGAGGTACCTACCAAGAACCGGAGGAATCGGAGATGGTTGGGCGGTCCCGAACCGAGGCACACGGCCTGACGGCTCCGAAAACCGGGAACCGGGCTCCGAAATGGGCAAAATGGCCTACGGCCACGAAAAGTAGCCCACGGCCACCGAGAGATGATCTACTGGACCTCTCCCTCCCCGCAGGAAAGAAAACAGAGAAAACTGAGTCTGGTTCGCAAACCGAGACAAGACACAGAAGAGGGTTCGGAAGTCTGGAGGCAGGGCGCACGGCCGCGACTCTGAGACTTCTGAACGAGCACAATATGAAACATCACCGAGCGCTCAATCGGCGACGTCTGAGTCTTAAGGTCGGTCAAAAATGGGGTGTCTACAATAGGTTTTGACATCTATGCCCCTACTTCATTGATTAATGATGTCTTACATTATATAATCTCTGTCTCTTTAATTATCTGACTCGAAACAATTATTTATCCCACAACAAATAACGAAATGGGGTCACTGTTGTGCTAAAGGCACATCAATGACTGTTGTACCTCAATTTGAGGTATATCATGAGCTTATTTTTATGATCTGAATCGCTCATTTTATAGAGTTTGTTAAGTACTTCATGCCTACCAAAAATTATATTAATCGGATATCAATAAATATATGATTGAATTTCATATTTTTATTCTATTTCTTAAAAGAAAAACTTATTGTTTATTTTTTTGCTATTTCTCAGATATACTTATTGATATCTGATTAATATGATTTTTGATAAGCATGAAGTACTCAACAAACCCTACAAAATGAATGGTTCGGGTCATAAAAATAAGCCTATATATACTTCAAATTGAGGCACAACAGTCACTACTGTGCCTTTAGCATAGCAGTGACCCAAATTCCCAACAATAACACCTATTTTTCTTTTTTGTCTTCTGTTTAACATCACACAAGTTTTCCATGTTTAATTTCTTTTTCCTTTTTGTTGTTAAGCTTCTAAGGGAAAATCTATTTTCCTAGAGGACCGATAATGGAACTAAGGAATCTGGATAACTATGTGTGCCATCATTAACGCCCCTTCCCCTCTCTTATTCCCTTCTCACTTACCTCTTCACTTTCTATCTAGTATTCAAATTCACCATGATGAATTTGTTGTTTGGGAACATAAGCAACCATCAATGCAATTGCAAAAACACCTTCAATGGTGGAGTCCCACTTAGGGGTGGTCATCAACCAAATGATCCATCCAACACTCATTTCATCTCACTCTTTTAAAGATTTAAAATTTAAATTTAAATACATAAAACTATGTTAGAATGAACATTTAAGTTTATTAAATAGACAATATTTGAGAATATTTTTTTAAGCTGGTCTAGCCAAACCCAACTCAATTATTAATATATTATATATTATATATATATATAATATACATTCACATATATTAGTGTGTGCATATATATACTAGTTGGACTCCCACGTACTACGCACGCAGGGGTTGTATCATGGTCTGTCAAAACTAAATTAGTTGCTGTCACTCCATTTTTCTTTTAGATAAATAAAACATATCCATACCAAGAAGAACCATACTCATGGGCTGTGTACAGACAAAGATACAAATATGATTAATTAATAAGTTTAGTGTACTGGGATCAAGGATTTTCTTGCTAGGAAATATACATTCACATATTACATTAATGTGATTATTGGAGGAGCTAACTCTTTATCAAGAAATCTAAGCAATGATAATGAATATAAGATTGATTGAGATTCTATACAAATTGTTTCTCTCTTGGATTGAGATTCTGTCACGACCCAAACCCGCCCCTGTAGTTTTAGCATCGTAACCGGTTAGTGATCCGTGGATTGCCAAAGGCCTCAGAACAGATTAGCCGATAGTAAGGGGTTGCGGAAGCAATTATACAAAATAGACAAGGTCCAATGAGCTGTGATAACATACATGGGACAGGATGTTTCGAAACTTATATACATACATAAACAAGCCAGTCAAAGGACACCAATATTTACAAACCATTTACAGAAGTGTACTTCCTAAGACTTGACTTTACAAAATAGTCGTATAGACTAGCATAAGTACACAAACAACCATGAAATTAGACTTCGATCAGAACCTCCTCGGGAGGCACAACGGTTGGCTGACAAAAACAGAAATGAAGGCCGTCAACTCTGGCCTTGATTACGTGCCGGCTCACCTACATATATAATATAAACTGCGAGCGAAAGCTCAGTGAACAATAACAGAGTAAAGGGGTTTCAATGAACGATCCCGTACAGATTCAGAAATCACAATTCAGTTTCATATCAATTCATAACTTGTTCAAATCATATACAAAAATCATGAGGTATACTTAAATTTACATGATACATTCATTAGCCATAGCAGAACAGTTGACCCATAAAAGAGACGACCATAAAGGCATATAGTTGACTCACATGCACGGAGACAGTATACAGTTGACTCATGAGACGTACAGTTGACCCATAAATGGGACGTAAGGATCCATAACAGTTGGCTCATGAGACGTACAGTTGACCCATAAAAGGACGTAACAGAACAGATAACAGTTATCATTTGAAGCTAAGAATGTCACGAATGTATATCAGAAATTGGACGATCATTCATTCTACAGAACACATCATTTCAGAAAACAGATCTTATTTGTCACACAGAAAATAAATATAGTGGAACATAACTTTACTAAGTTATTACTCACAGTTGCCCTTGAGACAGACAGACGGAGCAGACTTGGTCAAACAGTACGTGGCACATAACCTACATATCACATAACAGATACACATTTGAAACACATGTTCTAACTGTACAAAACTTACTTCGTTGGCTCTTAGTGTGTTTCTAACCTTTAATCCTCATTAAGGAGTCTTAAACATGGCCTAGGAATGCCTAGGATGGAATAAGGATGCAAAAATGCATTGAAAACCATTTTTTAAATTTTGCTGAAGATAAGGTCCACGCTCGAGCGTGGCTTTTCCCGCTCGAGCAGACATGCAGATTTTGAAGCCATGCTCGAGCGTGAACTTCCTTGCTCGAGCGGACTGTAAAATTTGACAAAAGTACTGGATGTAAGGTTTTCACGCTCGACCCCCGCTCGAGCGGACTGCAAAACACATAAACTTCTAGGTACGTGCATTTCACGCTCGAGCGTAACTCTCGACGCTCGAGCGGAAATGTCACGACCCAAACCCGCCGCTAGAAGGTTGGCATCTTAACCGGCCAGTAATCCTCGATTACCACAGGCCTTCCTGTACAAAACATAAACATACGGGGCTCGCGGAAGCGAAAACAAAACTCTATAGTCCAAAGAGCTGTGCATTTATATGAACATACATTTACATGCCAAAAATGTTAATTTACCTACTTACTGTACATCACATATAACAAAAGTTCATATACAAAACATAGGCTCGAGCCACAGATGCAAAACAAAACAAAACTCCCTATACGGCCTTCCAGGCCTAGCCCCAGCTCGGAGGCACACAAAACACAGGTAGGCTTCAAAACGGCGGCTTGATGCTAGACCCCGCCTGGGCTTGAATTCCCAGCATGCTCACCTATAAATACATAAATATAAACAATGAGCTAAAGCTCAGCAAGTAACATTAAAGTAAAGGGGTGGTGAACGAATTCCGCATACAACATATATCCGTAAAATAACTCAATCATAATCATAATCAATCCATATCAGAACATAATAATGGCATACTCCATAGAACATAACATATATTGTCTTCCGACTAGAGTAATCGGTTCCGGATACCGATTAAACACATACTGCCACAATGAAGTGGATAGCGAGATCTCGTAAACTGGTCCACGTAGGACAAACTGGTCCACTTAGGACTATCTATGGATGCCATACTAGATTCGCAAATTAGGACATTCGTTCACAGAAAACATTATCATTTCAGAAAACATAACATAACGTAGCATTTTTGAAACATACTTTATAGGAACATAACTTTACAGAAATGTTACTCACAGAGGGTTTCCGAAACCGGTCATACGGTCTTCATGTCTTGACCTGTAAACATCCACATGTATAACATAATTCTTCAATACACATAGCCATTAATTTTATTCATGTTATCATGCAATCACATAGTTCATACATTCCTTTCTTTCCTTATTTTAATTCATGCCATACTATTTTTACTCTACATAATTCAGTCCATAGAATCAAATAATTCACGCCATGTTACTCTTTCTTAAATTTATTCCATGATAGGAGATGCTAAATAATACAAATAACATGTGAAAATCAAATAAATGCAGGCCCAAAAGTCAGAAAATGGAAAAAGAACAAAAATCAAAATGTTGCACTGTTGGGCCGCACGTGCGGCCTGGGCCACCGCACGTGCGGTGGAACTGCAGTATGCCAAACAGGTTGGGCCGCTCAAGCGGTGGCCCAGGCCGCTCGAGCGGTCTGGGTGCAGTCCAGCCGAAAAATCTGTAAAACAATTGGGCTCCTCTTTGCCAAAATCAACTTCCAATTTTACAAATCCAAGCCCAAAAATACTTGATCAACAACAAAATTTGAACATCAAAACTCTTTAACAAAACCCACATGAATCTTTAAAAGACCAAACTTGAATTAAAGTGGAAAACCATAAACATGCACTCACAAGCTTCATGTTTTCAAAACCATGGAGGTTCTCCCTCAAAATGAAAATCATGTAAAAAAAACCATGATTAAAAACATAAATTTCAAAATATTATGCCATATATACTCATGGATGCAACCTAGGTTAAAATACCACATTATCCTCTCAATTAAACATAGTTTTCTCTTCAAACTTTTCCTTACCATGAAATTATACATGAATCAACCTTATTTCAAGAAAATTGGAAGAAAATTCTTACCTTGATCACTTGGTTTAGAGGAGAGTAACTTGTCTTCCCTTTTTCTCACTTTTCTTCCTCTTGATTTCCTCTTTCCCCCGAATTCACTCTCTCTCTCTCTTAGATATTTCTTCTCTTTATTATTTTTGAGTCACCAATGGTCAAACATCCTTATCCATAGGGATATATATCACATATGTTGAATTGTGCCATAACTTGGAGCCAAACGGGACTTAGCGATTCAGACGAAATTCAGTTCTAAATTACATGGTCCAAATGATTCTAAAAATTCCCAGCAACACATAGGCGTGCTCAATTCCGTTTTCCGAACCCGTTACGGTCATCAATTTCAGTTCCGAAGTTGTAATTCCAACAGAGATTTTTCTAAATCAAGAAAATATTCTTCAATTAAATCATATTAATGCGTAATTAATTACCGATAATTGTGGCGTGTATTTTGGGGTCATTACAGGAAATGCATGTACTCAGGCTTCATGCTCGAGCGTGAAAGTTCCCGCTCGAGCGTGGATTAAATTTCTGGAAAATCCAGATTGATCTCCCAGCATGAAATTCAACATTTGAACAACCAAAACTCATTTTCCTGGGCCAAAATTTTGGAAAACACTTAATAACTCATAAAACATGTATTAAAAATCATTTCAAGAAATCATGGCCCAAACAACACCAATTGTGCAAAATTTAACCATGAAGCTCAAGAACAATTTATAACACAACACACATGAACTTTTCTTGAATCAAACGCTCCAAAACATGATCAAGCTTGGTATTTTAATGGAAAAAAAGATGAATGACCAAAATGTAGGTGAAGTTAGCACATGCATGGAAGAAACCTTTGAAATCATGCTTGATTTGCAAGAAAATTTACATGCATGCATGGTATGGCCCATTTCTAGTACAATTCCCATATGAATTCACTTAGTTCACTAATGATCTTGTTGAATCTAACTCAATTATTCAAAGAAGAGTTTAGTTTCTTACCTAAAGGCTCCAATCTACAAGATTAAGGTTGAGGCTCTACAAATCTTCTTCAATTAGCAACAATTCTAAACATCTCCTTGAATTTGAGCTCAATCCTCAAATCTTGAACCAATTCCCCTACTCTTACCCTCTCTCACGTTTTTCTCCCTTAGAATAGGCTCAAGTGTGATCAAAATGAATAAAAGGGGTGAGTGGGAGTGTAATGAGGCCACTAAGGCTTTAAACCAAAAGTGTGCCTAATAGGGTTAATTAGTGGGCATTAATTTATTCTAATTTAATCGCTCCAAACCGGATTTTAATTAAGCCTACCATAAATCAAATATATTCTAACTAGTATAAAACACTAATCAATTTTTGAATCGGTCGCCGATAAGGCTTTCAATTCGCAGTTCAAAGTCAAAACATGAACAGATCGCTTTATCGCAAGCAGATAGAAACACAAAAATAATGAAATACATATGCAAATTAATCCCAAATCCTTCCCAATTACCAGTGGACATAATTAAGTACGGATTAATGCTAATCAGAGGTCGGGGTTATTACAGATTCATAAATAGATTAGCAAATTATTATACCTAATTTGAGTACTCAAGGAAGCCAAGTCATGATCAAGAGCTGGGACAGATGCAGTAGAACCGGCAGAAGCCTGAAAATACTTGGAGAAGAAGGGCAAAACTGGGTCCGAGACTGTTGAGAATATGAGCCAGACAGACATCCCAATCCCTTATTGGGACAGTGATACTTCTAATGGCCCCTCTGATGGCAGAGGGCACACTCATCTGAAGCAAGGAGCCCATTCTTGGGTTTCACAGAAGCAGAACTCGTCATCATCATAATGAACCAAAAAAACAATAGAGAACTGTAATAAACTGAAAGTTGATGGGCTAACTATGTAATATCAAGAAACTTGTTTGGTCCAAACAAGAATAAAAGAGAACAATGGTCAGCCAAAGAAAAACACCCAGGTCTACCAGACTCAGAATAAGAGAGAGAGAGATGTCACAATGTAGGTTGTGACTCTGACAGGTGTGACTAATGTCACAATTCCAGCAACTGACGAAGACGAAGTCAAAGAACTGATGTCGTAACTCAAACAAGAGATCAATCACTACCGAGTCACAAGCAGAGAACAAGAAGCACTGAGACAACTAGTAGATGCGACGAGCAAAGAGTGATGTGAGTCGTGAACCAGAGAAGATGAATCAACGAACCAGAAAAAATCACGATCAGAGATAACCGCGAGTTAGAGAGAAGAAGTCATGAACAGATGAGGAATCAAGGCACAACTACCACGTCGAACAGATAGGTTGACCAGAAAAAAGAGGCGAACCACGTCAAAGGGGAGTCCTTCGGCGAGAGAGACCCATACGACCCACGAAGCAAGGAGCTTCGATCGATCGTGAACCAGAGAGGGAAACGACGAACAGGAAATAAGAGGTTAGGGTTTCGAACACAACTCTGATACCATGTAAGAATTCTGAAGAATTTTCTATATATTCAATTGTATTTACTGAATAAAGATTACATTAATTATATAGAACACTAAATCCTAATCCGAAACGAATACATCACTGATATAGAATTCTAATAGATATAGAACACTAATCCTAAGTAGGAAACAAGAATAAACCTAAACCAATCCTAAATAGGAAACAATATTCACATAATATATATACTAATGTTATTCTCACATCAGAAATCTTAGTGTCAGTAAGACCGACACGATGAATAACCTCATTGGCATACTTGGCCTGAGAGAGAAAGTAGCCCTTGGGAGAAAAAGCTATCTCAATACCAAGAAAATACCGCAATGGGCCCAGATCCTTCATTTCAAAGGTGCAGAAAAGATGCTGCTTGACCTCAGATATAACAGAAGAGTCAGAACCAGTGATAATCATATCATCCATATAAAGTAATAACGCAACAAATCCAGCAGAGGTATGGAGAAAAAATAAGTGTTCTTCTGGATGATCCTACTCTGTATCGAGATCTCATAGGTTGCTTAGTCTATCTGATGGTTACTCATCCTGATCTTGCCTATGCTATTCATGTGGTTAGCTAGTTTGTCTCTGCTCCTCGCTCCACACATTGGGCTGCCTTGATTCGAATTCTTCGCTATCTCTGAGATACTATCTTTTAGGGTTTACTATTGTCCTTTACTTCCTCTCTAGATTTGATGGCCTATGCTGATTCTAATTGGGCTGGTGATGTTACTGATCGCAAGTCCACGTCTGGTTTCTGTATGTTTCTTGGCGAGTCCTTGATCTCTTGGAAAAGCAAGAAACAAACTGTTGTTGCTCGCTCTATTGCCGAAGCTAAGTATCGTGCTATGACTCATGCTACTGCTGAAATTGTCTGGCTTCGTTGTCTTTTTTTTGACTTGGGCGTCTCTCAGTCTTCCCCAACCTCCCTCTATTGTGACAACCGCAGTGCTATTCAGATTGCACATAACACTGTTTTTCATGAGCGGAACAAGCACATTGAGATTGATTGTCACTTTGTTCGTCAGCATCTGCAGTCTGACTCTATCTCGTTTCCTTTTGTCTCTTCGGCTTTGCAGCTTGCTGACTTCTTTTCCAAGACTTACACCATTGCTCGGTTTCAGTTTCTTCTTGGTAAACTCTCAGTGTTTTCTGCCCAAACACCTAGAGTTTGAGCGGGGGTGTGAGAATAATATTAGTATATATATTATGTGAATATTGTTTCCTATTTAGGATTGGTTTAGGTTTATTCTTGTTTCCTACTTAGGATTAGTGTTCTATATCTATTAGAATTCTATATCAGTGATGTATTCGTTTAGGATTAGGATTTAGTGTTCTATATAAGTGATGTATTCTTTATTCAGTAAATACAATTGAATATACAGAAATTCCTCAAAATTCTTATAACCTGACCAAGCATTACAGCTTCATCTTCTGTCCCACCAACTTCCTAGCCAGCAACACCTAATCCATCTGTCATAGTTTTGTGTGAATCTGCTCTAGTGACAGTATCATGGTAAGCGTCAGGATCCTCTGGAGTGGTATTCCTACAGTGATCTCCTAAAGTGGTTCATCCAAGGGCTAATATTAAGCCTCACCAAAACGACGTCGTTTTGGTGAGCAATTTCAAAAAAAAAAAAAAAAAATCAGAATTCAAAATATCAAATTGTTCCTGTGAAGCATTAGAGAGAGAGAGAGAGAGAGAAGAAACTGAAAATATTAGGGCTTTGAAAAAACAGAGTGAGAGAGTGACAAGAAGATAAACTCACCTCTGTGGATCTGTGCTTGTATTTGTATTTTTTTCCTAGCAAGTTATTGGGCATCAAATTGAAGAGAGAAGGCATGGAGGTGGGTTTTGGAGGAAGAAAATACTGTAATTTGCATTGGAGAGAAAGCATCAAGTTATGAGTTTATCTTCTTCTCTCTCTCTTTCTTGTTGTCTCTCTCTCTTTTGGTAGCTTGGGCATCAAATTGAAGAGCATCAAATTGAATGGAGATGTTCATCAACGAAATCAAAAAGGATATATATACATATATTATATAATCCATAGAAATTCAAAAACCCAGCTCGAAAAATTCAAAGAAATTAAAAATAAATACAAAAAAATAGAAGGAAATATTCCCAAACCCAGCTCCTAAATAGGATATATATATATATATATATTCACATATATATGAACACAAACACAAATCAGAGAAAAAAAAAAAGTGAAACTGTTGGAGTAAGGCAGGGAAGGCGTCGGCGGTGGGGTGGCAGCGACGGCGGCAGAGTGTCGGTGGGGGAAAGGGCGGGGCGGGGTGGGGGTGGCTCCTCCTCTTCTCTCCTCTCTCAGTCCTTTTCTCTCTCTCTCTCTTTCTCTCTCTATCTCTTCCCCATAAACTGAGTGAAAACTGAAAATTTGAATTTTTAATTTTGATTTTTTTTTCAATTTACTCACCAAAACAACGTCGTTTTGGTGAGGATTAATATCAACCCTTAGATGAATCACTTTAGGAGATCATTGTAGGATTCACACTCCAGAGGATCCTGACGCTCATGGTAAAGCATGCCTTCTGTGTCAAATACCACTTTAAGGTATTCCAAGTTCACCTGTAAATCGATGTTTCAAGTTTCAGTTGCTTGACATGGCTATCCAGCAATTGCAAATGTCACACAAAGCAACTTGGTACCCATTAAAATTTTCCTTATCATAATTTACAATGAATGTGCACTTTCTTAAACAAGTTTTAATGTCAGAACATAGGATAGGTATGTACTCATGAAACACAAAAAAAAATGTTAATAGGTGGTGGACATTCCTGAAACCAAAAAACAAAGGGGGCCTGCAAGAGAATTTGGTTTATAAAGCAATCAAACAGTGCATGCATGATCATCAAAGAATTTAGCTGTCACATTCAAATTCAATATTTTCTACTAGAGCTCTTAATTGAGTGTGAAATGTACCAAAACATATATGTCATGATCAAATGAATTGACTAATTTAGGTGTCTCATTCTATCCTGAATTGCAAATCCAACTGAGTGTATCAAAATGATGTGGCTGCTAATTAAGATATGGATGCAATTTCTGTTCTTTACATCCATATATCAATCACTACGAATAAAAATTTGAGATTCTGAGAAATAACACTTTGTTAGCAGCCAATGGGAGGTTAACTGTTTTCATCTTTTCATTTGCTTGTCAAAAGGAGCAGAAAAAGAAAGGAAATGAAAAGAAATTAATCATTGTTTCACTAACATGGAAAACAAGGAAAATAAATATGACAGAGAAGGTTGAATTACAAACTTTATTTTGTCTGCTCCAAATGTTATTGTTCATTTCAGCAATTAAATAACACTGAGCAATCTAGAATTATCCACCATGCCATTTGGGTGCTTGGGGATGTTTTATGTTTTTGCTGTTTATATGTCCTCACCTAGTAGAACGGACGACATAGACTGAGCCAATGTTTTAAGAACCGGACTGGACTAGGCCGGTTGGTTCAACCGGTGACCAGACCTAGTTTCGGTCCGGAAGATCTACAAAAACCGAACTAGGCCAAAAATCGAAAAAACCGATGGCTCAACCGGTAAAACTAGTGAACTGGCAAACCGGTGCCAGTTAATCAAGACAACTGTTAAATGACACATCAGTAATGATTTTGTGAGCATGATCACAAAGCATTGTAACAAAATCAAATATAATCAAGGCCTACATTTGAATCTCTAACTGTGTTTGCATCTAAGAACTTAGGGATTTCTAAATGGAACCGAAAAAGGAATTAATTTTTTTTCTATTTAACTCAATTTTCTTTCATTTTTCTTTTCCCTACACAAATTTCACTTCAAATTGTTGATCCAAACGTAGCCTAAGTGGTGCACTACTTCTTTTGTTGTCTAAAATCATTGTCATCTTCGCAGGATAAATCAAACAGAATGAGCAATGTTGTTTTTATTAACAATTTTGACACTAGTTGTCAATTTCAATTTTGCCACCAGTTGTCAATTTGAGAACATACCCACATTTAATGCAAATTTTTTATATATCAGTAGGCAGTATATCCATACAAGATTAAAAACACAAAGAACGAAAAACAAACAGATGGAAGCCACACAGGACCAATCAAATTAATCAACGTATGAAAAGTGAGCTCTAAACTGATCAAAGAAATATTGATATACAACATACAAATTCCTAAGGGAAAAAAAACAAATTGAGGAATGGGGACTTGGAGAGTGATGAGTGCTTGGCTTTGATGGTCAAAAAGGAATTCGAGCATTTGCCTAATAGTGGTTACTTGAACAGATTGAGGAATGGGGACTTGGATTTGGGGGCTAGAAAAGAGGCTGTTGATTGGATTGGAAAGGTTGGTTCATGAGCATTCTTTAATGGGTTTCTGTTCTTTCCTTTTTTCTCATTTTCCTTTTTTATTTTTTATGGGTATTTGTTTTCCTATCTGCTTTTGATGATATCTTGGATTTTTTTGTTTCATATGGAATTTTTGGGGTGTTGTTTTAATGATGTTTATTTTCTCTTCTCTTTGTTTTGAATTAAATGTTGGGGCTATCATTAACTACGAGGTGTTTGATGGAATGGACTTAGTAGTGAAATCCTTTCTGTGTTCTCCTTGGCTGTTGATAAAATGTTAATAGTCTTCTTGATCTACGTTCATTTCATTATGGGAGAAGTTGATCGTTGAAATGATAATTAATATTGATTGCTCACTCGACTCTATGATTTCAATAAAAACCTATATCGTTAGTGATTATTAGCTTTTCAAATGTTTGATTCGTGTTATGTTTTTTGCTTTCAGTTAATAAATTAGACATGAGGCTTTTAATTTAATCTGTTCTGTTGCTTTCATCTTGATTTTATTTTCTGAATTGATTGGAGAAATGGCTGTCATGGTACTATCTTCTAATTATTATTCTTTACCAAAAATGATCAAACATTTCTAGTGATTTGTGCTTATTATTAGGAACACTTTTTCTTTGTATATGCTTATGTTCACAGCAATTCTGTGCATGCAAATGGTGAATGAATTAAACATGGTTGTCCTGTACAACAGGAGTTTTACAAACAACCAATCTAAATGTGTCACATAAGCAAATTTAAAAAATATGTGCTCCAAACAATAGAGTTTTCCCCTTCCCTGATCTCTCTTCTGCGTTTTTCCCTTTCTTCCCACAGTTGGGGCTGTCGTTCATGCACAAATTTGATTGCTATTGAATTAAACACCAGCAGCGAAATTGAATGAAAAATAAAAAATTTGAACAGTCGTGAAACACCAAACCATTCACCAAAAACCCGACACAAATTTTCATTTGATATTCTTTGAATGAGATTCCCTATTTAATAAAAACTAGCACACCAAAAAAAAAAAAAATACTCACCACCACCAAAACTCATAAAAAATTCAGACACCATCACACAAAGTTTTCGCCAAATCGCTCGCCTGAATTTGACCTCTTTTCTTGCAACTGTTACGGTGATAATGGGTTCAATTGGAAGAGATTCTATACATGAAAATTGTCCATGATTAACGACCATGAATTATGCATCTGATCGGCCATGTTCTTTATGAAAATTTTCCATAAAGTATTGATAAACTGCTCTGTGTTTGTGTGTTTTTAATGGATAGTGAATGCGGATATGGTTCGTGGTACCAAGGATAAGAGGCTGAGGGTGAAGGGACCTGTGAGGATGCCCACCAAGGTTCTTCACATCACTACCAGGAAGTCCCCTTGTGGTGAAGGTATTGATTTTAGAAATATCTTGATCTATTGCTTGAGATTATTATTATAGTGGTTGGTAGTTTTGATTAAAAGAGCCTAAAACTGCAGTTGTAACATTTTCTATCGGATTGTGAATTTGTTTCTATGGCTCACTGAGGCTTTCATGTTTTTATGTCGTGGCTGGTTGTTTTATTCATAGTAGTTTATTGGCTGGTTGTCTTGTTGTGGCTGGTTGTCTTTGTAGGTGACCAAAGATGGCTGCCCTGTCATCTTCCGCAAAGACTTAATCAATTCTGAAGACAATGTAAGCTCTTATACCTCTTTTCTCTCATGTGCAATTATTTTAGAAATTCTTATGGTTAATTTTTTAAAAGATGCCAATTGATCTAATTTGGAATTATGAATTTCAGGATACTGTATATGAAAAGAGGGTGACACAACTTCATCATTTCTGAAGACAACATAGGCTCTTATATCTCTTTTCTCTCGTATGCAATTATTTTAGAAATTCTAATGGTTAATTTTTGGAAAGATGCCAATTGATCCAATTTAGAACTGTGAATTTCAAGATAGTGTATATGAGAAGAGGGTGACATTAGTCTGTCCAAGTTCCTTTGCTAGAGCCCTCAAAGAGAGCCTAGTAAGGTGGGCAAGTCTCTCCTGAGAAAAAAATAAAGATGGCAAGATTTTAAATTGGAATGTTGAGAATGTTAACCCTTTTTTGGGCATCAACATCGAATTGAAATTCGATGATTGCCTTTTCTATCAACAAGCAGATCTCATTCATGTTATTCTAGCTGTCTTGAAGATAATTGATGAGTCTTTGCTCAAGCATTGTAAACCTAATTTACTATTTTTTTGATTGTGGACTTGCTAAGCAGCTGAAATTTTGTAATTCAGGTCATGTTTGATCACACCAAGGACAGACCAATCATTTTCTCAACCTTCCACCCCGTTGTGCACTACTTGCCAGGAAGCTGCAGAGCACCTACGCTGTAAGTTTCCTCTCCATAATTGAGAAAAACCATTCGAAAGTTTTTCTTTCATAGCATGGTAAATGATAAGGGTGTAATTTTGGCCAGGCCCATGTTAGGCCTTGCGGGCTCCCGCAAAAAATGGGCCGGCCGGGCCGGCCCACGGGCCATAAAACTAGGCCCAGGGGTATTTGGGTTTTGGACGGTCCAGTGGGCCGGGCCTCGGCTCGGGCTTTGGGCGGGCCGAAACAATTTTTTTAATTTTTTTTAATTTTTTCTACCAACATTTTATTATTTTTCATTAAAAAAAACATTGGGCATCGGGCGGGCCTCGCCTGGCCTCGGGCCGGGCTTTTGGGCGGGCCTTGAGCAGGCCACGGGCCGGGCCTCAAAAGATGGCCCTGGCCCAAGGCATCGGGCTGGGCTTGGCTTAACGGGCCGGGCCACCTCGGGCCGCGGGCCAAAATTACACCCCTCGTAAATGAGGATGAAAAGAATGTTCTGATTATGTTCGTTGCTGATTGAAATCAGGTTTTCTTTCTCACAAATGGTGGAACTGAGATTTAATATGATATGAGAAGGAACTACTTAGAGGAGGCCGTAAAGCCGTGCTTAGAGAGTGGTTTGCAAGGGATTGTATCGGAGGCCAATGGATTTTTTTAGAAATCTTGGGGCACTAACCAAGATCAAGAAGGCTAAGCTCTCACTCTTAACATATGGCAAATTAAAGTAAGTTCTAATTTTCAATTCAAATTTCCTTATCAGAATGAATTGCATATTTGTCATGCGGTTGCTAATTATGAATTTCATTCAATGTTTCAGCAACATGCCCAAAGCAGTTTACTTGCAACATTTAATGGGTGTCGAAGGAGTGATTGTTGATTTGGTTGAAGAAATCACAGAGGTTGTTTCAGTTATGATCAAGCCATCAAGCGAGGGTGAAGGAGAGGTGTTATTGGAAGGGGAGGATCAGATCCAGGTCAAAGCAAATCCCCAGTTCTCTCGAAGGGCGCTATCATTTTTGTTGAAACTAATTCCAGAATTGATACAGATATAAAAGAAAAGGTCTACTTTTATACTCCAAATTATATAGTAAAAAGTTTTCCCACTTTTTATTGCTTTCACACATAACCTCATCTTTGTTTGGTTATTGACAAAATGCTCCATTAGAAAATAAATTGGATTTCCCCTTGATCATGTGGTTATGAATGTCTGATTAACGTATTTTTTATTTTTATTTTTTATAGATACTCTACTCGATAAACCGTACAATATAAATGATTCAAATTATCAAAATAGTATCAATATTGGCCTCGGAAGGGGGCATAGTAGCACCCCATTCGTGGATGTGTTAAGAGTAATTAAGCTCCCAAAAAATTATCCCCCCAACTGCTATTATTCTAATAATTTGTCACTGAGCACAGACTAATTTTGTAGTGCATGGAACGTGCAATGCACTGAACAGAGAGGGAGAAAGAGAGGGAGAGAGAAGGGAGTAACGATAATATATAATATGGTTGAAGAATATAGATATAAAGAGAGAGTCGTTAGTCACATGAATCAAGAGTGCAAGCAAAGGATAGAGAACAGAACCGTTGACATCTAAAACCTCTAGACAGACACCCTTATATTAAACTAAATTAATGATAACAAATACGAAGAGAAAAAAAGGCTTTTTATTATGTATTCCCCAACTACACATCACCTTACCTCACCTTACCTTACCTTCTCTTTTCTTAACTTCAAATACATCTTCCCCATTTCCCTCTTAATTAAAACTCTCTCATGCTACATCGTTGACTTTCCAAGTCTATGCAATATATGCAGTATGTATGTGTGTGTACCCCCCCAAATCACCACTAGCTAGCAGAGCATTGCCATAGCCATGGCTGACCAAACCACCACCACCACCACCTTAATCAGAAGATCTTCCCATTATTACTCCTTCAGGAGATCATGAATAACACAGCAGCAACAGGCTCCACCGGGTTTCTGGGCTCCCAAAACATCGGGGGATTTGGCTATGGCATCGGGGTTTCTGTTGGGATTCTGTTGCTCATCACAACCATAACCCTGACTTCATATTTCTGCACCAGGGTTCACCCGCCACAGGCCCCCGTGTCAGCTCGGAGGAGGAGGAGGAGGAGGAATACTGGTAATAATAATACCCAGGAGGAGCCACCTGAACAGCAGCAACAGGGGCAGAACCAAAGTAGTTGCGTAGTGGAAGTGGGGGGTCTTGATGAGGCGACCCTGTTGAGCTATCCAAAGCTGCTTTATTCGCAGGCAAAGCTCCACAAGAAGGACTACTCCTCCTCATGTTCTTCCACGGCGTCGTGCTGCTCCATCTGCTTGGCGGATTACAAGGGCAGTGACACCCTCCGATTGCTCCCTGATTGCGGCCACCTCTTCCACCTGAGGTGTGTTGACCCATGGTTGCGCTTGCACCCCACCTGCCCCGTCTGTAGGACATCTCCAGTTCCCACACCCCTCTCCACTCCTCTCGCCGAGGTGGTTCCTCTAGCAGCGGCGGCAGCAACAACCAGGCACCACCACCAGCCTTCTTAATTTAATTACCTATCATTACATTTAAAAATAACAACAGCTGCCTATTGCATCGCATACCATTCGGGATTGTTTTTTTTTTTTTTAAATATATTTTCTTCTTCTTCTTCTTCTTCACCTTCTCCTTCTGTACACTAAAATTTTCATGGTTATTAGAACTCCCTCTCAGATCTTTTCTATTGAATTCTTCGCACCTTAATTGTGTAGTTCTTCTCTTCTCAATGTCGTTTTGTATTGCGTCATGGTGATCGGAATATGCAGATCTCAACTTTTGAAGAAAATTTTCGTGTAATATATATTATTATTGTCTATCTCATCATCAGCCAAGCCAAGATATGATTATGAGTTCAACTTTACATGAAAAATTTGTGCCTTTTTTTTAAGAAAGTTTTAGTATTAGCTTCTCTCCATGTGGAGATGTGATGGTGAGGTGGGTGTGGGGCTTTTGTTTGGTTTCCTAGTGATTTTCTTCATGTGGGCAGGCAGGCAATACGGGGAATGCTGAGGTAGTTTGCCCTCGTTTGTACGCTTCGATTGGCATGAAATATATCAATTGAATTTCGTAATGGATAAGTGAATTCTTTTTCCAACAATTGCTAGAGATCCTAAATACTTCTACATGTAGAAGAGATAATTGTTCTTATAACAGGTCAATCTCGAAAAGGTTGAACACAAGTCGCCCTTGAATAGTTTGGTTTTTTATAGTGTATATATTATTAAACCGTATAGTAAATTATTCAAATTTGACTTGCTTATATAACAAGCTAATCTCAAATAAGATTTTAACAAGCTGAATAAGAATTGAACTCTAGTAACTTCGTTCATTTTGTAGCTCTAGTTATAAAGGGCTGGAGGTGGTAGGAGAAAAGACGCTGTAAGGCAGGGTTGGGGGGTGGTGGTGAGAAAAATAGTTGTAAGTAGGAAAGGGAGCTAAGGAGGGTTGGAAAAGGTGGGGTTAGATGGGAGAGGAATGGTGAACGTGGGGCTAGTGACAGTTGAGAAGGGTAAGGGACAGGTGGCCAACTACTTGGATGGGTAGGGTAGGGGGTGGTCTGCGGCAATAGGATGTGGGGAGGGAAGGAAGAACAAGCAATAGAGGGTGAGGGCAAGATGGAATGGGCAAAAAAAAAATAAAAATTGTAACTGTATTTTATAATTATATTTTAAATTTTTATCATACCACAATTATTTTTTTATTCCTACCGTTTTTGCAATTATTTCATATTCTTTTTATTTTTTTGCAATTTTTTAGTTAATAAGAAAATTATATTGTAAAACAATATATATTTAAGTTAAATTGAGTTTGGATTCGCTCAAGTTAGTCATCTTAACTTGATAGAGTATTTATTATAAAAAAAATTTTAAAAAAAAAAATTGCCCAAAGAAAACATAGTTAGATCTCATAACAAATTAAATTATGAAGTTTTAATTTTTTTAACTTAAACTCGTAAATTTAAAAATTGATATCAATCAAAACCAATCCTTCAATTCCGTTCAGTGAATTACAAAGGAGGAATAATTTAGTTATTTTGTGTATATTACCTTATGAATAATTTTCTCAATATACACACTTTTATTCCCTTGCTCCTTTTTGCTTATTGCACATACAACACACCACCAAAATTGCTTATGTGTCGCCATCACCAATACCCCCTTCCTCTCTTATTCCCTTCTCACTTACCTCTTCACTTTCAATCTAGTACTCATCTTCACTTTCCATCTAGTATTCAAATTCACCATGATGAATTTGTTGTATGGACCTGATCTATGGTTATGGGGAACATAAGCAACCATCAATACACTTAGACTATCTCCAATGATTTATCAATTCTGTCATTAAATTTAAATTTGATGAAAAATACTTCTTTTTGGTTTCATCAAATAAGTATCAAATTGAGGATATAAAAAATCTTTCACCAAATTGAAGACATTGGGAGCTTTCATCAAATCACTGTTCATAACCGTTGAATTTTCACCACCGGATGTCTCCCAGATAACCATCTCTAGGTAAAAATTTGTAAAAAGAATACACTGGCCGGTCGACTGGCCGGACATCCACCCAGTCGTCTGTCCGGTCAACCGGTGTTTTGATGAAAACTCAAAATCTTCCGTTGGAGCACTTAATATCAAATGGAGTTTTTATACAAATTTGCTAAAAAAAAAAGATGCATCGTTGGAGATGCTCTTACAAAAACACCTCCAATGGTGGAGTTTCACTTTCATTTTACTCTTTTAAAGATTTGAAATTTAAATTTAAATACACAAGGGGACTTACGTATTTAGCGATAGTTTAAAAAAATCGTCACAAAAAAAAGTTATTAATTTTTAACTTTAAGCGACAGTTTAAAAAAATTATCACAAAAAAATCATTAATTTTTAACTTTTAGCAATAGTTTGAAAAATTAGTCACAGAAAAATGTTACCAATTGTAATTTTTATGGATAATTTATAAAAATCTTGACAAAAAAGTCACTAAATTGTCAATTTTTAGCAACATGTAAAAAATTGTCGCAAAAATTATTTTTAGCAACAATTTTATTAGCACTTATTTTCAATAGGATTCGATGAGAATTAAATTTAACTATTAAGACATTGTCGCTAAAAATAGTTTTTTGTGACAATTTTTTACATGGCTCTAAAAATTGATAATTAGTGACTTTTTTGTCACGATTTTTATAAATCGTTGTTAAAACTTACAATTAGTGACTTTTTCTATAACAAATTTTTTAAACTGTCACTTAAAATTGAAAATTAGTAACTTTTTTATGACGATTTTTTTAAACTGTAGCTAAAACTAATAATTAATGACATTTTTGTGACAATTTTTTTAAATTATCGCTAAAAATTAACAAATAGTAACGTTTTTTTAATAGTAATTGATTAAAAATATCATTAATTATCATAGGACCTATTGAATAATTAGGTCCCTCTTTAATTATTAATATTTATAAATTTTACAATTGATGGCTAATTATTATTTTTTTAAAACATCACTATGTCATATTTCCCCTTAATTTCTTTTTATAATTTGAGTTTTCTTCCAAATTCCAGCTAGAGAGCAGTGAGAGATCCATATGACGAAAGGTTAGGTCCTTTTTATCCGTATGGTATGGGATGGTAAGAAGTCACTTTTTCTAATAGCTTTTTGGTTCTTTCTTTGTTATTTCTTTAAACACACTCTACTCTTCTCGACCCTGTGTTGCTCTGTGTGAGTAATAAGTACACTGTGCTGTGCGGATCGATCCAACAATCTGAGAGAGAAAATGGAGTTGTTCTACTACTTGGTGTTCGGGGGATTTGGTGCTGTGGTGGTGGCATTGGAGCTCAGCAAAACCAGTAAAGATCGCATCAATACATCCACTTCTTTCAATTCCTTTAAGAATAACTACCTCGTTGTTTACTCCCTCATGATGGGTATGCTCTCCATTTCCAATTCAATTACTCTAATTTATTCGGCTTACATTTTTTTGCGAATTTGGATCGGGGTTTGTCTCTAATTGTACGAAGATTCTTGGATAATGACAACGGCGTCGGTATCTCTTTGGATATAGGGCTCAAATTCCGACTCTTTATATCCGTTTGGTTACTGGGAAACTATAGGAAATCAAATGACGTTTACTGGGAGACCCAATTGAGATTCTACACGAAATACTGAAATCAATTGTGTCATACTTGTTTTAACGAAGTTATCTTGTTTGTTGTCCAAATAATAAAAAAACTAATATTATTTTCATGATTTTTATTTTCTGTTTTGGCCACCCCCTTCTCTTCTTGTCATGCTTACAAAATGGAAGTCTTCAATTGCACTTTACAGTCACTTTTCTGGTCATTATGCTATGCGAGCTTGATATGTTGATTACTAACATAGAATTTCCTCTTTTTGAAACAAGTTTAGCCCATCTACATTGTGCCAAAATTGAGTATTTGGTTCTATTAGTTGGATTGTCAATCAATTGAAGGGAAGCCGATGATCCAAATCTGGACTGGACTGTAAAAGTAAGATGTTGAAGGGTAAACTGGTGATGCATGATAAGTCAGTGTCATAGTCACAAATGAGTTTATATATCGATTCGTGTGTGAAACACACAGCACACATATTTTTAACTGTACAATACAATGCAGGAGGTTTGTTTGTATGTATGTATGTATGCATGATCAACAATCTTAACAGTTGTTAAAGTCTGCTTTGAAGTGCTAATAATGTCTAAAATTTAAGTTTTCTTGCCCATTCCCACTGTTTGAACTTATGGTGGAAGAATTCTGCCATGTAGTCGGTTATAAGTTGGTAAGTCTTTCCAGGATGGATCAAGAGTTATTAATATGCTTGTGGAAATAGCCGGTGATTGGTTGCAGGGTCCATATGTCTACTACCTCTACAGCCAGTATGGTTTTGGGAAGGGGGAAATTGGGCAGCTGTTTATTGCTGGTTTTGGATCCTCTATGTTGTTTGGAACAATTGTTGGATCTCTAGCAGATAAACAGTAATACCTCCTTTTTCTTGTTTGGGTTTTGTCATTTAATATTAACTACTTTATTGCTTTCTAATGACACTTTCTCCATCTTTATAATTCAGAGGTCGAAAGAGGGCATGTGTTACTTACTGCATAACCTACATCCTGAGCTGCATCACCAAACATTCTTCTCAGTATAAAGTCTTAATGTTGGGACGTGTATTGGGAGGGATTGCCACTTCTCTTCTGTTTTCTGCATTTGAGTCATGGCTTGTTGCAGAACACAATAAGGTGAGAAGTCAGTACTCGAACCATATTGATCATTGGTTAATCTAAACTACAAACGTTGAAGGTTTTATTTACATGTTTCTTGAGAAAATTTTGCAGATGCCCGCTGGGGTAAACTTTTCCTTACTCCACATATTCCCAGTTGGTGGAGGCCATTATATTCCCAGTTGGTGGAGGCCATTAGTAAATAGATTAAAAAATTGTGATTCGATAATTGTTGCCATCTAACCAATTTATTAAAAGGTTGAACGTCAAATAAATTACTGTTTCCTTCATTAATCTCCTAGGATGGAGTGTTTTGTAGGAATTTCCCCCAACAATCAGGTTGATTCCTTACAAAACTCCTTGAGGTCAAATTCGCATATGCTGTGGATTTGCTGTTATATTTGTGTTCTCTTTTTAGGTGGTTTCTTTTCATTATGTATTCTTCCTTGTTTTGTGCAGAGGGGTTTTGATCAACTATGGCTGTCATTAACTTTTTCTAAGGCAATATTTCTTGGCAATGGTCTAGTTGCAATTTTATCCGGGTTATTTGGGAATCTGCTAGTTGATTCGTTTAGCTTGGGCCCTGTTGCTCCATTTGATGCCGCTGCATGCTTTCTTGCAATTGGCATGTCAATTATATTATCATCGTGGACTGAAAATTATGGTGATCCTTCAGAAAGCAAGGACTTGCTTACCCAGTTCAAGGGTGCTGCTGTAGCCATTGCTTCCGGTTAATCCTTAAACCTTGTGTGTTCAGTTCTCTGTAATTAGGTTTCTTTCACGGAAATTAACAGTGGAGTCCAGATGGCAATAGTACTGGCACCTATGATGTTCTTTTTGGCTTCTCATTTGAATGAATTGCCAAATTCACATATACCCTATAGTTCCAAATTTTCTTACTTTGACCAGTCGAGAACACCCCACTTCCCCAAAGAAAATATATATATATAGAAAAGAAAGAATATATATATATATAGAAAAGAAAGAATATATATATATATAAGAGAGGAAAATGGAAAGAAAATGAAAATTTTGGTTTCTACTTTCTTTCTGTCTGTCTTATATTTTGGGAAACAAGCTTAATATTATATGGCATATGGACCAGATGAGAAAATTGCGCTCCTCGGTGCCATACAGTCCTTATTTGAAGGTTCAATGTACACTTTTGTGTTCCTTTGGACTCCTGCTTTGAGCCCAAATAATGAAGAGATTCCGCATGGTTTCATTTTTGCAACATTTATGTTGGCTTCAATGTTGGGAAGCTCCGTTGCATCTCGACTGATGGCCTGTTCATCCCTCAAAGTCGAAAGCTACATGCAGATTGTCTTTTTAATCTCTGCTGTCTCGCTCTTCATTCCCGTTGGAACAAATGTATGGCATAAATCCTGATTTCCCATTTTGTTCCGCTGAAACTCATGAATTTGATAGTCTTATTTCTTGATTGTTTTTTTAATTTCACTTCTACTTTGAACAGGTCTTGGTGTCACCTTCTACTGCAAAAGGTGGCAGCATCTCATTCTCAGGGTATGTCCTACTTATCGGCTTCTGTGCATTTGAGGCCTGTGTGGGGATATTTTGGCCATCTATCATGAAAATGAGGTCCCAATACATTCCTGAGGAGGCGCGAAGCACAATAATGAACTTTTTCCGCATTCCTCTTAACATTTTCGTGTGTGTTGTGCTGTACAATGTGAGTAGTCTCTCTCTCTCTCTCGCTCCCCCCCCCCCCCCAAAAAAAAAAAAAAAAAAAAAACTTCTGTGGCGGGGATGCATTTCCATTGATCAGGAACCAAACCAAGTGGATTAACTTTGAAATAATCTTAGGAGATCTATCTACCACTTCGTGATTTTTCATTCTCTCTTGCCTTTTGGAATATATAATCAATGCTGGAAGGGACTTGCATGTATGTATGTTTCAATTCTTTATTCTTCCCTGAAGGTTGATGCATTCCCCATCACTGTTATGTTTGGGATGTGCTCGTTTTTCCTTTTTGTGGCATCTATCTTGCAGAGGCGCCTCATGGTGATTGCAGAGAGCCATAAATCAAGTTAGTTTAGTAATCATTGCATTTAGTCTCCGCATTTCCTTAATCAAACTAATATCGTCTGTCTTAAAGTTTTTTTATGTGTACTCATAGATCATTCTAAGCCCTTCCCGAAATAATCTTGTGCATTTCATAACAGTGGCACACAGAGAGAGGGAAATGGAGGCAGAGCCACTGAATCTCTGATGTGATGTAGAGCCTTCTGGAAACAATGGGATGTCGAAATCAGCTAGCTACCTTTTGTTGTTGAATATTGTCAGAGCAGTATTATTGTGTTGGTTGCTATTGGCTGTGTGATTAAAATAAGGTAAGGCGGATTGTGGGCTATTTCTTAAATGTTTGAAAATGTTAATTTTTTTAGCTGGGTGATCTGATCTTCACAGAAAAGAATTGGTTTATGAAGAAAAAAAAGGGTGAAGGCAATGCTCTTCGGTTAGTCAGTTACTGTAAACTGGTGCTGCACTAATATTGGGTACATCCTCTGAGATGTTAATCTTAGACATTTTAATGTTCTTTTAATGTTTTTATATGTAATTTTGGTCTTTGTTTAAGCAGGGTATTTGTAAAGCAATATTATACACTTTTTTTTTAACCCCGTCTCCTTGTTCTCTTTCCCTTTCTTCTCCTTTCCCACCCTTTACCTAAGAAAAGTATATTTGAGAGAGAGAGAGAGAGAGAGAGATTAATCTAATTTGTATTGCGCCAGGGGAGTCGAATGTATCTATTTTGTTGCCTTTTTTAGTTCGTCTGAATTATAAAGGAAAATGTTACGGATCTCAAATAATTTATCAAATTTTCTATCAAACCTTTCACATGAATGTGAGATTCATACAAATCCACATATGTGTGGATCTCACATCCATGTGAGAGGTTTGGTAGAAAATTTGGCAAATTATTTGGAACCCGTAGCATATATTATATAAGGAAAAGGGAGCTTCTAACCCACAAGCCTCGTGGGAGAAATATCCAATCTTAATTTTCTAATTTTTTGATTTTTTTTTTTAAAAAAAAAAACCTTAGTATTTATTGACTTCTTCTAACCCAAAAGTCTTTTTAATATCTCTCATACCTATTGCTACATCTTTTCTAACTTCTCTCATATACTATGGTTAGTTATGGACTCCAATAATTTTTATTTTTTAAAAAAAAAAAAAAAAAACCTTACCATATATTGACTTCTCTCATACCTATTGCTACACCCTTTACATCTTCTCTCATATACTATGGTTAATGATGAGATTGTTAAATTATTTTTATCAAAAATCTTTTAAAAAAAATTATATTTAAAAAAAATATCTAAAACAAATATAAATTTTTATTAAATCAATCTATCTATCTATCTATTATATAAGTAAAAAAGGATTTATAACCACAAGTCTGGTAGGAATTTCAATATCTCAAACTAAAATTTCTAATTTTTTTATTTTAAATAATTAAAAAAATTCTTCTATAGCTCTCATTCAAGCAAATATATATATATCTAAATTTATGATTTTCAAATATAAAGTATATCATTTATATATATATATATAATAAAAAGTAGAAAGTATGCTAATCCATTTCAAAATTCAAATTTGAGGACACTAAATATGGAAATCATTCCATTAATTTAAATTTAAATTTAAAATTATAATGATTTATATCATAAAATATAAGTTTTAAATAATGATCTATTCTATGATTTATTTATATATATACTATTATAATTGCAAAATATTGTCATTTCATTAATGTTGAAAGTTGTAATTCTTTTTTCTCATTTTTTTTTATTTTGTTTAATTTGTTGTTAATACGTATTACAATATGATTGGTTTATAAATTAATTTTATATTCTTAAAATAAAGGGTAAATTACAAATACACCCCTTGAGGTTTGATTAAAATACAAATTGCTCCTTGTAGTTCTGAAAATTACATTCCACCCCTGAGATTTCTAATTTCATAAGAAATCGTCCCTTTATTAATAAATCATCAAATCAATTAATAGCTTTTAATGATATTAGAAATATGTTTCAATTAACAATTTGGGTAATTTTATTATTGTATAGGAGAATAATTAGGAATTTTATACTTTTAGTTAATTTTGTTAAATAAAAAATTTTAACAAGGGGGTGTTGTAATTTTTCAAATCATAGGGGGTAATCTGTACTTTAAGCAAACCTCAGGGGGTGTATTTGTAGTTTACCCTAAAATAAAATTTCAAATTTGAATTCTTAATTAAATTATGTTGCTATAATTGAAATGAAACCAATATTCATTAAATTTTGCATCTTTTATTAAATTATAAAATAAAATTTCAAATTTAATTTTTTTTAAAATTATATTACTACAATTAAATGAGATCAATATTTACATGTGCCATAATATACATGTGTTCAAATTATTAATCGCTATTAAATTGTTTTTCTTTTTTCGTTTTAAATTTTATAAAAAAAATTATATCTTTCTAAACTATAAGGACTTGAACAATAATATTTTTTAATATAATTATATTTTTTGATAAAAGAACAAAACATAACTTTTTTAGTACTTACCAAATATGGTGAATTTTGTTAGATTTTTTTATTTTAAAATCTCAATTGTTAATTAAAGAAATTAAAATAAAGAATAAAGATATCTTTGGCTCAAAACTTTTGGTAAAATAAATTAGAAAGAAACGTGAATTTTTTTTTATTTATTAAAAGTGATAGTTCGCTAAAAATTTTATTTAAAAAAAAAAGGTTATAAGTGATAATTTATTATTCATTTAAAATTATTTTCAGATTAAATGAAAATACCATATTAAATTTTCTTCTTACCTTTTTTTTATTCAAACATTTTTATTTTGTAAGAAATTTATTTTTATTCTATTTAATATTTTATTGTAATTTTAAATTAAAAATAATTTCTAAAAAATCATATTTAAATTATTTATGCCATTATAAAAAGTAAATTTTTTTAATATCAACTTAGTGGTAGTTTGAAAAGTGCTAAATAAGTATACTTTTTTACTTTTTACGAAAATATGTATAGAAAAGTAAAGATGTGATGTAACTTTTAAAAAAAAAATTAAGTATACTTTTTTACTTTTTATGAAAATATATACAAAAAAAATAAAAATGTGATGTGACCTAAAAAAGATAATTAAGTATACTTTTTTTACTTTTTATGAAAATATGTACAGAAAAGTAAAAATATGATCTGATCTAAAAAAATAATTAAGTATACTTTTTTATTTTTTATGAAAAGATATATAGAAAATTAAAAATGTGATGTGACTCAAAAAAGAAAAAAAGATAAAAAAAAAAAGGAATCCTGCTATACACCCCCAGTGGGGGTCGACCCCCAGTGACGTGGGGCGCCCCCACTGGCCAGTTTTCTTTTTTTTTTTTTTCTTTCCTCCAATCCCACAGTGCCACGTGGCACTGGGGGGTCAACCCCAGTAGCATTTACTGGGAGTCTGGCGCATTTCGAAAAAAAAGTGAGCTAATATGACACTTATCAAACAATCCTTTATTCGATCTATTTTTAAAAAGTTTATTTTTTAAATATTTTCAAAAAAAAAATGTATTGGAAATCTTAAATATATTACTTTTTCTTTTATTCATTAACATTAAAATTTTAATTTTATTTATTATTTAAAAAATAAATTAGCAAATAATTTATATATTTATATATATAATTTTGTTTTGGTTTTTCAGGTCATTTGGTGTTTCTACCCAAGTTCACTCAAATTTAATTTGCATTTTTGAATTTTTGCATAAGTCTTCATTTAATTAAGGGCAAATTACACAAATAGTTCCTATAGTTTGGGGCTTGTGTCACTTTGGTCCCTGACTTTTTAATTGTGACACATTTGACCCTGAATTTTGAATCTTGTTTCAAATAAGGACAATTGAATATATAATTAGATTTTTCAAGGGTAAAATTGTCAATTTGATAAAATATAAACTAATTTGACAAAAATAAATGTCAAGCAAATATTTTTGAATTTTTAAAAATTATTTCTACCTACTAAAAATAAAATTATGTAAAATTGATAAATCTTTTGGACATTTATTTTTTTTTTTACCAAATTAATTTTTATTATGTGTTTGGATGATGATCATGTAAAATTAATTTTAAAAAATTAATCATGTAATTTTTATTAATTTTAAATAATTTTATCATTGGTGGATAAAAATAATTTTAAAAAATTAAAAATATTTTTTTGACATTTATTTTTGTCAAATTAGTTTATATTTTATCAAATTGACGATTTTACCCTTGAAAAATCTAATAATATTTTCAATTGTCCTTATTTGGAACAAAATTCAAACTTCAGGTCAAATGTGTCACAATTGAAAAATCAGGGACCAAAGTGACACAAGTCCCAAACTATAGGGACTATTAGTGTAATTAACCCTTTAATTAAAACTATATTATTCAATTTTTTAAAAAATTTAAGCTCGACTCAAGTTGTTTGGGTTGAGTTCATCTAAATTTGCAATTCTAACAAGGGCAGTTGAAAATTACATGATTAAATTTGTGACAAATTAAAGAATAATAAATAAATTATAATAAAATTGTGAGACTTAAATTGTAAATTTTAATCTTAATTATTTTCATAATTTGCATATAAAAATTTAACTATTTTATATTATTTTATATAAAAATATATTATTAATTTTTTACATATGGTGCATAGTACGGGTTACACTAGTAACTCGTTATAAAAATGGAAATTTCAAGACTATTATCAAAAGTATAATATCACTGGCAAATTCTGTCACCAGATCCCATGCCCACTACATATACCTGCCTGCTTTGCTTAACTTGAAAGAGGGCAGTTTGGAAATAAAGTGATGTTCGCTTTTTTTGGGATTGGCAGTGAATCCAGTTTCCATAGGAAAATATTATTTGATGCTATTAGAGTAATACTTGACACTAATTACTAATTCATACTGGTTATGATCCTTGAGTTTAAATTGATAGTTATTAAGTTAAAAGCTCCAAATGTATAGTTATTAAATTAATTTCTCAATATTTTCACCGCTCAATTCTGTTCTACTTATAATTTCACTCAACTTAATTTTCACAAACTTGCTTAATTTAATTTGACAATCAAACATGACCTAATTAATTACTCTTAGCATCATAAATCAAGCAGATGTCAAAAGAGTGTGTGGCTTTCTCTGCTACTACAAGGACACTAAGCCTCCGTTTGGGAAGTGGGTTGACTTTTTGGCTTTTTTGGCTATTTGAGCCTGAGCTCAAAAGCTTGGTTTGGGAAGGACTTTTTGACTTTTTAGCTTTTTTGATTTTTTTTGTGAGAGAAGAGTGTAATGATTATGGATTGAATATGATGTTTTGTCTGTTGTGACTCAAATAACCTATTCTGTCTTTTGTGACTCAAAGAGCCCAAAGGAGACCTTCCCAAACGAACCCTTACTACTCTGAGGGCCATAACTCAGGTACATGTTAAAATAAAAATAAAAGTTATCGTTTTATGTGTATTGGGCATTCATTTCTATCTAGTGATAAAAATATTAGTATTAAATTCATAAAAGGACAGGGAGATTAATATTAGTAACAACATATTGTTATGGTGAGGATTTTTTTCTGCCCTTATGTGTGTTTAGTTGAAAGATTTTGGAAGGGATTTGAAAAGAAAAGAGAAAAGATGTGTGAAACTAGGTAAAATATAGGTATGTTTTATTTACATTTCACTACCTTTTCTTTTTTCCTTTCCAAATCCCTCCTCAAATCCCCCAACCAAACACAGTATTAAAGCCTCCAAATTTAAGGTGTAGAGTTTTATTTTTTAGCCCGCGTGGGGTTGGTAAAAATCTAGTTTAAACCCAATCAATAATGATTTAATCGACAGGTTCAAATAAATTTCAAGTAGACATAAATAAAATCAGATTTTGTAATTAAGTTATTTGCCTTAAACAGATTAAGGACTTCCCTGGAGATAATTAAATGAAGATGAAATGGAACAAGAAAGAATAAGTATTAATTTGAATAAATTGTCACTTGTCACTAGTTATAAGAACAAAAAATTAAAGAAATACAACAATCAATAAAAAAAAAGAAAAGAAAAAGAAAAAAGAAGTGGGGGTTGGAAAAAGTTACTAGTTTAATCTATTCTTAAAATGCTAAGTTATACTATTCTTACATAAACTCTTTGCGAGTCTGATTAATGATTGAGATTATTCATTCCTCTCTGTATCTCTTTTGGCTTATTTATAGACTTAGCCATATAAGAGAAAGAGATAATCTAAACCCACGATGTCCTCAACAAGCCCATAATTTGCTCAACATTTTCATATCCCATGTTTGATAAGAACCACTTTACATATTTGGTATTTGATTTGATCTTGGCTCATTAATCTCAGCAGGGGCGGAGCCACCTAAGGCCTAAGGGGGTTACGTGCCCCTCCTAAACTTTCAATATTTATACTGTTACCCATATAGATAAAGATTAGGTATTATGTATCCTTTATAAAATTATAATAGTGACCCTCCTTAAATTATGTAAAACTTTTTGCTTTTTTAAAATTTTAAAAATTCTCTATTTTATTATTTTTATTATTCTTGTACACTTTTAATTGATAGGTCAAGGTAAGAATTGAATCAATTGATAATTCATTTCTTATTATAGGATTTGTTTAGTTGCTTATTTCTCCTCATTGTGGAGCACTTTTTTTTTTGAGTTGATAGGATTGAACTTATTGATAATTTGGTTAATGAAATTTAGTTATTGATTGTGGATTTATAAGTCACCTTAATGTAAATATAAGGATAATTGTAATAAAAATAAAAATAAAAATGTATAAGTTTAATAATATCTCATTGTTACTTATTATGGGAGAAGAAAAAAAAACTAATGTTTTGATTAATGTGTGCCCCTTCTACATTGAATTTCTGGTTCCGCCACTAGATCTCAGTAACTAATTTTCAAATTGTTGCAATTGTTAACTTTCTGGTCCTCCATTTAACATGTCATTATGCCACGTCTTTAATACATCTGTCATGTCATGTTAGCATGTTTGTCGACAGAAATAATAATAACAATAAAAACAAATGTGATCAAGGTTATTTCTTAAAAATAGTTATGATTTCAATCAACAGACCATAATAGAAGTTGGCCATAATTAATTGACAACAATCGATAGAAAAATAAAATATGGTGTAAAGAGGGGTACATTATTAGAGTTGGGAGAGAGGTGAACTTGTAACCTTCCTTAATGAGATGCACAATTTCCATGTCGTTAATACAAAGAAGAGTCCCCATGGGGGAGTGGTGAGAGAATTCACTATTTTCCCATTCCTTCTCTCCCTATTATTGATATATATATATATATATATATGATGATAATGAGTTGTGACACAACGTGCACCAAATAATATATATGACAAATAGAGTGCATCTGTCTTGTCTAAACTTCTTCTAAGGTTTCATTTCGATCTAAGAAGTTGTTGACATGTTGGAGTTGCTTCCTTTTAGTTGCCTGTGTACAACTGTCCCATGTGCTCTATTATTCATTGGGCCTCCATTCCTTAGCTTTTATTGTTTGTATACACATCTGTTTTCATCCATTTTCTTATTCATATTAGTACTGTTACACATTTGCGATTTTGACAATCACAAGCATAGTTTAAAGTTGCTAATTAATATTATAATAATCATCTTTTATTTATTACTTAAACCCTACTATTTTACTGCTTTGTTTGGACCCAACTTTTTCAAAATGCATTTAAAATTACTCATATATATATATATATACAAGTGTGCTTCTATGTTACACCCATATTCGTTCTCTCTCTCCTATCTGTCCAACAGACACTCAGTCCAATAATATTTCCCCCTCCTCATTCCTGAATCTGTCCTCGATCTGAGAAAAAAAGTAGAGGGAGTGAGCGAGAGAGAAAATGGGTAGATTTGGAAGCCCAAAATATTACTTATTGTGGTACGCTCTTCAATTTTTCCTGTTGATTCAAACCAGAGTTTTTTGCTACCAATACAAGGTCGGGGATTTAGATGCTTGGGGCATACCCACTTCAGCAAATCCAAATGTCTACACCAATTGGGCCACCTATCACGCCTTCAACCTCGGAGACTCTCTCTGTAAGTGCCCTCTCCTCACTCTCTCTCTCATCATCATCTTCCTCTCTTCTTTTTTCTTGCTTTTTCTTTTTCTTTTTCTTTTTCTTTCCTATCAATTTTGATCTCTTTCTCATGAACTTTTTTACATTTCTCCAATGACAGTGTTCCTATACCCACCTAGTCAAGATTCGGTGATTCAAGTAACAGAGCAATCATACAACAGCTGCAACATCACAGATCCAATCTTGTACATGAACAATGGCAATTCTCTGTTTAACATCACCCAACCAGGTGAATTTTACTTCACCAGCGGCGTACTGGGTCACTGCGATAATGCCCAGAAACTCCACATTTCTGTCTCTGGAAATGGATCTTCTTCAGCATTTTCACCCTCTTATGCTCCTGCAGCTTCACCTTCTTACCCTACCGTCTTCGGCTCAATCCCGATGGCACCTTCCTCTTCGCTTCCATCATCATCATCGTCGTCGTCGTCATCATCCTCATTGAAAATTCCTGTGTTTTTGTTGTCCGCTGCCATCGGATTCTGGATATCTGCACTTCTATTTCAGATCTCATGAAAATGAATTGGCAGCCGACAAATGAAACTATATGATTCCTTATTAGCTGTCATTGATTTTTTTTTGTTATTATTATTTGTTTAATTTATTCCAATACGTTTCATCTTCCCTCGAGAAGTTGATTTTGAAATTTCCACGAATTTGTTTGTACAAGAGTTTTGATGATTTGAGTATGCAATTATTTTTTAGCAATTTAAAACAATAAGATTTGTTCTCTTTCAAGACTAATGTCTATGTGTTCCATTTCCAACTTTCCACAAAGTTCAAATACCATCGTATCTTTGATATCTTGTCGGCCCATCTACTTTCTAGGTTTTTTTAGAACCATAAAAAGTTGGCATTTTTTCTAGAAAGGTGAGACTATTCTGAGGAAGGTTTTTTTAACCATTAAATAATTCACAATCCTCCAAAAATATGAGATTAGCTTCATCAATGTAATTCTTGTTTAATTTGAGAATGTTATTACACTTTGTATGTTATAATTTTTAACATCTATTATAATAACTAATTTAACAAAAATAAATACCCAAAAAAAAATCCATAAGACAATGATGAATATATTTTATTTTTTTTCCATTAAACAAGTTTTAAGTTTTCCTTTCGTTTTTTTAATTTGAAAAGAAAATAAAAACAAAACCAAACAGAGTGAATTCAGCTTGAATAAATAATCAAAAATCACTTTGCCATTTCAACCTGTTTCGAACCCAGAATCACATTACATTACCCTTCCCTCAAGATCTCAGCCATTCAAATTGAGCCTTATGATCATTTCAACGACCCCCCCCCCCCCCCCCCCAAAAAAAAAAAAAAAAAAAAAAAAGAGGAAAAACTTTTAAAAGAACAGAAAAGAAAAGGGAGTGCCACAATTGGTAATTGTTACAATCAATGTAAATAGTTTAAATGTTCTGTTACCTACCGTATTAAACAAAAGCCGGAACTCAAAAGGGGACTGGAGAATGATCAAATTTTGATTTGTGGTTAAAAAAAAAAAAAATGCAGGTAAGGAATTGGGACAAAGAAGCCAAAACAGTTCCCAATCATAAACTGTGGGCATCATCAGTTCAGTGAACTCCACTATGACCAGGACATTAACCTGGGCACATGGCGGAATTTGGTGAATTAGCTGGTCATCTCAATATCAAGGTTCATCGGCTTCTGTTCAGAAACATAGGCAGACCCAGGAGCTGTGCCCTCTGCAAACTGTGTTTCTGTGGACTTTAATTCACCTCCCACAAATGGACTCCTCATTTCAGCAGTGTTAGAATCTACTTCCATAACAGAAGGTCTTGGTGGTGATGATGGTTGCACCTCTACATCAGGGTAAGCAGCCTTAAACCTAGCCCGCAGCCCTTCATCCACTAATCGAACTCCACTTAATTGATTACCAAGCGACATCCACCTGATTAATCAAAGATCGGAATGAGAAAGCTATAAAAGCAGCCAGAATATATAATCACACAAAAGGTTGCAGGGGTGCTTCCTTACCAAAAAGTACATAAATGCAAAAATAACACATGGCGTGTAATTTTAGAATAAAAAAGTCAGATTTTTGTAAGGGGTTGAAGAAGAGTCTATTTCCATCCATAATAACTTGTGACATGTTAAGGACCATGGTCCATTACTGAATGAGCAATACATGCAATTATTCGGGAGTTACTGCCTTGTATCAATTCATATAGGGTCCAGTTGCCCTTTTCTTTTCTTCTTTTTCTCCTTGCATGGGACACATTTGTCTGATATGATGGATGGGACACATTTGCACGGTCAAGATAATTTGGAGACAATGTTGCAATGCATAAATTGAAATGCCACAATCAAATTAGTTCACTATCATAAACTGTAACAACCCTCATACTGTTTACCGATTAATAACTGATTAATTACCGATTATGGCTAAACTGAGACTGATTGTGCCTGATAATTGAAGTAATTGAAATACTGGACTGACTAACTGAGATCTGAAACTGAATCGATTGACTGTATTTGTTTAATTGCATGTTTATCTGTTGCCTGTTTAATTATCTGTTCAGTTGTTATGTTTAAACTGCTAATTGAAGGCCTTATCGGCGGCCGAATCTGAAATTGACTGATAATCTGTGTTAATTAGAATTTATGTAATTTTATGGTATATTTAATTGAAAACTGATTTGGTATGATTAAAGTAGATTAAAATAAGCTAAATCACATAGTTAGGCATATTTACCATTTTGCCACACTAGTGGCCCACTATCTTAAACACATTTGAGCCTCCTTGTATACACTCAAACAAAGCTTTTCATCAGCCACATTTGAGCACACCACTGAACTAGAGAGAGAAGAGTGAGAGGTTTGGAGTGAATTCAACTTGTTCTTGAGGAAATTGCTCAAAGACTTGGAGATTTTAGAAGACAATTGTGTATTTGAGCTCCTACACCTTATAATTCAAGACTTAGGTAAGGATGTCACATTTTCATTGATGTATTTAAGATTGTTCTTGCATGGTTCTTGAGCCTCTAGAGAGCTAAGTCATGTCTTAGTCTAATAATGATGAATTGAAGCTCATAGCATGCATGCATGTCTACATTGTTGCATTTTGAGGGTGATTACATGGGATTTGGTACATGCATGTTCATATTATTGTTAGAGTCCATGTTTTCATCTTGTCTTTGGAAGATTTGAGCTCATTAGAGCATGTTTCGAAGTTTTGAAATGGTTTAAATCCATGCATGTCATGTTTGTAGCATGTTCATGAAAATTTGGTTTGAAATGGGTTTAATTAAACACTCTTGTTCTTTGATTTCTCAAATTGAGCTTTGAATCATGTTACTCTATGTGTTTACAAATGTTTTCCAGAAAATTAGCCCAAGAGGGTCGAATTTGATGCATTTAAACTTGGTTTTTGGCTTGAAGGTGCAATCTGGATTTTCCAGATTTTGCACTTCCGCTCGAACGGGAGAAGTGCCGCTCGAGCGGGAAAATCGAGCTCCCAGCATCTTGCACTGTGCATCAGTCCGCTCGAGCGGAGGACTGGACGCTCGAGCGGAGGACTGGGTGACGCGCTCGAGCGGGCGTCGAGCGTAAATTTCACCTATCCAGTACTTTTTGGTCCGCTCGAGCGGGGAAGTTGACGCTCGAGCGGGGACCTTTATTGCATGTCCGCTCGAGCGGGGAAACCTGCGCTCGAGCGGGACTCTGTTTTCCTGGAAATTCTGAAAATGTTTTCTAAGTGCATCTTTGCATCCTCTTTCCATCCTAGGCATTTCTAAGGCATATTTAAGGCATCTTAAAAAGGATATGGATGTAGAACACACCGAGGTAAATTTAGGGATTTAGTTGTTATCTTTTCCAACTGTGAAACTTAGTGTGTGTTCAATCTGTTAACTGTATAGGGTTGGCATTCTGAGAAGACGCTCTAGTTCACTGTAGCCCAGAACTCTGTGAGTAGCAATTGTGTAAAGATATGTTCAAATGATTATCTTTTGAATACTGAACTGAACTATTTACCGAACTGGTATTGTTTACTGAATGAATGTATGTCCTATATTCTGAACTGTACTGTGGCATCCTTAGCACCTACTGTTTACTGTTTCTGTTACAGAGATCTCTGTTGGTTTCCCTCGTGGAACCACTACTGTTTACTGATTGATGGCCATCATTACTGTTCGGACTTTAAGACCTACTGTTTACCGTACTGTTATGCTAATGGATGTACCACATATGACTGTTTGACTGAAAGACTGAAATGCTGATTAAACGAACTGTTTTCACTACTGTAAGGACATTCATTCTAAACCCCTTTACGCATTATGTTATTCACTGGGCTTTAGCTCACTGCTCATATATATATGTAGGTGTACAGACACCGGACCAATGCTAGAAGCGTCAGGGTATTTCCAGTTTTGTCAAGCCAATCTACGTGCCTCACTGCGAGGTTCCGAACCTGCCAAGCTATGGCTCAGGGGTGTTTTTATTTCCCCGTCTGTCTCTGTACCGTTGTAACACTGTATAGACTGAACGTTTTGCACTGCACTGTTTATCGAGGATTAAGTCCCTGTTCTGACTGGTTGTATATGATATGCATAATGTTTTGTATACTGTTCTGTACAAATATATGAAAAATCATTTTGGCATACAGATTGTCACAGCTCATTGAACAACATTTATTTACTGTATTGGCTTCCGCCATGCCCCTGTACTCTGTTATACTGTCTTACTGATAAGCAGACCTTCGGTAATCTCAGATTACTGGCCGGTTACGGTGCTAAACCCATAGGGGCGGGTTTGGGTCGTGACATAAACAAATCCTTATTCTAAATGATCTAAATCCTATAATTTTTGCACAGAAGGATGTCAGTTATAGCAATCAAGATCAACACTGCAAAGAAGGCAGACTGAGACCCTAGCTTGGTACCTAGGCAATGGGTTCCCTGTAGATAGTCCCAACCATCATATATGGGAAGTTGGGTTGGTGGCTTTTTTGGCTAAAATAGCCAATAAAGACAAAATAAGCTAAAATAGCTAATAAGATAAAATGTCATATCCAAACTATAATTATTTTACTTTTTTCTCTCACAATCATCAAATTAACTATAAAAAAAAAAAAAAAATCAACTATCATCCCAAACACAATTTTTTTAACCAGGCTAAAATAGCCAAAAAGCCCACTAGAACAGCCAAGTTCCCAAACCAGCCCATTGTCAGCAACAAATCATTCCGAAAGAGCTAAAACTAAATTTGAAGCAGATTATGCTGTCAAATTGCTTCCAGAATAAGGGTTTCTCTATGGGTTGGAAGATCAAAAAGGTTCACAATCCTAAGTCCTCACAATGTATTCCTTTGAATGATACCAAACTAAAATAATGATGGCAGATAAAAATACATACCCTGCATGAGTGTTATGCATGCGAGCAAACAATTCCAGCTTTCTTGTTCTTGGACTTATCCTCTCCAGCATGGGGTACATCTGCAAAGTGGTATCGGTATGCATATCAACTCGACTTTAGTTCATGAAAACCAAGAATTATAATAATTCAGTGAAGCATGGCAACAATAATTAGGCAACCAATTATACTTAGCCATCATCACTAGAAATCATCACAGTACAACCATTGGCTATAAAACAAGAATATGTGTTGCCATCAATCAGAATGAAATAATTTACATTACAGTGAGATGAAGATAAAGAAGAAACAGACAAACCAAAGAAGGTTCAGGACAATGGTTAAGCTGTAAAAGAAAAATACGGAGTATGCTAACCTCATCTGGCTTACGACTTGTTTCTCGAACCTCCGCGACAATGACATCAGTATCAATATTCCTGTTTACTTCCGGATTTCCCTTTATTCCAACAAGGCAATGCTCCTTACTGTGATTAAGCCAATGGCCTGTTCTCCCAGTTCTGATTATTCGCTGAAGTTGATTGGTCTTCACCCAAATAACCTCCTCAACACGTTTGTATCCCCAAAGTTCTAAACTGCAAGAAGTATTAACACAATACATATGAGTTAGCCAACATTGAAATATGTACTAGAAAGCAAAAGACCTATGAACTCCACAAGCATCAGGGTTTGAAATGATGATCCACGAATTAATGCAGCCGACAAATTTCTCTTGAATAACAATTATAAATATACGAGGGAAGTGTCTTAGCATTTGCAATAACTGCCTCCAATAAACTGCTTTGAACTAATTTTCCAAGCTAAAACATTATTAGTTTTGAATTACGAAATTATTTCATCACTTCAGCAAAGACTCCAAAAAAAGCCACTGAAATTGTGCGCTCATTGATAATATGCATAAGGCTGACTGAAATTACAAAGATCATTATAATTAAAAAGAAACCAGAAAAAATTGATGCTGCAAGCTGACGGGTTCACAACAATAAATATCTATATATTCCATACATCAGAAGCATTATGTTTAAGGTATTTAAGAAAACCATATGTAGCCACTGGGCATTGGATTCAAGAAAAGTGAGTTCTCTTCCCAAAGATGACTTTGACATTCATATGTTGCAATTAGCATGCAAAAGAGAATGACCCCTGCCAAACATTGTTTTTATAGAAACAACACCTCTGCCAGTTAACGACTGTATATTAGGCAAAAGGATTTCATTGTAACATTAAGCATAAAAAAATTTAAATATATATTGTTACAACCCAGAGAGAGTCCCTCTAGTGTAGTTTGGCAACCCCATATGACAAACACTTACTTGCATTGTAATCAAATTCGCTTTAGTAGTATCAAGTAGTTTACATACATGCTATTTAATTAAGATCAAGTTATAAATTGGTAAAAAGGTAGTTGATTGTGTGTTGTTGAATTGGACATCAATTGTTTGACAAACCGCCTAGTTAGCAGATCCATAATTGCAAATCAACCACAATGAAGGGAATTTCAAATATTATTGGTCTTCATTCATTTTGTGGTAAGCATCTCATAAGCATAAATAACCAAATATTACAATAACTCCAGCATCATGCATAATATGTCGCATTAGCTTGCTGCACGTCCTAGGATCTCTCTCGAACCGAGAAGAAATGTTAAACCATCCAAGAGAGGAAGTTAGATCAACTGTTGCTACCAAACAAAAGATAAAGCACATACCACTCTCGTCCGAGCTCCATTGCACGTCCAGTTACCCAAAGAAAAATAAGGCCATCAGTCTGAAGTGCAGGAACATTAAGACTACGCATCTCATCATCAGCCATCGTACCATAAGGTAACTCCATGTGAATGTCCCATGGTGGATCTGCCATTATAACTCCAAATTGCCCTAAAATGTCCATTCTAAAATTCCGGATATCACAGTTAATCCACTGTGGTTCACCAAGCTCTACTTCTGAACAATATTCAGCACGTTGAGGCTTCAGAGGTTTAGGGGGAGGACCAGTCCCCATCATCATAGGCGTCACATCTTGTGTATTATCAAGCTCATAATGAACATATTTGCAAGTCTGTGATAAAAGAAAATTAATCATAATCTCCATATCAATTTCTTGGGGGGGATAATAAATACCACTTTCCATGTAAACTAATCACATCATATTAGAAAGTTTACCTTCATGTGACGGCAAGTATCCAAAAAGGAGCAGTCCCCCAAATTGACATCAGTATGAGGAGCAATTATCCGTCGAAAATGAACCTGAAAGGAGTAAAATATTAAATAAAACAAAGATGCTTTACAATAGAAATTGAAATCAAGGAACTACTGTGACTGTCTATAGTTACAGAAAGTCTAAAATGAATGGTCAATAACCCGATGCCAAATATCTAGATAGACATATCCCTTTGAAGAATCTAGTAGATATTCTGCATTAGTTACTAGCATATATCACAATTTTCAGTTGCCATTCCTTTGGAGTTCAAGATTTGAAGTTAAAGAGAGGTCAACTAGTTTCTTCAGCCACTTTGAAGCTTGAAATGTTGTGGAGGAAAAAAAACAAGGAGGAGCAATCAATCTCTTCTGGACAATGAAACTGGAAGAATTTCAGGACATTATTTTGCTGTTTGACAACATCTATCACTCAAGGCCTAGCCAAAGTGAATATCCAAATAGCATTCTCTTTCTTTTCTTTTTGGATAAGTACCTATGCAAAAACATTTCATGACTAGGAAAACTATTACTGATATACAATGCTGATCAAACTTTGAAATGAGGTAAAACTGGCGCTTTGATGCCTACAACTTTGTGTTAATAAATACAACCAGCATACTATACTCCTTACTGACCTTTTCACATGCAATATAGGAACCAGATTGACGTCTGCAATCTTCTTTTGTCAAGGCTGAACAGTACTCCTTTAGTTGAGAACCACCTTTGGTCTTGAACTGAAACAAGATTCAACCATGAGATGAATCAATATGATTAAAAAGGATAAAATATGAGCATTTGCGATAAATTTAAAGCTCTAAAACTTCCTAGAGATGCCACATATGACAGATGAAAATTTAAAGAATTAGACAGTTTTCCTTAATTTGCTAAGGCCCCAACATATGTCTGGTGCAGGGGATGAAAGGGGGGGAAATAGGAGATTTTTTTGTGTGAAATTCTGCCTAAAATGAGACAGAATGAGAAGGAAATTACTTTTCCTTCTAAAATTCAATATTCTGCCCCATTTTTCATGACAACAAGAACAAGACAGTTGGGCATTTCCTTCCGTAACTATTTTCTCCGGACAAATGAACAAGAAAAAACAGGGACATGCATTTCCGTTCCTTTCCATTCTGTCATTTGTTTAACTACATAGAGGCTTTTTTATAAATTAATTAGGATGCCAATACAAACAAAAGCATGCATTATTTTGATTGAGCAGCTAATCTGACTGTAATGAATCCAACAAAATGGCAGTACAAACCAAAATATGCATAATAGTAAAGCTTAAGAGTTAAAAAACCTTTGCTGCCACAGCAGTTTCCCTCGCAGTTGGGCGGCGAATGAGGTCCAGAAGCTCCTCTCCAGTTTTTGATTTCTGCAACTCCCTAAAAGACTTCTTATTTAACAAAGCCTCGAGATCCTTCAAATCATCCTCTTCGGTCCTAGGCTTCAAAGATATCGCGTGTGAGCCACCCATTGGAGCATTCGGCCCCAATGGAGGTCTGTGAATTGGAGGAACACCCATTCCTCTCGGCATCATCATCATCCCCCCTATACCTCTAGGCCCACCCCTAGGCCCCATCATCGCACCTGGTGCTCCCGTCCCCGGAAACAATGGAGGTAATCCTGATAAATGTGGGTCTGGAGGCCCCATCCACATATCCTGAATTGGCCTAGGAATTGGCCCTCCCATTCCAAACACTCCACCACTAACCTCGCTCCCACTTCCCATCCCTTGTTGCATTTGATTGCCTTCGTTGGAAGAATTCGAATCGTTTTGTTGATACTGCTTACTCTCCGGCAACTCTTTCACGAGCCGAGTCCGGTCAATACCCATTACCATAACTCTGGATTTCCCACTCACCACAAACTCCTCCAACTCAACTCCGCCATTATCCTCCGCCATCGACCTCAGTGCCATCTCCACCGCCAGTATCGCCCCCGACTCCCCTCCCAGCTCACGCAATGCCGCCTTCTCCCCCGCCGTTGCATTCTGATCATTCTCCAGTTTCCGCAGCACCGTCGACGAATCAATCGGCGTAAAAGGTACCCTTTCCAACAAACAAACCGCAACCATCGACCGAACTACCGATAAAGGGCTTCCACTCTCATCAATCATAAACTTTTCACTATCTGATCGACGAATAGAAGCTTCAGGAGATCGTTTCGGCTGCTGATTCTTGGAATTGGAGGGTTTCGGATCACGGACTGAGCGATTTTCAGGAGTGTCAGGGGGGTTTTCGGGGGGTGGAGGTGCAGATCGTTTAGGGTTAGAATTAGGGTTAGGGTTAGGAAGGAGGGTAGGAAGAGGAGTGAAAGGGCGGCCATTGAAGGCGGAGACGACCTTGAGGGAGAGATCGAGAGAGGAGACGATGTCGGGGATTTGGGTTTGAAGGGAAGAGATGAGGTCCAGCTGAGCATTGTGTAGAGTGTCCAGACGGGATTCGAGGTGTTGACGGAGGTCCTTCATGGTCGCCATGTCTCTGTTACCGTCTGATTGTGTCTCCATCTCTCTCTCTCTCTCAGATACACACTCACACTTCAATTCTCTATCTGAGATACTTCTGGTGCAAATCAAGGCTCGTCACTCAACTGGGAAGCTGTCATATGAATGAACATTGAGGTTTATGCAGAGGTTGAGGTTTATACCACTTGGAAGGGTAGGACAGGGATTCACTCATTGTTTTAGGCTGTGTTTGGAGCAGCTCTAAAAATATGATTCCAGAGTTGTTTTTAATATTTTGTTTGGTTAAAATTTTTAAAAATTAATTTTAATATAATATTTCAAAACTTATTTTAGCTTTTGTTTGGAGATTTGAGTTTTTTTTTTAGTTTTGAAAATCATGACTTAGGTCTATCCGGTTATTCTTCCGAACATTCTTCTGGATGTTCGATTGGTTAGTCGGAACAATTTTTTTTTTTCTTTGCAATTGGCACTTATTATTTTAAATTTAATTAAATAAAAAAATGATCAAAAAACAATAGAGAGAGAGAGAGAGTAACTTTTAAATTTTCTCGTACCTGTATTTTCACGAAAAATCCAAGAAACATTTTCGTGCATGCTAGAAAAGAAAAGAAAACTACAAATCACTCTTCTGTTCAAAGATTATCAACCAAGATTCTAAAATGGTGAAGATTAAACAACTCTAAAAATGAACAAGAAAGAGACTCTTTTCATATCTCACTTTCGGTAATTTCGATGCCCCTCTCTCTCTTTAGAAATACATGTCAATATCTTGAATGAAGATCTCCACATTAAACTCTATAATCAACAAGATCTAGAATTTCCTCACTTTTTTTCTCTCTCTCTCTAAATATATGGCGATCTTGAAATCACGAGCTTCAGATTCAACTTCCTCATCAAGATTTGGAATTTTCTCATATGAAATCAAAGGCCTTTGTGTCCCGAATCTTCAGATTTTGAGTTTCAGTCAGGTCAATGGAGTTTGACGTAGGTAGAGATTTTGACGTCGTCGAAAGAGAGAGAGAGAGAGAGAGAGAGAGAGAGAGAGAGAGAGAGTTTGAGCAGTTATAATATAAAAGATTAAATAAAAAAAACAATAATTGCAATTTATAATCAAAAATATTTTTAAAAAATAATTCCAATCAAATATACAATCAAAAGTTATTTTAAGCAGTAATTGAATATTTATCTTGGAATTTTTTTTGTTTGTTTGTAATATTTTCAATTAAAAAAAAGGAAAATTTACCCATAAATCCTAATTTTTGAAACGTTGAACCATTTAGTCCTAAAAGTTTTCTTATGCTCCATTTAGTCCATTTTTACATCAGCATGATGTAAATGATGTAATGATCTGATGTTTCATTCTATAATTTCAAAATTATTGAAATCTGATGAACATTAGATGTTTTTCATCCTATATTTTCAAACATTATTGAAATTTGATGAACATTAGATGTTTGAAATCTAATGTTTGTAACATGACTCTGATGTTATTAACATTGTATCTGATGTTATTAACATTGTAATGGGACCTTTCAGTCTATAAGAAAACTTTTAGGACTAAACAGTGCATAAGTTATTAATTTGGGATTTATTGGTGCATCCCCCTAAAAAAAAAGGGAGTTTTTTTGATAAATCCATTTTCTAAGAACTTTATTCCATCCAACCCATATTCTTTTTGACTATTCCATTAGGTCCTATTTGAGATAAGAAGACCAAAATACCCTTTTCATCTACTTATGTTCCATTTAGTTCACATTATTTTCTTATGTTTTAATAAGTCCTATGGGTGATATAATTACCAAAATACCCCTAATGTGAATGTTCACACCATCAATGTGAATGTTCATATCGTCAATGTGTAGGGGCCCGGCCCATGTCGATCCTCGTGGGTGCTCGGAAAAATTCGGCTCGGGTCGGGCCCGGCCCATTGACAATGTGAATATTCACATTGACATGTTAACATTCACATTAATAGGAGTGTAAAATTCGACCGCACCCGTGGCGGCGCGAAACACGCGCCACGGCCCATGGACGGCCCGAGGCGGGCCCGGTCCGACCCGTTGACAATGTGAATATTCACATTGACATATTAACATTCACATTGATAAGAGTATAAAATTGGCCCGTGGCCCATAGGCTGCCAAAAGCTCGCCCACAGCCCGGGACGGGTCCAGCCCGGCTCGTTGACAATGTGAATATTCACATTGACATGTTAACATTCACATTGATAGAAGTGTAAAATTAGCCCGCGCCTCGTGGCTGCCCGAAACCCGTCCACGGCCCGTGGGCGGCTCTGGATGGGCCCGGCCCGGCCTGGCCTGTTGACAATGTGAATATTCACATTGACATGTTAACATTCACATTGATAAGAGTATAAAATTGGCCAACGGCCCAGGGCGGGCCCGGCCCGGCCCGTTGACAATGTGAATATTCACATTGACATGTTAACATTCACATTGATAGGAGTGTAAAATTAGCCCATGCCTCGTGGCTACCCGAAACCCGCCCACGGCACGTGGGCGGCCCGGGGCGGGCCTGGCCATTTTTTTTAATTCTTTTTAATTTTTTCTACCAAAATTTTATTATTTTTCAAAAAAAAAGACACTAGGCCTCGGCACGGGCCGGGCCTCGGACCGAGCCTTGAATGGGCCTTAACCGGGCCGATGGGCCGGGCCGGGGCTTCAAAGTGATGGCCCAGGCCTTAGCCTAGGGTCTCGAACTAGGCTCGAGCCTAGGCCCAAACGAGCCTTTCCCGGGCCGGGTCGAGCCGGCCCACGTGCCAAAAAATTAGGCCCAGGCCCTAGCCCTGGCACAAAGGTATTCGGGCTTTAGACGGGCTGATGGATCGAGCCTTTGGTTAGGCCGGGCTTGGGCGGGCCTGGCCATTTTTTTTAAATTCTTTTTAATTTTTTCTACCAAAATTTTATTATTTTTCACAAAAAAATACATTGCGCCTCGGGCGGGCTGGGCCTCGGACCGAACCTTGAATGGGCCTTAAGCGGGCTGATGGGCCGGGCCGAGCTTCAAAGTGATGACCTAGGCCCTAACCTAAGGTCTCGGACATGCTCGGGGCCGGACCGACACAAGCCTGCCCCAGGCCGTGGGCGGGCTTCGGGCAGCCCACGGGCCGCAGGCCAACTCTACATTCCTATCAATGTGCATTTTAACATGTCAATGTGAATATTTACATTGTCAACGGGCCCGGCCGGGCCTACCCCGGGCCGCGGGCAAGCTTCGGGCAGCAGGCAAATTTTACACTCCTATCAATGTTAATGTTAACATGTCAATGTGAATATTCACATTGTCACGGGTCGGGCCAAGCCCGCCTCGGGCTGCGGGCCAATTTTACACTCTTATCAATGTGAATGTTAACATGTAAATGTGAATATTCATATTGTCAAATGGCCGGGTCGGGCCCGCCCTGGGTTGCTGGCCAATTTTATACCCTTATTAATGTGAATGTTAACATGTCAATGTGAATATTCACATTGTTAACAGGCCGGGCCGGGCCCGCGCCCGGGCCGCCCATGGGCCGTGGGCGGGTTTCGGGCAGCCACGAGACGCGGACTAATTTTGCACTCCTATCAATGTGAATGTTAACATGTCAATGTGAATATTCACATTGTCAACGGACTGGGTTGGGCCCGTTCCGGGCGGCGGGCGGGCTTTTGGCTGCCCATGGGCCGCGGGCCAATTTTATAGTCTTATCAATGTGAATGTTAACATGTCAATGTGAATATTCACATTGTCAACAGGCCGGGTCAGGCCCGCCCTGGGCCGCCTATGGGTTGTGGGCAAGTTTCGGACAGCCACGAGGCGCGGGCTAATTTTACACTCCTATCAATGTGAATGTTAACATGTTAATGTGAATATTCACATTGTCAACGGGCCGGGTCGGGGTTGCCCTGGGCCGCTGGCCAATTTTATACTCTTATCAATGTGAATGTTAACATGTTAATGTGAATATTCACATTGTCAACGGGCCGGGTCGGGCCCGTCCTAGGTCGCTGGCCAATTTTGTACTCTTATCAATGTGAATGTTAACATATCAATGTGAATATTTACATTGTCAACGGGCCGGGTCGAGCCCGCCCTAGGCCGTTGGCCAATTTTATACTTTTATCAACGTGAATGTTAACATGTCAATGTGAATATTCACATTGTCAACAGGCCGGGTCGGGCCCGCCCCGGGCCGCCCATGGGTCGTAGGCGGGTTTCGGGCAGCCACGAGGCGTGGGCTAATTTTACACTCCTATCAATGTGAATGTTAATATGTCAATGTGAATATTCACATTGTCAACGGGCCGGGCCCGCCCCGGGTGGCAGGCGGGCTTTTGGCCAGCTATGGGCTGCGGGCCAATTTTATACTCTTATCAATGTGAATGTTAATATGTCAATGTGAATATTCACATTGTCAACGAGCCGGATCGGGCCCGCCCCGGGCCGACCATGAGCCGCGGACGGGTTTTGCGCCGCCACGAGACGTGGGTCAATTTTACACTCCTATTAGTATGAATGTTAACATGTCAATGTGAATATTCACATTGTCAACGGCCCGGGCCCGCCCCGGCTGGCGGGCGGGTTTCGGGCCGCCCACGGGCCAATTTTACATTCCTACCAATGTGAATTTTAAAATATGAATGTCCAGATCATAAAATTGCTAACCGTTCAAAAAATATTTATAAGGGTATCAAAATTAAATATAAGGGCATAAGTGTCCAAGAAAATAGTGTAAATCAAGAAAAAAGACTTTATGGAATAAAACTATACATACATGGGATTAAATGGATTAAGAAAAATTTTCATGGACTTCTTGGGTTAAAACACTTCTAAATAGGATTTATCAATAATTTACCTTAAAAAGAATTTATGTTATTTTTTTAATAATTAATTTTTTTAATTGAATTTTAAAAAGAGTTTGGTTATGAGTTTTGAACAAAAAATTTCAGTGTGTTTGGTTTGAGTTTTTTGGATTAAATTTTTTGAAAACTGAGTTTTTTCTTTTTCGTATTTTTTTGTTTTTAGTGAATATTTTTAAATTTTTAAACATTTTTTTTACTTTTTTAGATGCACCTTATTTAGATGTATTTAAAAAGTAAAAAATTTGTGAAAAAATATTTTAAAAAATTAATAAATACATAAAAATACAAAAAATGTACTGAATTATCATTTTTTTTTAATATTTTTGGTATTTGGTGAATTTTTAAAAGGTTTTTTTCACAATTTTTTTACTTTTTAGGTATATTTATGTTAGGTATGTCTAAAAAGTAAAAAAAAAAAAAATTGCTTAAAATATTTTAAAAAATTCAGTAAAAACAAAAAAATACGGAAAACAAGAAAGTAAAATTTTCTTAAAAGTGTTTTTGGAAAAATTAAACCAAGCAAATAGAGTTTTGAGTTATGTGTGTGGTTATGAGTTATAACTTTTTGAATTAAGTTTTAAAAACTCTTTTCAAAACTCATAATCAAACAAATTTTCTTATTTCACATGTCATATCAAACATTCAAAACTCCACTAAAAATTCAATTGAAATTTTTTTTCAAAACTCATAACTAAACAAATTTTCTTCACTCAAATCATAATTCCAACACTCACAAACTCAAAATACAACTCTATTCTCGAATCATAATTCTAAAACTCTACCAAACGCTACCTTAAACTTTTTTTTTTTTTTTTAATGTTACATCATACAATTTTTTCCTCTCAATCTCTCGAACCAATCATGTTTACTTTTAGAAAATTGAATTTACTTTTTAAAAAATTAATTTTTAAATTTTTTTTTTATTTTTAGTAATTTTTTTTTTAATATTTTACCTAATTTTTTATTTTTAAAATATACCTAATCTAAATATACTTAAAAATAATAATATTTGTGAATTTTTTTTCTCTTCAATTTCATCAAATACATATATATATATATAAATTTAATACATTTTCATATTTTGTTATATTCAATAATTTTTTTAAAGATTTTTGTACAATTTTTTTACTATTTAAGTAAATTAAGATTGAGTGGATCTAAAAATAAAAAAACAAAAAATTGATTACAATATTTAAAAATCATTAAAAATACAAAGACACCGGAAGAAATGACATTGAATGGAAAAAACAAGGGGATTTTTTTTTTAAGATCCCTGGTATTAAAATTTTATAGCATAAAGGACACCCAATATTTTCATAATATCTAAGGTCTCTCAACATCTATCCAGAGAAAATTCGACCCAAAGAATTTCTCTGGCCTTGCCAGAGATTTTTTCTTCACAGAAATTTTCTCCAGAATTTCTCTGCGCTTCCTAGAGAATTTCTTTGGACATCTCATAGATTTTCTCTCGATTTCTCAGAGAATTTCTCTGTGTTTTGGACCAATTTTCTCTGGTTTGCTCATAATTTTCTCTATGTTTTTGATCAAATCAGACTATAAGCCATTTAGACAACAACAAACTAAAGAAAATTGAACAACCACCATTTTGACTAATTTTCTCTGAGTACCAAATAAATTTTCTCTGAGTACCAAAAAATTCAGAGAAAATTGTATAGAGAAAATTTGTGTGGCTTTGTGTGGCTCTATCTAGAGAAAATTATGTTAAAAAAAATTTGTGTGGCTTTGTGTGACTCTATCCAGAGAAAATTGTGTTAGAGACAATTTGTGTGGCGTTGTATGGCTCTATCTAGAGAAAATTGTGTAGAGAAAATTTGTGTGGCTTTATCTAGAGAAAATTGTGTTAGAAAAATTTTGCATAACTTTGTGTGGCTCTATCCAGAGAAAATTTGTGTGGCTTTGTGTGGCTCTTTCTAGAGAAAATTTGTATGGCTTAGTATGGCTCTATCCAGAGAAAATTGTGTAGAAAAAATTTGTGTTTTTGATCAAACCAGAGAAAATTGAACAAAAAAAAGTAACATAACAAATATAGAATGTTCAATAGATAATAAAAAAAAAAAAAAAAACATCAGTAGGAATGGTCTTACCATAGCATTGTCCCATAGAGAAAATTCAACCAGAGAAATTTTCTGGTCCAAACTAGAGAAAATTCAATTAAACAATTATAGACATGTAACAAACTTAGTCTCTATGAGGAATTTCGTCAAACACTTTACTAGCATTATTTGGAAGTCGAGTTTTGGAACAGAAATTGATATGCAAAGAGGCAGTGAAGGGTTGGAAAGATAGAGAAAATTCAACTAGAGAAAATTCAATTCAACAATTATAAACCTGTAACAAACTTGGTCTCTGTGAGGAATTTCGTTGAACACTTTACTAGCATTATCTAGAAGTCAGGTTTTGGAACAAAAATTGATAAGCAAAGAGGCGGTGAAGGGTTGAGAAGATAGAGAAAATTCAACTAGAGAAATTCTCTGGTCCAAACCAGAGAAATTCTCTGGTCCAAACCAGAGAAAATTCAATTCAATAATTATAGACTTGTAACAAACTTGGTCTCTGTGAGAAATTTCGTCGAACACTTTACTAACATTATCTGGAAGTCGGGTTTTGGAATAAAAATTGATAAACAAAGAAGCGGTGAAGGGTTGGGAAGATAGAGAGAGCTTGAGAGAGAGTGTATGTGGAGTTGGAGGCCGAAAGAAGAGAGAAGAGAGGGAAAAGAAAGACTTGAAGAGGGTGGCGAGAGTGCGGTGGTTAGAGAGGGTGGGGTGGCGGAACATGGAGACGAAGTAGCGGAGAGAGATGAAGAAGTTAAAGAGAGCGGAGATGAGGGAGGGTGGTCCAGGAGACGATGTTGGAGGAGGGGATTCATAGATCAGAGTTTGTTGTTCTTCTTCTTCATCCGCCATTGTTGAAGCTTAATAGTGACACACAATACACACACACACACACAGAGATAGAAGTGTAAAAGGCACGATTGATCTGCACATTATGATGTTCTATGAAAATCTCCATTACAACCTAAAATAACATTGAGGGACCTTAGACATCAAAAAATATTATTGTGGACCTCTCTTCCTACTAAAAGTTGGGCAGGGATCTTAGACCAATTTTTCCAAAAAACAAAAGCGACGTACGTTTGAAAACCCAAAGTCAAATAGGATAAATAAGGTTGTGTTTGGTGTGGAGTTCTAATCACGACTCCACGCCCATATTTGAGTGTAGTGTTTGGATATAACTTTTAAAAATCAATTCTACACTCACTTTTGAAAACTCGTTCCAGGCAGGGTTTTGAATTTTGAAATTTGGCCTACCCAATCGTCCTTCCGGACGTCTGTCCGGTTGACTGAAACAGTATTTTTTTTTTCTTTTGGAAATTGGCACTTGTTATTTTTTATATTTTAAATAAAAAGTATTTTCATAATTTTTTAAATTTTTTTATGAGTTTTGAATAGAATTTTGGATTGTGTGTTTGGTTATCAGTTGTAAGTTTTTGAACCAAGTATCATATGTCACATAAAAAATTCCAAACTCAATTCAAAACTCATAACTAAACAAATTTTTCACACTCAAATCATAATTCTCAAACCCACAAACTCAAAATACAACTTTATTCTCAAATCATAATTCTAAAACTCTACCAAATGCTTTTTTACGAGCAAGAGTCACATTCCAGGGATTCGAGGATGAGGAATTACACCTTTTTTCTTTTTTGGTTTGGGCAATTTTTAATTCATTCATAAAAAATTAAATGAATTAGCTAACTCTAAAAATATATATAAATGATGGACATTAATAATTAATAATAATATGAAGAAAATTATAAGAAAGTCCAACAACCAATTCAAAAATAAAAAAAATTCCAACAACGTATGTTCACAACTTATATTAGGATTATTTACACAAAGACATTCAGAACTATTAGTAAGTATCGCTTTAATCCTCTAAATTATAATAACATACAAATTGACTCCTTAAACTATTGAGAAGTATCATTTTGCCCTTAAATTATAAAAATATATAAATAGACTCTCTAAACTATTGGTGTGTTTCACTTTGACTTCTTTTCTATTTGTACTCCGAGAATTTCTGTAACATAGGAAGTAGTGTTTGAGATTATGTCCAAAAGATATGAGAGTGTGCTAGAGTATGCTAGAAAGCTCTAGAATGTGACAAAAGGGTCTAGAGTGACTAGAAGATATTGGAACATGGCAGAAGAACCTTGAAGGATCCAAATGAGTCCAAATGAGTCTGAAACATCCTAGAATGTTGTGAAGAAGCCTACCATATAATACTCCAGTATAGAGGAATGTAGAAGAAAGATAGTTGTCCTAAATATTTCTATGGAATGTTCAAGAGAATAGTTTGTAACCCTTAGATCAAAATGATCTAGCCATCCATTAAGGAGTTGGATGGCTATATAAGGAGAGATACACTACAAGAAATTCCATTTTTGGCGACCAAATTTTTAGTCGCCAAAGGTTGGTTTTTAGTCGCCGAAAGTCAATGGGCTAAATTTATTCGTCGCCCCGTTGGTCGCCAAAGCCTAGTCGGCAATAGTCAACGGCAACTAATATAACGTTGGTCGCTAATAATCTTATATTTGGCTATTAAAACAAACTTAGTCGCCAAACATAATGTTTTAGCGACCAAATATTTAGTCGCCAAAAGTAATTAAATCAAAATGAAATTCTCTTTTAGTGACTAAAATATTTAGTCGCAAAAACATTTTAGTCGCCAAACATAACGTTTTGGCGACCAAACATTTAGTTGCCAAAAGTAATTAAATCAAAATGCAATTCTCTTTCAACGACTAAAATATGTAGTGGATAAAACATTTTAGTGGCCAAACATGACATTTTGGCAACCAATATTTAGTCGCCAAAAGTAATTAAATCAAAATGAAATTCTCTATTAGCGACTAAAATATTTAGTCGCTAAAACAGTTTAGTCGCCAAACATAACTTTTGGCTGACCAAATATTTAGTTGCCAAAAGTAATTAAATCAAAATGAAATTCTCTTTCAGCGACTAAAATATGTAGTCACTAAAACATTTTAGTGGCCAAACATGACGTTTTGCCGACCAAATATTTAGTCGCCAAAAGTAATTAAATCAAAATAAAATTCTCTTTCAGCGACTAATAATTAGTCGCTAATAATAATACATTTACCGACTAAAAATTTGTCACTAATAATAGTACATTTAGTGACCAAATAGTTTAGTCGTTGTTAGTTTTCATGACGAAACATTTTAGTTGCCAAAATATTAGATATTTTCTTTTCATGGTATTTTACGACCAAACATTTTAGTCGCCGAAGGATGCCATGTTCTTTCGTGATTAAAATCTTTAGTCGGCAAAAGTTTCTTCTCTCATCTTCTTTTATTTTAGCTATTACCTATTTGGTCGCTAAAAGTCTTTTGTTTCTTTTTGCTACTAAATATTTAGTCATGAAATCTTTGTTTGCACTTTTGGCTACCAAAATATTTAGCCACCAAAAATTTTACAATTTTTTTTAAATTACTTTTTCAACCACCTGTATTTATTCCATTATTAGTAAAATCTGTAACCTGTATATATATAAAATTATCCATATATTGATAAAATTAGCAACCATTCCACAACATGCACACATTTCACTTTCAACCATAAAAAAAAAAAAAAATCATATTTAACATCAAATTAATATTTCCAATAGAAATTCCATACAAACCAAGTATAATCCAATCTGAAAAATATAATTCCATACATAACATAGGATTAAACAAAATTAATATCCAATTGTTAATCTGTACCACCAAAAACTAATTTGTATCACGCCAAAAGTAATCTGTACCATGCCAAAAAAGTAATTTGTACCATGTGAAAAGGTAATTTATGCCACATCAAAATTTAATCTGTACGACGTCAAATTCAATCTTCTATACCACGCCATAAAACTAATATGTACAAACTAATGCTAATTTGTAGACTAAAAACAATGTCTTTTGTACTTGTGAAAAAAAGTCGTTCATTGCAATTCCACGCCAAAAACCATCTGTACAACAAAAAATTAATCATTAGTATTGACTACATTTTGGAAAATTTAAAATTATAAAAAAATATACATACAACTTGAATATTTTCAACTAATTCATTAGTTTTGCATAATCTAATTTATAATAAAAAAAAATATGTAAATATTGATCGCATATATCATGCAACAAGTAGTATTTTACAAGTAATCATTGCACATAATTAATAATTATTTTTGCATTTTCTCCCCCCGAACGCCTTTTTCGACTAAGTTTAAGGTGTTTTCTCCCCTAACTCCCAGCTTACTTATCCTATTTACGTATCATCTGTCCCTACAGGTCATATTTGGCACGAGAAACTTGCCGGTTACATCATAACATTAATTTTTTTGGGTTTTTTTTTTTTTTTGCATTTTTGCCCCCCGAACGGGTTTTTCCGAATAAGAGTTGATTTTGGCAAAACATAATATTAGCAATACTTGAGTGGAACATCTCTTGGCCCTCAGAGGCTGTTCTTTGAGTGCACTAACAATTGTAGAGCATTTGTTGGACTAGCATACATTTGATTCATAATAGGACTGGGGCAAAATTGAACTATTGTTATTGGACACTAGTAGGTATCATATTCCAAAACTATTCAATCAATAAACAAATAACCAACTATGCATAGCCAAAACCTCATGGTATGGGAAACAATTGACGGAAAATGTGTAGAAACCTCGAACGATATTATGACTACAAACATAAAAGGTCCAGAAATCAAGTTTTCTCTCCAGCAAAGCTTTACAGTATCAGAGAATGATGGACGAGCAGGCAGAGTATGACCAGGAAGCTCTACAAGTGATGAAGGATTTGCTTATGAAGAGAGAGGAAGAGATTAAGGTTTTAGAGGTTGAACTCGAGACATATAGAGAAAGATATGGACAAATAACTAGATTAGGCAGTGATGAATGTGAAGTTGATGCTGATGACGATTACCAAGAGCTGAAATCGCAGTCTTTCTCATCGGTGAGTGAAAAATCTGATTGTGGAAGCACCAGTGGAGGTGATCATAATGGTGAGAATGAGAATAAGGAAAGTGGAAAGAGGAATCTTGATGAATCATCGTTAGATTTTGAAGGTGAGAGATCTTTTTTTTTGGTCTGTTGGAAAATTTGGAGAAGAAATTCAATGAATCTTCAGATGATGGGATTATTCCTACCAAGTCTAACTCTGACGTGGTAAAGTGTGAAGTTAAGATATAGGTAACTTTTCTTTTTAGATTTTCTTTAATTTTGTTTGCTTGAATTATTTCCATCGAGTTATATAGCCTAGACGATTAAATGAATTTTGTGGGCTAGTAGGACTTGAAAATAAGGTTGTCCTGACAAGAGAAATGTCTCTTCTAAGGGAGAGATTGAGAGCAATTGAAGCAGATAGTAGATTCTTAAAGCATGCTGCTATGACACTCCACAGAGGTAGTGAAGGAGAAGAAACAAAACTTTTGACAAAGATAGCTCTTCATCTGCGGAAGCTTAGGCAGTAGTCAAAAAAGCCCTCAGAGGATATGGATGCATGACTCATTTCATGTACTTATAAGGTACTTGCCCTACAATGTGTTTCTCTCTGTCTCTCTCTCTCTCTGTAGGTTGACATGCTCTTGCTCTCTCACTCTAACATTCTTAAAAGTTTTTCTAGGAAGAAGATAACAGATGCTGTAGTTGGGTATTGTATGAATATGTTTACATAACATACAGAAAATGCATATATATATATATATATCAGCTGCAAAAACAAGATGTCCTAGTATCATGTGAGACATCAAAACCTCTGATGTCCAGCATTGGCCTTGACATTAAAGGCTCAAGTATTGAACCCTATATTCTATGTTAACAGACTATCAGACAGTAACTAGAGATATATGATTAAATCCAAGGCGGTAACACAATTCAGATGCAGCAACTAAATCCAATATTACAAGTTTGCACCTAAATCATGGTTGATTTATTGATGACACCTAAAACATGACTACTTTAGGTGATAATCCCTAATAATTTGAAGGACACAAAATATGGAGATCACAATTTTAGACGTTAGAATTGCTTTGCACCACAAGGTGGTAACAGTTCAGATCCTAATGTCACCACAAAGTTAACAAGGGAAAAAGATCGAGAATTGAATTTATGATCACAAATCCATTACAAAAAATTAGAACTAGAATTGAATTTATGATCCACCAATACAAAATAATCAGTGACTTATTTAAAAACTGTGTTGAAAAATTTCATAAACCCAAACTACATCTTAAATAAACTCTAAATGACCACATGACTGTGTGCATCAGAAGGTTAGAAAGGACAAAGGAACCTCCATTCCCTTTGTTTTCAATTTGTCTTGTGCCACTTCATGGTACACATAGTGGATTGAAATTGAATACTTTGACCTATTTTAGCGTCCCCCAAATTGAAATCACACAACTGATTTGAAACCAAAGTGATATGATCAGAAATTCGTAATTGTGTTGATCAAGTTGACTTGGGTGATTTCCTTTAGCTACTTTTGCTTTTCTAATGTTCACTTGAAGAATGTGATGAATTGGAAAGAAACCCAAAACTCAAATTAGAGGAGGTTCGATTTTAAGTTGTGTTATATTATGAATTGTTGTCTCCTTCATGTTTGGTGGTAGTACTTGGAAGAACAGTCATAAGACTGTAGTACATCTGGTGCTTGAGAAGAAGAAATGGGGCTGTTTTTGCATTGTTCTCTCTGAATAATATTAATTTTGTTATAGCTCAGCCCTATACCATCTCCAATTAACATGTCCCACATCTCCAAAATCATAATAATATCATTCTTCGTTGTCCATATCTTGTCAAAAGTGATACAAAATAAAAGATAAGAAAATCAATAATATTAATTTACTGAACATATCAATATTCATAGCAATAACTTATTCCTCAGCATCTGAAAACAATCCCACTCTATTATTCTACTCAAACTTTACATCCCTTAACACTGAATCAATATTTAACTATTAGCCACCCTCCTCGAAGATAAAATTTTACAACCAATAATATAATTATTTATATGCCTAACATGCTGTAGACCGCCCGAACGTCTCGGCTCCGCGCGCGAGTGGTGTGAAATCCGTTTTGTTCATTAGCTACTATAGTTCGGACTCAATGTCACGGTTCTGAATCTAATCTCGCAAAGTGCAATACAAGACCGATAAATCACCAAAGAGTCCAAATTCGGCAAATCGTTTTAAAAACTGATTTTAATAAAGAAGTGCCAAACATGGACTGCTTTGCCAGATACAGAGTCGCCACCTAAATGTTTTATTTTGGAAAATTTAGGAAATCCTGACTCGTGCCTAAGGCCACGTGTCCGTCATCACCAAAGTTGCCTCGGCTCGGGAACTTGGGTACGAGAGGGAAAGGTCGTGCAATGAGCACCCCCGCTCGCCCGATCAAAGATCGGCCTTTACTAACATGATATTTTGTTTTTGAAAACACATGTGTTCTTATTCCGGTTCATTAGCTAGAATTACTATGTGATGCACACCACATACAAGTATAGACTAGATCGCCTAAGTTGGAACAAAAACATTTCATGCTTGTTTGAAAATGGTTTGAAGTTGCTACCTGCAAGTAGGCTAAGACTTGGATTTGCCACCTCAAGTGGGCTTAAACTCGCATTTCGATGAATTGTTCCAATTCAAGCAATGCAACCTTCATCCACAGGCATTCATGCAATTAAACACTTAAGCAGTTAGCCTCATGGCAAGCATGCTATCATGGCAATACTCACACTCATGCAATATGCTAAAGCATAACACTTACAGTGTACTCCGAGCCAAAACAGAGAACTAGTTAGAAATCATGCATGATCCTAGTTCATGTTAAGATGGCTAATGTAACACATGCAAAATGTAACTAGAAATAGGCTCGGCTATTCTAAGATGGCATATGAGATGCAACTTGATAACATGCTATTGAACACATATTCAAGTAGGAATTGAAATACAATGTAGTTAGTATGATGCGCCGAGCCCGGTGCATACAAGACAGATGGATGGATGCAAACATGCGAAGCATAAGGATGCTAATCAAAATATGACCTAGAACTAACCATCGTAAGCGGTTAAGTAAAAGGGAAAAAGACGTGGGGTTGAAAGACATTCACACACTCACGCACACTTATTACAAAAATGCCCTCTCGACGGAGGGTCTGAAGAATCAACTAGCTAGCTATGCTAACTAATCTAATAAGACTAATTATTACATAACCAAATTGGATAACTAGCCAACACTAAGCTAATTATTACAACACATTCAACTAATTAAGTAAATTAATTAAGTTACAAAACCAACTAAGTAAGGAAGGAAAGAAGCTGAATTGAGCTGCCACAGCTCTGCCTCGGAATGATGAATGATGCATGCTCGATCGCCTCGCTCGGAAATCCGTTGCCATGCCTCATGTTGCCTCTGTTTGCACTGTTTTAGATTTCTGAAGACTGTACAAATCTCCAAAACACTTCTGATTCACCTCATAGACATGCTGAGAGGCCATCGGCCAAATGGTATGGTCATCGGCCAAGGGATAAGGGTTATCGACCAGTTTTGAAGCTATCGGCCAAATATTGTTAGCCGATCGGCACACCAGATAGCCGATCGGCCATCTCTTCCTGCAAAATGCTCCTTTTGCTGCAGCAGAGTACAAACAGAGGCATGTCAATACATTTGCAAGAAAATGTTGTGCAACTACATCCCTTATCATGTTTGAAGCTCAAAGAAGTGTAGTGCCTGACTCTCGAGCCATCAATCACGCATTTTGATGCATGATGGCCAAAGAGGCCGAGTCGCACAATTCAATGTGAATGAAATGCACAAAGACACATAAGGGACCTTAACCTCTATCGTGTTTGATCAAGAAGCAAGGCATGCACACACGATGCAATGCAACAAGCATGCAAAATCATGTAATGCAACAAGCATACAATGCACCAAGCATGTAAAATACAATGCAACCTAAACATGCAAACATGCAATGTATCAAGCATGCAACAACATGCAAAAATCATGCAATGCGACAAGCATGCGACAACATGCAATGCGACAAGCATGCAACAACGACAAAATAGAACAAGCATGCAACACCATGCAAGATAGACTTAAACCAAAATGGACATACCTCAATCATGCCCAAATCAGTGGCCAAAATGCTATGGAAACGAAGTACAAAAGCACATACAAACATACATACACTTTGGTTCACAAACAAGGCATGAAGATAACAACTCTCAAGCATGAGCAATGAGTGAAAAACATGGATGTATGACAATACTAAAGGCCCTGAAATCATGTATGGAATGGTGCCAAACCACTCCAACAAGACAAGCATAGCATGCAAGAAAGTTCAAAACTTAAGGCTAGCCAAGGAACTTATACCATGGCCATGCAAAGCAAGCCCCAAAGGGCCGAGGGCAACCAAAACAGTCCCAAGGCAGGTCAAGATAGGACCAAAAACATGCTTGAATCTAACCAACGCAAGCTAGATCAAAAGACCAAAAGCATGAAGCATGAAGCATACAAGGCTACAAAGGGGTATTACACTATACCTATCAAAACCGAACATGGCATGACTTTGACAACAAAAATCAGAGCTATATTATGGCAAAACAAGCCCAAATACACACCGAAATGATAGCCCAAAGGCCTAAGCATAGAGGCAAGCACAATGATCCATTCTTGAGGCATAAAGAGCCAAACCTCCTAGGCATTGAAAGAATGACAAATGCAAGTGTATGACCATGAAACATGCACTGAAATATCATTTCAAATGATGCCAAATCATGATAATAGTCTAAGCAATGCATGCTAGTGGACTTGATACACAAAGCTAACAAGCTAGATTGAACCATGGCTATACAAAACAATGCATGCATGACTAAAACAACATCAAACAGAGCTCAAGCATGGTAAAACATTAGGGAAAGCTTCTTTGAGTTGAGCCAAAACATGCAAGAATGATGGTCCAAACACATAATGCATGTTATGCTAGCATGCAAGATTGCTCTACAAGTATGTGAAGCATGCAAGATGCTATCAAGCCAACTTAAAACAGAGTTGAAGCATGCTAAAATAACACCAAAAGGTTGCTGAAATGGAACCAAAACATGCTAAGCAAACATGCTACTATCATGAGGCATTCAAAGTAAGCATGCAAGACACAAGGAGAGGGGATGACCCTCTCCTATTTGGGACCTCAAAACCACCTTTCCACCATTGAAAATCCTCTGGATTTCAGTGGTGAGAAGGCCCAAACAAGGTGGTCCCAATAGCTTAAAAGGATGGTTCAAAACAAGGCCAAACAAGGCCTAAGAGGGAGTAGACTACCCCCAGCACAAAAGTGACCTCAAACAAACATCACAAGCATGAAAAATCAAAACTTTTTACAGTAGAAAGTTAAGCTTAAATCAGCATGCAAATAGGTCCAAAAGCTTAAGCCAAAATAGGGGATTAAAAGGTTAGTTTCTCACCCTTGAAGAACACCTTCAAGAACACAACTCCAGCAACTTTTCTAAGCTTAAACCAACCCAAAAACACTAAAACCAACTCCTCAGTACCTCAGCAACAAAAGGATGGTGTTCTAATAGGTGTTTGTATGCAATAGTATGAAGAAATCACACTTTTGAGCACAAGGGTAAATGAAGAAAGAGAGGTAAAATATATATAGAGAGAGATATATATAACTTCTATCTTAACTTTTCAGAACCTCTGGAAAGGGAGAGGGGTCTCCCTTCTTATAGAATTTCAATTCGCAAGCTTGTTGAACAAGCTTGAGTCTTGATTCAATCCCTCCATACACGTGTATGGAGGATGAGAATTGTGCTCACCAGCTGTCACAGCTGGCACAAAAAATATCTGCAAAAGCAGGTGGAAAGGCCTCGGCCAAGAAATATGGCCGATCGACCAAAAAGAGTGCCGATCGGCCACCACTTATGGCCGATGGCAAGAAAACAAGGCCTATGGCACAAGGCCTTAGCCGATGGGTTGCATGGATGGCCAACAAGCCACCATCTTCCCTTAGAAGCAAAAACCACAAGTCCTTGGTCCACAACCAAGCACAAAACAAACAAGTTGAGAGATCCTAAGGAAAGGCACGCAGCCGAGACCTCCGGGAACTCAAAACGAACATGAGCATGGATGATCATCGAGTGTTCAAACGATGACGTCAAAGTCTTGAGGACGGTCAAAAATGGGGTGTCTACACATGTGCTTGTTACTGACATAATTTTATACATTGCTCTATAATTACATCAGAACCCAGAGAAGTCAATATTCAGTCACCCTCGAACCTCAACGGTCAAATTTGGCAATCAATAATAGAATTATTAATACCATTGAAAAGTGCTTATTTAAGATATTTTATCATTCCAGCCCAATCATCCAACAAAAGCAGTACCAAATACAACTTAGTGAAAATGCATAAATACACAAAAAAAGAATTACAGAATTATTAATACCACTAACAAGTGCTTAATCAACATATTTTATCATCAGAAAGCCCAATCGGCCAACAAAAGCGGTAACAAATCCAACTTAAAGAATATGAATATATACAGAAACATATCTTGTATAATTATATTTACAAATATACACATACATGTATAACATCAGATGAATAACATAATCTAATCCACTGCTAATTTTACATTTCATCAAAATCCACAAATTGACAGGTTTCATATTAATAACAGAGTTCAAGATGTCAAATTTCATCCAAATGTTTAACTTTATCCAGAAATAAAACGCAATACAATCAGTACCTCAATCTATAAATTTTGATTTGGAACAAAACAGAACAATTGAGAGAGCCAGATTCAATAATGTGGATTAATTGAGATGAGTTATTCAATTTTCAGAAAAAATACGAAAAGAAATGTAATCCTCGAAGTTTTCTTCTATCTATTTTATTTCCACATTTTCACATTTTCTTGCCTGAGAAACCATCCATAAACGAAAGCAAAGCATGCCCCGCTGTAAAATCCACCAACTCATCAATATGTGGCAAGGGAAAGTCGTCCTTCGGACTAGCTCTGTTCAAATCCCTGAAATCCACACATACTCGGATCCTGCCATCTTTCTTCGGCACTGGAACAATGTTGGCCAACCAAGTCAGGTACTCGGATACCAGCAGGAAGCCCGCATCGATTTGCTTGGTGACCTTTTCCTTAATCTTGATGGCCGAGTCAGGGCGGATCCTTCTGAGTTTCTGTTTGACAGGTCGGGCCTCAGGGTCAAGAGGGATCCGGTGCTGTACAATCTCAGGATCGATTCCAGGCATGTCTTCGTAGGACCACGCGAAAACATCTTTGAAATCTTTTAATAAAGCGACTAAGCGCTCACGTTCCTCCGAAGACAACGTGGACCCGATCTGGACCAGCCGCGGGTCCTTCTCAGTACCAATATTCACAGTAGTGATTTCATCAACTAAAGGTTTAACAAATCTTTCCTGCTCTTGATCAATTAATCGTTGCAAAACCGGAGGAATTTCTTCCTCGTCGTTTGTTTTTGAAAGTCCTGATTCAAGCAATAAATCAAAGGCACAGAAAAGTACTTAGAAACCACATCCATATCATTCTCATTATGTATTTCCAAACCGTCTGATTCTTCTGTTAGACTCAAAAGAGAAAAAAAAGACGACCTGGACAGGACTGTGGCATCCGGGTTTCACCCCAGACCTCAGACTCAGTTGAGCTGGAACCTGATTCCGACTCACAAGACTGGTGGAATCAGATTCCGGCTCACTACCTGACCCGGTGCTGTTTGACAAAAATCCCTCTTCGTACTGCCAAACGAGAGAGGGTGCGATGGATGCATCCAAAATAGTTATGGTAGGCCCACAGCCGTTTCACTCCCAATCATGGACACCGAGAAGTTATCCCCCAAGCACTTCTGTTCGATCGGGATCTGAGTAGACATGCCAGTGCTACTAATTTCAAGTTCGGTGTCCTCAGACTCCATTTTCCTGTTCTGCTCAACCTCAACCGTCGGGTCTGCCTGCTCTTCGGCAACATCATCCCCAGATAATTGTAGGTCAAAGAAAATCTCGAACCCACGCACTTCCTCTCCGCGTTCAGCCACGGCTCTGGAAGCCACAGAATGGAAAGTCCTCCCTCCCGGACGAAGCGTCCGTTTAGGGTACCCCGGATGGGCCGGTGCATCAACTCAAAAGGTTTCCCCATTTGTTTCGCTCTGGCTCTCCCAGCCATCTCCTTTCCTTTCCTTACCCAATCCTCCTTGGTGGGCAGATAACCCAAGCCAAAGGTGTGTGGGTTGTGTGGCACTGGCCAATGCTGCGATGCCCTTCCGGCCACTCTTTCCCAATCCCAACCCGGGGATGTGTTGGAGCTTGTTCATGAGATATACTGCTTGAGCACTGACATATATCCCCGTTAGCAGCCATGATATTCTGTACAACCCGAGCCTCAGCCAGGGTAAAACCTGATATGAACACATCCTCCATACCATGCTCAATTTCTAGAACAGGCGTAGATACCTCCGGTGGTGGATGAATTGATGAATTCCAAAAACAATGGCTACTCCCTTCCCATGGGGGTATTTCACCATTTGATGCAAAGTGGATGACACTGCCTTTACCTGATGCAGCCACGGCCGCCCCAAAAGCAGGTTGAAAGTTGCAGGAACCTCTAAGACATGGAAATCTATCTCATGCTGTCCCGGCCCAACTTTAGTCTGAATTTTCACCGTCCCCATGACTTCTCTACTCGTGTTGTCGTATGCCCGAATCACCTGGGCTGTTGGTACAAAATCCGCGGTTTTCAAACCGATCGCATACGCTGTCCTTGTCGGGCAGACGTTGATGGCGGATCCGGTATCAACAAGAACCACCGGTATCCATTTATTCCTACACTCCACAGAGACGTAGAGTGGCTTGTTATGGTCTGCCCCCTCAGGTGGCAATTCCTTGTCGGAAAAAGTCAGCGTTGGGGTAGCTCCTCCCGAAAAGACTAATCTCACCAGCTGTTCTGGCGTGGTTTCTATCGAAAGCTTGGCCTTGTCCATGGCTGATAAGACAGCCTGTCTGTGCACTCGTGATGCCATAAGCAGTCCCCAGATGGAGATGTCTGCTTGTATCTTTTTTAACTGTTTGAGCACAGCCTCCTTTTCAAGTTGTTTCTCCTTTTGTTTCTCAGCCTCCCTATCTTTTCCAGAAGCCTCTGGTTGATCTAGGTGCGGGGGTTTGAAGTACCGCCCGCTCCGTGTCATATGGTCGACTTCTCCAATGTACCAGGTGTCGTCGGGTTGGTTGTTCCCCCAATCTTCATCCGTGTGGGCAAGACATAAATCATCGTCCTCCCACCACATTCCATCCGCAGCCGACAGACACCTGTCCGGCTCTGGTATGACTGTTCTCGTACTCATGGTACCTTCCATCCCTATGCTCGCAGCATTCTCTGTTTCTGTGCTCATAGCAGTTTCAGTCCCCACATGGGCCTTTGCCTTCCTGATTCTCTCGGAATCTTCAAATCTTTCCTGTTCCGACTGTGTCAATACAGCTGGCTGTTCAATAATTCCTGTATTCAAAATGCTCCAATCCTGAGCGAAATTCTTGACACCGGCGTTCTCCGGCGATGTACTCTGTTCTCCGACCCTTCCGGCCGTCACTGACCTTCTTGCCCCTGCCGGGCCCTGTTCTGGTTGGAACTCTTCCACCACATCCGGTTGATCATCCAACCACCCGGTAGCCTCTGCCGATTCCTCATAATCAAACCAGTTGACTGCTGCGTCCCCTGGATCTTGGTCACTGTAAAACTGGAGATTGGCAAGGTCCTCTTCCACAGCCGTCAAGTCATCCGTCCTCTGTCCCAAACCATCCCCTTGGATCGCACACAGCTCTGCCTCCGTCGGCAATTCCACATCTAGCCCATCCTGGCCTATTGACGAAATGTAGTCGCTCGGACTGTACACTTTCTCAACAGAACTCCCAGATTTCTCAAACTCTGGCTCAACAACCCTCTTCTCCTCTGAAATCTCCCCTCTTCCGTCCTCGACAGTCACCACCATGGGCTTAGGTTGGGTTATGGAGATGTCCATCATGCACAAGTCGGTGCAATCAGGAAGGAGTACCTCCGGTTTAGGCAAATGGGAAGGAGTGATATAGATGCTAGGATCGTAAGACACGACCCCAGTCTGGATGAAATTGATTCTTTTGGGAGGTGGAGCTTGGTTATGTGTAGGGAGAGGGTTTGTTGTAACATTGGGTTTCTCGGGAGGCAGAATCACCCGTTATCGATGAGATCTTGAATCTCATGACGTAATCGGTAGCACAGATCGGTGTCATGACCGTGCTGTTGGTGAAATGCACAATATTTGGCTGGATTGTGGGTAGGGGGAAGTTTTTCCGGTAATGGCCGCGGCTCTAGGGGCTTCAAGTGCCCTTTTCTGATTAAAACCCCCAGAGCTTTGGACAGGGGCATATACAGTGGAGCGAAGGTTCTTGTGTTTTTGGGTGGGTATTTGGCTGTTTGTGTATGGCTTCCGGACGCGCCGGAGAATGGCGTAGCTGCCATGGTTCTTGGAGGGAGGTTGGTGGTGACCATGCTCACTTCGGAGGCTCTTGTAGTTGTAGCGCCGCTCGGGCCCGCATTAGTGTTGCGGTTGAAAGTTCTTCGGGGTTGCTCCCGGTCATTATCAATTAAGCCTTGCTTCAAGGCATCCTCAATCTGTACCCCCATTTCATGTAGATCGGAAAAGGTAGGAAAGGGGAGTACAATCATCTTCTGCATTAACTTCGGCTGAAGATTGCGCACAATCATCCGAATCTGATCTTTGTCTGTGGGCCTTAAGGTCATCATCGAAGCCTTGGCCCTCCATCTGGTCACGAATTCTGAGAAGCTCTCTTAGGCTCTTGCCTTGTTGTTCGAGATCACGGGTCGTAATCTCGATTTGTGTATTGAGTATTGCGCAATGAAGGCCTCAGCCATCTCGTCCCAATTTCTCTTGACGTCATCTTCTAATTTGGCATACCATATGGCCGCCACACCCGACAGGGTCCGGCCGAATAGAAGACAGCTTCTGCAGTCTGGTGAGGCCCATTGGCCTTAAAATATCTGAAAACAATCTCAGGTGCACCATGGGGTCCCCGGATCCATCAAATCGGTCGATATGAGGCATTTTGAATCTGTCAGGCAGCGTCACAGCTGCGTCGGTATATCCATCTTCAATGTCAGGGATGGTCTTGACTCCCTGGGATCTCTTGAACAGCTTTTCAAGCTTGCTCAACTTCAGTGCTGTGGGATCTGTCTCGAACTCAAAGGGAGAGTCCGGTAGGTTGGTGGGTGTTTTGGATAACTGGGGTGGGATTGGGGGTAGGATCGGGGGTGGAGGCGGTCCTGTGGGAATGTCTGTATCATTCTGAACATTAGCTGTCTCCCCGAGGGTTGGAACTCCTGGCGGGGGAGGAGCTTGCTGCGAAGCAGATGCTCCGGCTTGCTGCTGTAGCCTCACGATTAACTCTGCTTGTTCATTCATAACCGTGGCCTGCTGCTTGGCGAACTCTGCCTGTCGGACAGCATCCTGCTGCATCATTTTCATACTCTCTTGGAGTTGGCGCACCATCTCCTCTAAGCTGGCCATACTGTTCTGATCTGATTGAATTACCGGTATATATTCCCTCTCTGTAGGTGAAACAGAACCCTGATCCCTACTGTACTCAGGTGGGGTAGATAAGGCCCTCTGAACTGACTGCTGAACTGATGCCCTCTGCCTAACTGCCCTCCGTCTAGTAACCGGGGGTAGAGAGTGGTACACTGGTTGTCCGTCTACCAGATCCTCAGATCGATGGAGTCGACGACCTCTAGTCCAGAGTGCTTGGGGAATATCTACTGGGTCAGAAGCAATCGTGCTCAACTACCTAGCAAAAGATAAATAAAGCGTATAAGGAAATAAAACAACCAGACAAATGGACAGCATAACGGCGTAAAATAAACACACAACACACAGTTGGGTATCATAACATCCTGCCAATAAGCTGAATACACTGTTCCTTAATCACTGATCACTGCTTCCAAATTGTTGCCCCCAAGTCTGAATCTGATACCCGCAGATAACTGATTCCCCAAAAACACTGATGCCCGCAGGCCTGATACTCAAACTTGCGAACTGATATGTGTGTTCCTGTAGAGATACACTCTAAAAGCATATAGCAAGTAAAAGAGAGCCAAAACACCCCTATGTTGGGGTAGGGTTTCCCTGTCCTATTTTGTTAGGAGCTAGGGTTTCACTACGCACGCAGCGGTTTCAAACAACCTAACATCGGGTAAGCAACCTGTCCTAGCTTGGAATGGTCACTATGGATTCCGAATATGCACTAGGTCGAATGGTCAAAAGGGTGCCCTGGTAAAACCGGGGTTTGTGTTCCCATACTGGCAGAGCCCGCAACCGGTCAGCCTTATGGTCATGCCTTGACAAGACAAGCCTCCGGCAAACCGTTCAGGAATAGCAGATGGCCAACACGGTGTCCTAGGCGCACCAATGCACATGCAATGCAAAGAAACACATAAGTGTGGTCAAAACAAGATATCACGAGTTCGAGTCAAGCTCTAAATCCCCAGCAGAGTCGCCAGAAACTGTAGGACGCGCCCGCGGGAGAGGGCTTATGTGCTAGTTCGGACTCGTTTTGTCACGGTTCTTAATCTGAACCAAAGAGTCCAAATCCGGCAAATCGTTTTAGAAAAACAGATTTTTGAAAGAAGTGCCAAACATGGACTGCTTTGCCAGATACAGAGTCGCCACCTAAATATTTTTATGGGGGGAATTTAGGAAACCCTGACTCGGTGCCAAAGGCCACGTGTCCGTCATCACCAAAGTTGCCTCGGCTCGGGAACTTGGGTACGATTGGGGAAGGTCAGCTATGAGCACCCCCTCTCGCCCGATCCGAAGATCGGCCTCTACTAACCGTGATATCTTATTTTGAAAACATTACGCGTTCTTATTCCGGTTATTAGCCTAGAATTACTATGTTATGCGCACAGCAAACAAGTATAGACCAAATCGCCTAAATTGGAACAAAACATTTCATGTTTGTTTTGAAAATGGTTTGCTACTCGCAAGTAGGCTAAAATATAGGTTTTGCCACCCTCGAGTGGGCTTTTAGAAAAGATGGTTTTGCCACTATCTAGTGGGCTTAAAACTCACAGTTTTGCATTATTCCAATTTAGGTAATTCAACCTCCATCCACAGGCATTCAAGCAGTTATATCACATAAGCAGCTAGCCTCATGGTAATCATGCTATTATGGCAACACTCACACGCATGCGGTATGCTAAAGCATAAAAGCTTACCTAGTACTCCAAGCCAAAACAGAAACTAGTTAGCAATCATATGCATGATCCTAGTTCATGTTAAGATGGCTAATGCAACACATGCAAGATGCAACTACAATAGGCTCGGCTATCCTAAAGATGGCATGTGAAATGCTGCAATTAACAAGTACTTCAACTTGGAATTGAAATACAAATGCAGTTAGCATGATGTACCGAGCCCGGTGCATGTAAGACAAATGTATGGATGCACGCATGCATAGCATAAGGTATGCTAATTTAAATATGCCCTAGTCTACCATCATAAGCGGTAAATAAAAGGGAAGAAAGACGTGGGATTGGAAGACATGTTCACACACTTATTACACAATTGCCCTCACTCGGAGGGTCGAATATTATAACCGAATAAATAATTAACTACTTAATTAATTATTACAGAACCTTATTTAATTAACAAATTAAATGCAGAATTAAAATGGCCACAGCCCCGCCTTCAAAATATTTGGATGATGCATGCTTGACTACTGTACGGAAACTCGCTGCCATAGCATTGCTGCCTCTGTTTACTGCCTAGCTCCTCTGAAGACTGCACAAGTCTTGGAGATAGGTTCTCTGCACACTGTGGAACACCACCGGCTAGTAGGAATGGCCACCGGCCATGGGAAATGGCCGCCGGCCACTGATGAAGTTGTCGGCCATTGATGGATGGCCGGTCGGCACTGGAGATGGCCGGCCGGCCAAAACTTCCTGCAGAAACTGGTTTTTGACAGCAACAGAGGGCAAGCAGTGTATGGCATGGAATTTCAAGCAAATGTAAGCATGGCCACACTCCCTATCATGCAATGGACTCAAGGAAGCATGACCCTCGGCCCTCGGCCATCAATTAGGCATGATGGCCTAAGAGGCCAAGTTTTGCAAATCAATGTAAATGCATGCAACCAAAAGAGATGAATGCCAACACCCTATCATGTTGGGGTCAAGGGGATTGGCGACCGAGGGTTGAGACGTGTTTCGTCACTTAAAGTACGAACACTCCTCACCCTCAAGTTTGGCTTGACACCCCAATCCAAACAATGCAATGCATGTATACAAACTTGGCTCAAAGATGCAACATGAGCAATGCAATATGCCAAACATACAAGATGTAATGCCATGTAACTCATCATGCAAACTATGACATGAAATGCAATTAGCTAACAATATGCAAGCATGCAATTGTGATACTAGGCAAGCATGAAATAAAGCAATGCAATATGATCATGCAATGCAAAGGGGCAGACCTCAGCCCACCCCAAAACAGTGACAAAAGATGCCTAAAATGATGGATAAACACTCATGTAAGCATGCACACCAATAGGCCCAAGATTAAGGCATAACAAAGGGCATTCTACTACCACTACCCCAAGCAAACATGGCATGAACTATACAACCAAAACAGAGTTTTAAGGCACCAAAATAAGTCCCAAAACCCACTGATATGGCAGCCCCAAAGGTTTAAACACTTAAGCATGCACAATGCTCATTTCAAGGCACAAAAGGACACATCTTCAAAGCAATAAAAGGAGAACAATTCCAAGTATGAAAGCATAAAAACATGGACTGAAATGGCATGGCAAATGATTCCAAATCATTGAAATAGACCAACTAAGGCATGTTTATGACTCACTTACTTAGGGCTCACAAGCCAAAATGCATAGCAACCATATTAAATATGTCAAACATGACCAAATCAGTAACCAACAGACCTCAAGCATGGCAAAATATGACCAAGAACTTCACAAAGCAAGGTCAAAACATGAGAGCATGGTGGTCTAATGGCATGATGCACTTCTAGGCAAAATGAGGGAATACAAAGCAAGTGTATTAAGCATGAAAGGGACCACTAATCCGACCAAAAACAGAGGCATATTATGACCTAACAACATACAAAAACCTCTGAAATCGGACCAAAACACCTAATCATGCATGCTACCCTTATGAGCCAAGAACATGCAAAAATGAGAGACTAAGGGAGAGGGGTGTCCCTCCCCTATGCAAGACCTCAAGACCCCTTCTTCACCACTGAAAATCCACTGGATTTCAGTGGTGAGAAGGCCAATACACAAGAGTAATCAAAGCTTAACAAAGAGAGCACCAAAAGGGCCAAACAAGGCCTAAGAGGGGGAGGTCGACCCCAACCACAAAACAACCTTAATGAAGTATCTTAAGCATGCAAATACAAGACTTTTTTCAGTTATACACAAAGTCTAAAACAGCAAGCAAGATAGGCAAAAATCTAGTGCAAGATTGGGGAATCTAAAGTAAGAATGTTACCCTTGAAGAACAGCAAGATCAGCCACCTTCCTCTGATCAAAACCAGTCCAAAAACTCAAGAACAAACCCTCAAAGCCTCTCAAGGTCAAAGTATGGTGTAATGGTGTGTGTCTTAGTGCAAAACCAAGGTCAAAACACACTTTTTAGGCTTCCAAACACACACAAAGGATGAGAGAGAGGGAGATATAGAGAGAGAGAGTATATGACAGATATATGTATGTATAAGCTCTATTTTTTTTGTTCAACCCCTAACAATGAAGGAGGAGGGGCTCTTATATAGGCAATGCAAATGACTAAGCTTTTCAAAGAAGCTAAACAAAAAAAAGGGTCAAAGGGGGCAAGGCTTCCTGAGGAAGCTGGGACAGCTGGCAAGCTTCTTGAGGAAGCTAAGACAAAGGTCCAAGCTTCCTCAAGAAGCTAGACCAAAAGGGTGCAAAAGGGGCAAAACAGCCACACTTATGCACGGGGGCAGGATTAGTGCATTCCAGCTGGCACAGCTGGCATGCACCATGCCTGAAAAAGGCAAAAAAGTTCTACCGGCCAGAAAAGGAGGTCACCGGCCAAACAGATGGCCGGCCGGCCAATGGTATACTTTACCGATGACCGGTAGCCTCAAAACACGGCCGGTGGCCTCAAGCTACGGCCGGTGGGTGCTAGGGGTAGCTAACAAGCTACTCTCCACCCTCAGAAACAAAAACACAAGTGTTTGGTGCAAAACCGAACACAGAACAGTCGAGTTGAGAGATCCTGAGGCAAGGCGCGTAGCCGAGACCTCCGGGAACTCAAAACGAAACACGAACATGGGTAATCACCGAGTGTTCAAACGGTGACGTCCAAGTCTTGAGGACGGTCAAAAATGGGGTGTCTACAATGCTAAAATGGGAAAATACAGTTCGAGAGCCATAAAGAAATCAATTAGAGACTCATAATAACCTTATATAAAAAATAAAATAAAAAAATTAATCAGAAAGGAAGGGAAGGGACCCATAAAATATGAGAAGGGATAATTTTCCTATGGCATCAAATCGATTTGGGTCTGGGTTGATTTGTGGGTGGGTCGATTTGGGGTTGGGTGTGAAGGTGTATGCGAATGGAAGAAGACATAGATAGGGAGACAAAGAGAGAGACACACACACACACAGGGGGCAAAATAGAGGACATACCTACCCAAGACAAAGCGACGGTGGTGCTTCTGTAACCCTTGCGGTGTGCTCGTCTAACTGCGGTGGTGCTCCAGTACCAGAGAGGAGGGCAGAGGCGTGAGGCGTGACAGAGAAGAGACACAGAAGAGTGAGGCGTAAGAGATAAGATAAAATTGTGGGTTTATTCAATGAATGGATTATGCTTCCATTCCCGACCACGTCAAAATTTTAGTCACTAATTCATTTAGGAATCCCTCCAATTTTTGAAATCTTACCTCCAAAAATTAAATTACAATTGCCGTCTAAACATTTGTCACTAAAAGTAAGAGAATGCCAACTAAATTACTTTTAGTAGAAACACATTACTTTTAGTAATTACAGATTAATAATTCTAATGGTAACCCGTGCTATGTACGAGACTTTATAAATTAAAAAAAAATTCATTATAAATATGTTAAACTAATTTAATATTTTGTCTTATTGTATACATGAAATTTATAAATTAATTTTTATGTTTATAACATTTTAAATTATTAGTTTAAAAAATTAAGTGTAGCTTTTGAATATATGTTTATCAATTTTGTTTTGTGGACTTAAACAATTGATGTTTCAATTTAATTTTTTTTTTTTTTTTAAAAGATTAGGTTTTTTGTGATAAAAAAAGCCATCTAACTCCTTTATATACTATTTTAAGATGAACTATTTTAATTACATAAAGAAATATAAATTATGTTTGGAAATTATCCCTATATATTATGCTATTATATACAAATATAGCGGTAACATATTAATTAATATATATGAAAAGTTATACTAAGCTTTCATTTTCAATTAATTGAATTATGATTAACAAACTAACAAATAGCCGTAATGGTATAATAGAATAGAAAGAGGATAAAAATAAAAAACGCAATGATATTTAAAAGTTTTAAATTCACCTAGTTATACAAAAATCTAATGTTATAGTACAATCTTGAATTCGCAATAAATTTTCACATTTTCTATAAAATGAAATGACATAAAAAATAAAAAATTCGATACTCATTTTTTAACTTCAATTTCACTATTTTCATTGATAAAAACAAAATTCGATCAAAATCCTTGGCACAGAATGGGCATAGATGCTTCAAGTGCAACAATTATCACCAATAATTATTCTCTACCATGTAAACCTGTAAACAAACACATAAATCTCACTAAAATCGAAACCAAAACTAAAACTAAACCAACAACAGAGAAAGCGAATCACAAAGGGGAAAAATATATATATAAATTTATGGAGTGGTAGGATATTATCCCCCAACAATTTAGACCTTGCCCCGCCTAATCCGTCAGCTCCTTTGCCACTGCCTATGAAGTGTAGGAGTTGGGATGACTAATCAGATTATTCTTTAAATAATACTTGAAAATTGATTAATTTGTCCTATTAAGTAATTTAAAATTTTGATAGATATATGTCACTTTGATGGATATTTATTTTTGGTTATGTTATAATATAATATATAAGATATAAATAGATACTCACAATTCTCTTGAAAAATATTATTTGATTTTTTGAGGAAGAGAAAAGGAAGGCAAGTTTTAATAATTTCTTTTGGAAATTGATGAGAGAAATTAGAATGGAGAGATTATGAAATATTTATCTTTCTATTTGAAATTCATAAATTAATGGATAATTATTATTTCTAAAATAATTAAATAAGTATGGAAGAAGTTAAAAAGGGTGTGTATAGGAGAAGTCACAAAGGCTTAGGAGACGTCAATAAGTGCTGAGGGTTTTTTTTTTTAATCAAAAAATTAGGAAATTAGGATTGAGATATTGGAGCTCCCACAAGGCTTGTGAGTTAAGAGAAATACCGACTCATTTTTCTTTCGTAGCTAAAGTGGCTATCTTTAGCGACTACATTTTTTTTTAAATTCTAAACTACGTATCTTTGGCGAGTAAATATTTTTAGTCACTGAAAATACATCTTTAGCGACTAATTTTTTGGTTGCGAAAGATTATAAGTTATATTTATGTTAGTTTTTTGGTGACTAAATTTCTTTAGTCTTTAAAAATTAGTATACAACGACTAAATGTTTTTTGGTCACTGAAGATCAATATTTGGCTACTAAATTAGGTAGTCACCAAAGATTTTGAGTAAAATTAGGAGGAGAGCTATTGTGTGGCTGGTGGAGCGGAGGTGAGAGATGGAAAGGAGAGGAGCAGCAGAGACGGAGATGGAGAGAGACACTAATAAGAGAGAGAGGCACGGGTTTGTTTAGGCTTTGGTTTGGAAACAAAATATATAAATCCCTCCAATTCGCGACTAAACATTTTAGTTGCCAATTAATTTTACAAATCCATTTCAAATTTGAAATGTGTCCCCCAAATATTTTAGTTTTTCGGTGAATAAAAATATTTTTAGTTGCTGAGCTATAAATGTTTGGCGACCAACCTTGTTGGTCACCAAAGATAAAAATTAAGTTTTTTTATTTCATTCGGCGACTAAATAATTTTAGTAGTCAAAACTAACTATACAACAACTAAATTTGTAGTTGGTCGCTAAAAATAAATTATTGGCTACCAAACCTTTGGTCACCAAAGATAAAAATAAATTTTTTGTTTTTCATTCGGTGACTAAATAATTTTAGTAGCCAAAACTAACTATACAGTGACTAAAATAATTTTTAGTCGCTGAAAATACATTTTTTGCGACCAAACTGTTGGTTGCCAAAGATAAAAAAATTAAATTTTTTGTTTTTCATTCGGCGACTAAATAATTTAGTAGTCAAAACTAACTATACAGCGATTAAAATATTAGTTGGTCGCTGAAAATAAATTATTGGCTACCAAACCTTTGGTCGCCAAAGATGAAAATAAATTTTTTGTTTTTCATTCGGTGACTAAATAATTTTGGTAGCCAAAACTAACTATACAGCCACTAAAATTTTTGTTTTGTCACCAATTGTGGCATATTTAGCGACTAAAAATTGTTTTCATCGCCAAATGTGACATTTTTAGCGACTATATTTTTTTTTAGTCGGCAATAATCAATATAGCCTGACTAAAAAAAAATAGTAGCTAAATCTTGTACTTTTGCCGACAAATATAATGTTTGGTCGCCAATTCCACCACTTTCAGTGACTAAATTTTTTTTAGTCGCCAAATTTGATCGCCAAAAGTATAATTTCCTGTAGTGATAGCTTATTTGTAGGATCATTAAAGTGGAGATGCAAGAGAGCCTAATTTGTAAGGATCATTCAAGAATTGGAGGGACTACCAAGAAATAAGCAAAAAAAAATTTGGGGTTTCCTTGTTTTAATTTAGGGCACCCTTCCATGCATCACTCTCAAACTCCCCACCCACCACAATGTTGCAATATCATTTATTATATATTTTTTTATTTGCGAAAGTCAATTATTAATTGTTAAATTAACACGATAAGAATAAAACGTAAACTAATAAGTACACGTTAAAAATTGAAACAAAACATTCTATGCTTGGTCAATCCACAAAAACAATTATACAGGTTGCCAACACAAAAGACAAATTAAATTAAAATTAATTTAATAATGCATTTAATTGATTAAAAATGAAATAAATACATAGTAAAAATAATAATAAGAATGATAAGGGAAAAAATTCAGATTTTTACAAACTGTCTTGAAAGCGGGAGTTAGTGATTGTTGTCAACAAGAATGTTCTTTGCCCAAGTTTTCAAGAACTAAGTTTTCAGGAAAAGCTTTTCTAAATTTTTCACAAATTCAAATCTGCTGATTGTCACAGTAGAATAATGCAATATTGCTCTTCCACAAATTCCCCCATTGAAAAACGCCACCTGAATGTCCACTACAATATTTTCTTAGTTTAGTGACATTTGAAAGTGTCACAAAACTATTCTTCTAATGACATTTTTTAGTCTTGTGGCATTTTGAACAAGTGCCACTTCTATCGGTGCCACGGTAGATACGAGTGCCATGGTAGATACTTGCAAGTGCCACTGCACCATTATGGCTAAAAACTTTCAATGACATTTTAATGTCATGGTATATATTATTTGTGGCACTATCAAGCGCCATTAAAAAAAGAGTTAGTGACACTTATAAATGTCATTACACCATCAAGACTAAAACCTTTCAGTGACACTTTAATGTCATGGTAGGCACTATTCGTGACGCTATCTCAAGTGCCATTCGTGACGATAATTTGTTGTAGAACAATTTGATCTGCTCTTGCAGAGACTCGACCGCCAACCTCCCGCACCATAAACCTTATACACCACACTCTTCCCACTACACCTCTATAGCACCATATGATTATATATGCAACACATATTATTTATATAGTACATACATCTATATTAATATAAAAGTATATGTATAAACATAATTATTTTATTGAACATAATTTATGTAAAATAAACTATTTATTAGTAAAATAAAAAAAGACCACTTTTGGCGACTAAAAATATTTTTTGGTTGCCAATTCTATACTTTTGGCTACTAATTATTTTTTAGTTGCTAAAAAACTTACTTTTGCCGACCAAAATCGGATTTGGTCACCGAAGATGCACTTTCAACTACCAAAATTTTGGTCGCCAAAAAATTTAATTCTCGCCTTAGGATTTTAGTTCTCCCGCGCTAAAAATAACCACTTTTGGCGACTAAACTTATTTTTTAGTCGCCAATTATAGACTTTTGGCTACTAAAATTTTTTTAGTTACCAAAAAGCTTTACTTTGGGCTACAAAATTTTTTTTTGTCACTAAAACCCATATAATCAGCGACCAAACTTAGTTTTGGTCGCCAATTGTAGACTTTTGGCGACTAAAATTGTTTAGTCGCCAAAAAACTTTACTTTTGGCTACTAATGCTTTCAGCGACCAAATTTTTTTTGGTCAGGAAATTTAGTCGCCGAATATGCTTTTTCCTATAGTGTATATTGAGTTTAATTTATTTATTTTTAATCATTTACCGCATTGTAAAAATTTTAAAAATATATTGGCATTTTTTGTTTTTTCAAAAATGTCATTACACTACAAGAAATTGCATTTTTCGCAACGCAACAAAATATGTTGCTAAAAGGGAAAATTCGTTGGCAAAGAGTTTTGCCGACACACAAAGCTACGTTGGCAACCCGTAGGCAAAAGTGAGTTGGCAAAAGTTTTTGCCGACGAAATTATCATTGCGTTGGTAAAAGTAATACCTTTAGCGACGAACATAGTCGTCGCTAAAAGCGTCCATCCATCGTCGGCAATTTACCTTGCGTTGGTAAAAGTCATTCAAATATGATGATTGTGTGGCACTTTTCGCGACACAAATTTGCATAGGCAAAAAATATACTTTTAGCAACAACGTATGCGTCGGCAAAAGTAAACTTTTGACGACACATTTACATCGGTAAATGTTGCCATTTGCCGACGATTTGTTTGTCGCTAAAGCTTTACTTTTGGCAACGACAAATTGACATTGGCAAAAAATACACTTCTACCAACACAATATGAGTGGGGAAAAGTAACTTTTAGCAACACATTTACGTCGGTAAATGTTACCATTTGCCAACGATTTGGTTGTCGATAAAGCTTTAGTTTTGGCAACGACAAATTGGCATTAGCAAAAAATACACTTTTAGCAACACAATATGAGTGGACAAAAATAAACTTTTGGCTACACATTTACCGACAAGTTATTTGTCGAGAAAGCTTTACTTTTTAACGACAAATTTGCAACGGCAAAAATAATTGAAACTCATTTATAATTTTTTAAAAGATTTATAGTTTTACAAGAGGCATCCCTCAGGCACCAGTATAACAAACTAATAACATTGATATGAAATCACACAAAATACCCCCTCCATACCCTTCCATCCAAAACACCAGCAGTTGCCCGAACTTACACCTAATGACAACCCCCATTAATAAAAACCTGATCTATTACAGATTGGACAAAAAGTCCTGCACCCTTCCAAACATCAACAACACCAGCAAACATCCAACAACGACACCGCAGCACCTCATCGTAACAATCACCATCACAGCAGCATCACCACAGCATCTCAGCAACAGCAACAACATCACAGCAGCACCAGAAGAATAGCAGATTAGTATAGCAGATCAGCAAACTGATTCAACACAGATCATCACCAGTTCAGAAAACCATTTCAACTCAGCAACCCAAACAAAATCATATAACCAAATCAGAATTGACGCAGCAGTTTACCTCATGTACCAGAACAGTCAGAAAACAAATCAAACAAAACCAACAACAAATCAAACAATAGCATCTAAGAACCTTTATCACCACATGTATAGCTAGCTCTACACAACAGATACATAATTCAAAAAAGAAAAGATATATAAAAAAAAAAAAAAAGCACTACCCCTGCATTATCTCTAGTTGCAAAAATATGATTACAAGACTACAACCCATTGAGAATAAAAAATGAAAAAGAAAGGGGAAAAAAAGGAAATATATATATTCTCTTTTATTTCATTGCACGTCACGTCAGCGAGTGAACAGAATATAAGACACTTCACTTCAGCATAGCTAAATGAGAGTTCACTTCAACATAAGGCATATCACATGCATCAACCAGTTCTTTGAATGGCCAAGCATCAGGATGATCAAGCATTGCCTGCTTAAATGAAGACTACTAATGAGAACAGGAAATCACACATTGACGTGAAAACAGGGGGAAAAATAAATGTGTTTGTGTGTTCCAATAAATTAGTGGTACATAAAAATCGAAGAGTACATAAAATCAAAGAATTAGATGGCTCCTACAAGTTTCCCATTTAAACTAAAATCAATAACAGTCAAAATCTGTGCCCCACTGAATTCTAGTTGGACAAATGGAATTATGGAACCCATCAGTTATACCTCATTCTTTTAATATATTATAAATTATAAATTTGAAAGTAGGAGTAATGAATAAAGAAAAAATGCAGTTGGGTCTGGCATTCATGTGTTTGGGGCTTTCAAGTAAACTAGTGAAACACATTGGGCTATGATAAAAAAGGCAGACACACTGACAACATGGCAGCCGCCTCTGTTATTCACACTTTCAGATTAAGCACTGAAACACATGTGCCTATCAGAAACAGGTACACATGGAGAAACCATAGCAACATCCTTGAAAGATGGGAATCAAACTTAACAATTTAACTAAGTTCAACAAGTGCAGCCATAGTAACCATTTATGATCATGCTTTTCTGCTCCATTTGCAACTACAATTTAGCACAGTCAATTGCAAAAGATTTCTACAAGAGTAATCCCCGTCGACTTTAGATGGACTTTGCAATACAAATCACTTTTATCAAAATATAAAGCAAAGTAAGAGGAGGAATAAAAGAATCTCAAACTTGCCTTTAGAAGTGAGCGCAAGAGTTAGATTTTTGTGATGAGAAGCACTATCAACAGAAGCAATTACTGTTTTAAACCGAGAATGACCCCACTGATCAGGAGTCCACCCAGCCTCCCCTACCATTATCACCGCCAACTTCAATTTAGTATTCCAAAAGCACAAGTAGTACATAAACACACTTGCATCAACATAACAATTTTAAAGGAGTGAATACTACTGCTGCAAAAACAAAATAAACATATTGCTAGACAATTGGAGACTCATAATATTTACAGCATACTTTAAAATATGAAATAACACACATCAGGAACAGTGCTTTGGACCAATAAAAATAATAAATAATAAAAAAACAATATCTATTTCACCAAGAAGAAGAATATTATATACAAAATAATTGCGATAGCTCGTCTTTATTTCACAAAGCGCATCTCTTAAACTGGAAAGACATGCTGCTATATAACATCTCAGCTAGGAAACTTTACTTATCTGTTTGGCTACAAATGATATAAAGATCCATTCACTTCCCAGTGAAGGGAGTCTTCATAAAGGTTGACCACCTAATTACTTTGATTTCTTGATATTTCAAACAGATCAGTGAGCAAAAAAGACATCTATGTCCAAAAGATGATTAGAACAACTATGACCAAAAAAAACAAAAACACAAACAAAACCTGAATATTACCTGAGAAACTTATCAAGATGGTCAGGCCAATTATCTGAACCTCTATTGTCGTAAGGCCTACTGCCCCTATCTTTCTGTTTCTTTGAGTTTCTGCATATGCCATTATTCCCGTCTTTGTACTCTTGATAGCAGCCTTCAGATTTTCCAGAGTCTCCTGATGATATTCAACTTCACCCCACGAAAAATCAAACCGTGCCACCAGAAGATTAAGACCAAAAAACAAAACTTCACAAATTCAACCTGGGAGATTAACCTTACTCAATTTTTGGCTAACATAACCAGCCAAAGACAACAAAGAGAAACAAAGACAAGCAATCATCATACACATAACACGAATCATCTTGTTATGGAGTCACAATTTTGGGTATATGTTAATATCTAGATACATACAAACATGTGCAAACATCACAGAGACAAAAATCAGAACTGATATCATTAAATTTACATATATAACACAATAAAATAAAATACATTAGCTAATAAGAATCCAAATGTAGAGAGAAACTGTAAACAAAAATCAGAGCTGGAAGTGTTTTCACATAAACCAGCAAAGCAGCTTAAGTCTTGAACCAGACTAGTCCGAATTGCAGCTTTCAAAAACTGGCCTTTTCAGCAACTTTTTATAAAACAAGCATTAAAAACTCTTTAAATTTAAAAAATGACAAAGATGGATGCTTTGAAAACACAACAGAATTTGAGCCAGTTTGAGCTACTAATAGGCACTGATCTGATCTTTTTCTGACAAAATAAATAATACTCTATATAAAATAGAAAATGACCCATATTTTATCAAACGTTTGATCACTTTCTTTGTATCATAAATATGTTGTTACAAAAATTAGAATACATAATCGAACGAACCAAACACTTTTCCAATCATTTTAACTGTATTCAATTACTTGAAATATTTTCAAGACAATGCAAAACAAATTAGCCCAACTACAAACCCACCATGAAAACAAGGAAGAGAATCACCTGATCTGAATTTTCTTTTCAGCAAAAACCTAGCACAAAAAGAATGGTCAAAGTAAAATAGGAGCCATTATAAGTAAAAATAAAAATTACCTAAAAAATTGGCAATGGCAACAAAATCTTAAATCTTAAGTTTTCGATCAAAACCCCCAAATAAAAACCCTAAATTTTCAATTTAAAACCTAACTTCTCAAAACCATTCCCCCCCCCCCCCAAAAAAAAAAAAATCACTTGACATATATATGAAATAGAACAAATGGTGATAGAAAAATCTGAACAGAAGTTTTGCAACAAATAGAAAAATCTGCCTTCTTCAATCAACACCTCTTAACAGTGGTGGTTTCGACACCCTAACTTCTTAGAGAGAGAGAGAGACAGAGAGAGAGAGAAAGTGAAAGAGAAAAAGTAGCAGTTTACCATAAAAAGAAAGAATCTGCAATAGAGAGTTGAAATCGAAATCAATGAGACGATCAAAATTGAAATAGAAATCGAAATCAAACCAAACAAACAATGAGTAATCACTTTAATAGAAACCAGCAAAGATAAGAGGAAGGAGAGAGGAAGGAAGCAATGTACCAGGTAACCCTTCTTCAATGAGATGATTCAGAGAGGAGATATTGTGCTCCCTCCGAACCCTTCTCCCTTTCGATGAAACCTTCTGGGTTTATTTTAATTAGAAGCCAAAGCCAAAGCCAAAGCCCAAGCCTTCCGGATTAACCCTCTCTTCTTGGTTTTGCCCAAGTATCTTCTTCGAACCCTCTCTTTTCTCCCCATCTCAGCTTAGAAGCCAAATAGTTGTTTTTTTTAGATTTGTTTTTTAAAAAAAAATTAAAAATAATCTCAGAGCAATAATAATTAAAATTATATTTTTAAAATTTTAAAAAGTATTTATGACCTAAAAGATTAAAAAAAATTCAAAAAAAAATTTAGATTTGTTTTTTTTTTTTGAAAAATTAAAAATAATTTGAAAGCAATAAAAATCAAAATTATATTTTTAAAATTTTAAAAAGTATTTATGACCTAAAAGATAAAAAATATACAAAATAAATAAGTTTTTTTTTCACCCAATTTTTTTTTTAGTTTTTAGGAAAAAAAAAATTGAAACTAGTTTCTGAAAATAAAAACAAACATATTGAAATTGATAATCTAACCATATTCTTTGAAAAAGTTTAAATTATCTCAAATTAGTCATCTCAACTTAAGAGTGTGTTTGGGCTCAATGGGTTCATTTTGTGATCTAATTCAATGATCATTTTAATTTTACAATTCAGTAACTAAAATATTTAAAACTCTTTCAAAAATTATAATAAAAAACACAAATCACTAAATCACATCATTCTACTAGCAAAACTTTTACCGACGAATAGTGTCATCGTCGCTAAATGGTTAACTCTTTGCCCATGCTAACTTGTTGTCGCCAAAAGTAAGCACACTAATAGCAACGCTCATTGTGTTGCTAAAACATAAGCCTCGTGGGTAAAAGTTTTGAAATTTTGGCGCCAACCAAAAAATTTGGCGCTAAAATAATTTTATGCCTTTTTAGCGACGACAACAAATTGCGTCGGTAAAGATATACTTTTACCAACGAAATTGATCACTGTGTCACCAAAAACATACTTTTGGCGATGAAAAATTGACGCCGTCGCCAAAAGTAGTCGCCAAAAGTGCAATTTCTTGTAGTGTTATAAGCTTGGAAAGTTTTTGACTTAGTGGCATTTCTCAAAATGCTATAAAATATTTGTTTATGAAACTTTTCACCCAAGTGCCATAAAAAGTAATTTGCACCTACCATAGTGTCCTGACATTTTTTAAAAAATGCCATTGCTACTAAAGTTTAGTAGCATCTTGGTAAATGTCACGAACATAATTTTTTGTGTCATTATTTTATAAAATGCCATAAAATTGTGTGACATTTCTTTATTGAAATACCACTAGAGCCTTATATGTTGTGGCTTTGTGCATTTATCTAAATGTGTCACCAAATATTATTTTTGTGACATTTTCTAAAAACATGCCACTAGTATAGTTCACTAAAGTGTGGTTTTGTTATAGTTTTGTGACACTGTTCATTGAAATGTCACTAGAGGCTTTTATGTTTGTCGTTTTGTGGCATTTTTAAAAAACGTGCCACTAAATATCATTTGTGCATTTTCTAAAAATATGTCACTAGTGTAGTGCCACTAAAGTATGTTTTTGTTGTAGTTTTGTCACACTTGTTCATTGAAATGTCACTAGAGCCTTTTATGTTTGTCGTTTTGTGGCATTTTTCAAAAACGTGCCACAATATCATTTTTGTGGCATTTTCTAAAAATATGCCACTAGTGTAGTGCCACTAAAGTATGTTTTTGTTGTAGTGGTCACAGTTGAATAATGCAATATTGGTATTATTCCAATCAAAATAAATCTATTAAACTATAACTATATGCATTAAAACATGTATAATGTATGAACTAAATTTGCATTGTAAGGGTACTTTAAGAAATAACAAGTTGATATTTAAAAAAATTAATTTATGTTTGGAAATAATATTTTTAGCCTAATTTTTTAGTTTTTAGCTATTTTAGCATGATTAAAAAAGTTTTGACTACTTTGTAGTTTTGATGTGAAATGATTATGACGTTTGTCTTATTGATTTTTTAATCTCTTTTATCTTTAAATAAGTTAAATTAGTCTTTAACCATATTGCCAAACGAGAGCTTAATATTGTTAAATATTAGCTTGCTTAAACACGGTTAACAGGACAATAATATTTGTACTTTACACATGATGATCAGATATTTTCAGTTAAAACTATCTCATAGACAAAAACAACTTCATTTAGGTACAAAAACATATTACAATGGTGTACATTTTTATAGTTTAGGAAGTTAAAGTGATACTTCTTAATAGTTTAGAAGGTTTTTGGGTAAATAATATCCTTATTATTACATCAATAAACTTCATAATTAAAAAAATAAAAAATAAAATTAAAGAAAGATTAGGTAATAAAAAATAAAATAAAAATTTAAGATCTCTGATATTAAGATTTTAAAGAATAAAGAAATTTTGAAACACAGAAAAATTTCTATGTGTTTTGAGATTTCTCTGGTTTGCTCAATTTCTCTGATTTCCCTCTGCTTTCAAATTTTTGTGCTCTGAAACTTCTCTGATTTTAATTGATTCTGATTTGTTCACAATTTTCTCTATGATTTGCTCACAATTTTCTTTGTATTTTGACCAAAGCAGAGAAAATTGTGTTAGACTCAATCAAAGAATGGAGCATACAAATAAGAAGAAACCAAAAGATGCCATTGATATACATACATACCTATTCATCTATATTAGATATAGCTTCTCTGGTTCATCACCTTCGTCTTCTTCAACGTCAACATCTTCTCTCTCTTTATCCCTATTCTCGCATTGCTCGTTCAGCTACCGGAGCATTCTTCCCTTGCCGGCACCTTCACCGCTCGCCTCAAAAATATTCACAGAGAAATTTCTTTGAAGAGAAAATTTCAAAAAAAAATCTAGAGAAATTTTTGTCCAGTCCGTCCTTTCCATTCTCAACTTGAAACAAAGAGCCAAAAGGACAACCAATCAATGGTTGAAGAAGTCAATTCTTATGCCCAATTTTCAAACTCCTGCAATTCCATTTAGTATCAATTCAAACAGTACTCCGATGAGATGCCATTAACTATTCTTGTGTTATATATATGTGTATGTGTATATGTGTGTGGATAATGTAATTTGTTTTCAGTACTCTACTGTTTGAAAAAGGCATACGAAGCACCTTAAGGGTTTGCTTGTGGGTGCTGGGACATCAGAAGCAACAGGTAAAGGAATGGCACCTCGGTTTCCTTTCCTGCGCCCCTTTCGGAGATGGTAGACTACTCCGATGATGCAAATTCGACTCTGATCAGCGCCAGAGGGAGAAGAGGAGAGAAAAGGCGTGAGCAAAAACACGAAAAAGGAGAGAGAGACAGAGAGAGGTGGGTACGGGCGTGGGGTGGGTGCAGGTGAGGGACCTTTAAGCTACACAAAAATAAAACATATTGTGAATTTCTTTCATTATCAAAAGTTGGAGAGAGATATTAGATTAAAATATCCCTAAAAACAATAATAAATTTTTTCCATTAATAAAATTTGACATTCTTTTTTTATGGTGAATAAAATTTGACTTTCAAACCTCTCATTTAAAAATATATAAGAGTAAATTGAAATAAATCAAAAAAATTACAGAGCAAATGCATGACAATAAGTAGCATATGGATCAGATTGATACAAACAATAGAAACTAGAAATTATTGGTATAATTTGTCCTAAAAACAATGTATTTACATAATGAAGGCCAACTAAAATAAAAAAAAAACAAAAATGCTAGGCTTCAGGAAAGCGCTTCAGGAAAAGCATCAGGAAAATTATCTTACCGGTAAGAGAATTCTCTTACCGGTAAGAGACCCATCACGTTTTATTTTTTTCCTTTGATGTGATGGGTTTCTTACCGGTAAGAGAATTCTCTTACCGGTAAGATAATTTTCCTGATGTTTTTCCTGAAACACTTTTCCTGAAGTGTAGCATTACTGAAAAAAAAAACAAAAGGTACAATCTCCCAAATATTTCATAACACAACAGGGCAACCAGGCACCCTAACCCCTTTGGCAGTAGGACAAGATGCGTAAGTACAGCCATCAAGATCATTCCCCCACCAATCAAGACTCACATCTTCCAATCCCAAGCAAAAATACAACAACACTCCCATGAAAGCCAATCCAGCATCTAGCGCACCTGACAGAACATAATTGTACCTCTTCCACAATTCTGGTCTATATCTATACACTACAAAACCTGAGAAGAATCCCATTATGATCCAAGTCGTGTAGTTCACTGCCGTGGCCGGTGGCATCATTCCGGTGGCCCCGATCAACACCGGCATGTTGATCAGTCGTATCCAATTTTGGTTCGGAAAGGCTTTCTGAGCTAGCCATACTAGTAGTGGTGCGATTGCTCCCGCTAGGAAGAACCAGTTGACCGCTCCGTATGTGCCTTCGTCTCCGAAGATTCTACGAGGTCCGATTAAACCCCAGATTACGGATGCGTCGTAGAAGACGGTGTCCGTTGGACAAGTCCATATGGAGGAGGATGACTCGCAGATGTCTGGGATTGTTTCCATTAACCACCAAGCAGTGCCCAAGTAGACAAAACCAGCAATCAGTGTTCCTACAACCTATATCATGATAAAAAAAAATTAACTATTGTCACTTGTTTGTAACTTTAGATGGTTGAGGAGGTGAGAAAGGAAAATAAATTGTGAGGAAAAAAGGGAAAAAAAAAAACACTATTTTGGTTAAGTCCTTTTTTCTCTTCTATAAAACTTGGGTGTTTTTTGTCATCCAAACCCATCTCCAAGGAAGAAGTATATAAACTTCATAAAGGTTTCTTTGACAACCAATTTGCTATATTTTCGGAGTCAATTACTCATTTATTTGTTAACAGTTTTGAGCATACAAACATAAGTTGTTAACCTATACTGTTATAAGGTGGATTGGCATTCATGTTGGGCCAACTTTCATTTTAACTCAAAAATGACCAAAATGCCTCAGAATCAAAACTCTTTTTCTAACAAAGAAGGGGCTTCAATTACTGACCTGTGCCATGAACATAGTTCTAGGCGGAATTTTCATGTAGTGACCAAGTTTGAAGTCTTGCAGGAAGGTGACAGCCTGTGTCATGCTTATGTATCCATACACTTTGAAGCACATGTTAGCCACCGGATATCCTGGGTATATATACCCAATTATATACTCGGTGATCACGTTCAGCCCTGGTGTCTGTCCATTGCCAACATATACAGTTTCAACTTGTAATAATCCAAAACCATAGGTTGTTTTGTGTTTCAATGCAGCAACCAAGAGAGTAGTAGTGAATTACCTGGTTTGTGATGGCAGTGATGATCCCAATAGGAAGAGTGAAGACGAAGGCAATCACACATGACAGTAACACACCCCACCATGGCAACTGAAGCTGATCAATGAAATACTCGCAGGCAAAGATGGTGACTGCAATGTTTACGACAAGGATCACCCAAAACCACCACTCAGGGACTTGTCTGTACCTGCTCATCAGTCTTGTGTGTATGTCCATCTTCCTCTCTCCAAAACTCGATTTGCTCTGCTCCCAAATTTCTCTGCATTTTCACTGCTGAAATTGAGTTTCCAATTTTCTGTCAAATACAGCTCTAAACCTAAAGTCTCAAATACAGGAATGCCCGAGGACAAAAAAATTGACACAAAAAATTACCAAGAAAAAAAGTGTGGTCCAGATTTATTTTAAGTGTGGACACCACAATATGAGAGTTGAGTTTTTGGTCCCTAGCATATTAATTGTAATCTAGAAGTTGGGAAATTAGTGCTTTTAAGTTCTTGTTATCAAATTTCAGTTTAAGAAAAGTTGCACCAAAAAAACAAACAAACTATAAACTGCACAAAACAGGGCGATTTGGAATTGCAGTCCATGTCAAAAAGGCCAACATTGGTGTACATGACCAATTGTGATGTACGAACAGGAACTGCAATACCCACCAACAATAGACAATGAATAATATCAATGCTAGCACATACCATACCACGGCACCTTATGCTTTAATAGTAGTACCTTCCATGAAACAGTGACACATGAACAACTGTCGCAGTGAGTGCAGCGAAACCAACACCATAAGTCATGGCAAAAAATGTACTGAGGTAAAGAGGTCCTTCTCGCTCATAGGCCGCAATGTCTAGATGGAAATTGGAGTCGATAATGCTCGTAATATTGTATATTATACCATCTGATTGAAACAACTCGTCCGAAAATATTGGGAAGGTCTTGGCTTTATAGATATCAAGCCAATAGCAAATGGGAGTCAACACATACATGACAAGGACAAATCCAGCAGCAACATTGGCAGTGGCAAACCATGGGCTTGCCAATGGGCTTCCAAGGTAGGATGAGATGGTGGACCAGTCGAATCCGAGAGCACCAATGCCAAGCCCATAAAGCCCCGAACCGAGCTGTTGGGCTAGGACCGATGTGGGGAATATCCAGCAGATCCATGAGAATGAAGTTAGCATTTCAAAGAGGTAACCTGGGAAGACATAGTACGCAAAGCTGCAGGTGAGTGCAATCAGGAAGAACTGAGTTCGTGTCACGCCTCCCTTGGCGCGTTCCTCTTTCTCGTGCAGAGCCCTGAAAAAAAAAAAAAAAAAAAAAAGAAAAAAAGAAAAAAACTGGTGATATTCATCTGGTGTGACAAATTTCATTTTTCTAGATTGAATTGGTGAAAGTTGGCTAAGCCGAACTGATCAATAACCAAAAGAAGTTACATATAGTCAATTTGGGGTGATTATTCAGTATTCCCAGAGTATGGACACGTGGTGCTCTATAAAGTTTTGATTGGTAAAGAGGGATAGAGTCCCACGATTTATGTTGGGGATGGAAAACAACATGAGGGTTAAGTAATTTGTGATTGACAGAGTATGGTCATATAGTGTTCCGGGATTAGTAAATAATTTCCCATCAATTTGTAGCTTATTAGATGAAAAATGCTTGAGACCTCCATTTTTTGGAGACCTTCACAATTCCTTTTGGATCTCCACTATGTGTAAGACCTACTCATGTATATATGGGTACTCATGTATATATGGGGCCCACACCATTAATGGTGGAGATCCAAAGGGGTTGTGGGAGTCTCCAAAAAATTGGGGCCTCAATCATTGTTGCTTATTAGATACAAGTTAATTAAAGCCTCGTTTGGCAACTTCTTAAAAATTATCATAAAGAGGAGGAAAAAAAAAAAGACACTTGAAGTAATCTTAAAAGATCAGTTTAAAAGTTGTTGCGTGTCTAAAATTATTCTATTTTCTGATTTTCAATTGTTAAGGGAGCAATTTTAAAAATTATAGATATATGTTTCATAGTTCATATGATAATTGATAAATAATATTACTTATATATCCAATACTTGTTTGTGTCTAAGCAAGAAATTGTATAATATAATTGTCTCAAATCTTGCCTCATTCTTTTTCTATGAAAAATGACTTGGACCCCCAGCTGGGGGTGCTGGGGGTCGGCTCCTATTGGGCAAAAACACTGTTTTTTTTTTTTTTTTTTTTTTTTTAAGATTTCTGGCCAACCCCAGTGCGACACGTCACTGGGGGTCCCCGTACTGGGGGTCTGTAGCATAACCCTTTTTCTATTTTTGGGTATGAATAATGCTTGAGACCTCCATTACGTGGCGGGGGTGATTGAAGGAGCAGGAAAAAAAAGAAAAAGAAAAAGAAAATGTAACCAATGAGAGAGAGAGGGGGTCAAAGGGGTGGGGGAAAAGGGGGATGAATCATTGTTGATTTTGGGTATATATGATAACAACAAAAATAAAGTTTGACTGTCAGATACAAGTCACCTAACATTACAAAGTGGCGAGGAAAACGCATTCACGATATTGTGCTCTAACTGTCCATGCTCAACATTGTTACTCAAATTGAATAATGTTAGCTTTAATGAAAAAAATTTCATAAAAAATATTATAAATTTTTTTTATCTTTTGATTAGTTTATGATATTTTGTGGTATGTGTAATTTAAAAGTGAAAACTTTTCATGAATTTTTCATTATATTTTTTTCATAAAACTTAAAATCACTCTTTCAAATTTGTACATGTAAAAATAATTAAATATCTATGTATTATAAATAATAATAATAAAACATTATAAAAATTGTAACAATTCACATACTTCAAAGTTTTCACACCCTTAATTTGGATATGAATTACATAAAAAAAAAATTGTAATAAAAAAAATTACTAATCAAGTGTATGAGCTGAACAAAAATAGTATGTTAAAATAGAGCTCCTGAGAAGTAGTTTAATTTTTGTTTTTAAAAAAATTAATTTGACCATCTAATTCATTGGAGAGAAGTCTACGAACAATTATTTGGTAGTATTGGAACAATACTCTGACATATTTTCCTATACTGTAATATTTGTTTGGTCGTTTACGATAAAAGTGATAGGTCACTCTTTAAACTAAAAAAAGTAAATTATGTTCAGATTTTACATGCATTTGCCTCAGAAGTACTAAGGTTTCTTTTGGCAAAAAGGTTAAAATAATTTTTTTATTTTGAATTTTTTTTTAAGTCTTATTATTTTTTTTATTTTTTAATATATTTTTTAAAAAAATTAAAAATTAACTTTTAATTTATTTCTCAAAACAATCCTAATTTTAATAATGACAAATCATATACACTTAACGCAGACAGCAAAGGGGAAGACTTAAAATTAAAATTAAATTTTCGGACTTAATCTCATGTTGTAAAACCGAGTCAAAACCAGCAAACCGCCACACAGCCACCCCTCCCCCCCAATTCGATGTTTGATGAGATGAGAGTTGTCATTCAACATGTACTTTGGTTTGACATTTTGGTTTTATTTCCTAAACAATGAAACATGTTATTGCGTACAGGAATCAGACTAGTAACAGTAGGAGTAAGCAGCGAATATATCAATTTGTCTAAATTGATCCAATTGAATCGATCCGTTGCATGTTGAATGGATGTGTGATGACGAGTGAACGGTTGCAGATTGATTTTTTTCAATTCACTTTAGTTTTGGATGGATGACAGATTTGAGGTTCGTTTGGCTGCAACCGAACCACTAAACTGCGAGCATCTCTAATAATTTGTAAGATTTTATATTTTCAATTTGTTTAGATATTTTATTTATATTTTCAATTGAAAAAAAAAATTTAATATTCTGTTGAAAAAGAGTTTTCAACTTAAATATATTTTTTGAATTGAAAAAAATAAATGTATTATTTATCTATATTTTTTTATTTTTAAATCTAACTCTAAAAATAATAAATAAAAGAAATGATATATGCTAGTTGGTTTTTATTTTCAAAAAAAGATATAGATGTAACAATATAGAGACATATAATCTCTACTACAGCTCTGTTCATGGTTTTGGTGACTTGAATTATTTTTATATTTTAAGAACTATATATTGTAATACTTTATGCGGATGAGGTATGCTCTGATTGTAATATATAAATAAGGCATGCAGTGATTGTAATATTTTTTTAAGTCATTGACTGTAATTTTTTTTTTTTTAGAAAGTGCACAAGTTGAATTATATTGAAAATTTATAAAATTTTAAACCGTCAAATTGATTTTCATTCATATCCGCTCAATCTATATCCGTCGGATTTACAGATGAATGCGAATTGATTTTCTCCAGTCTACCAATTTGACAGACGGATAACAGATTAAAAATTCTGTGGCCGCAACCAATCTGCGCCCACCCCTAAATAATAGAAATTGAATTGGAGGAGCCATACCCATCTGGGACACACACACATGCCATATTTGTGTCCACCTCCCAAAAACACCGGTTGAATAACCAGATATCCAGTGGAAAACTTACACAAAAACGTATATATATAGCAATGTTAAGAATTATGAAAAAAATTTTATAAAAATAATCATAAAAGTTTTGTAATTTTTAGATTACACTTAAAATAAAATATCACACACTAATCAAGGTAGTCCAAAGATTATAAATTTTTCATTATCATTTTCATAAATTTTTTTTTATGATTTCTAACTTTTCACTATATATAATTGCAAACATACCTGAACAGTGAAACCTGGACTAAATTTGCAGGCCACCACATAGCTGCTGGCTCCACCAGGTACCTTCTGAATATTCCAGCCCATCCAAACCCTAACACCTACCATTCAAAAGTTCAAACCCAACGCCCAATCAAAACATGAACCGCCCAACTCAACCAACCAACCAATCCTCATCCACAACCGTCGGGTCACAAAATCAGACACAGAATAGACATAAGTAAAATTTTACTGAATGCATTCTACTTTTGAAAAATATAATTATATGTTGATATACATTTTGTGTCAGGTTGTGTGGCGGATTTAGATCACTAACCTGTGTCGTTATAACAACGATTAAGGAGACAAAGAAGGTGATGTGCTTCTTATAGAACACCTTGACAACAGTAACCACATGAATAGCATAGACAGTGCCAGCACCAGAGTTTGCAAAGATGGTGATAAGCACATGTTCCTTGACATTGAATGGCCCCGGATTCAACGTGAATTCCCACCGACTTCCCTTGAAGAACACCCGGTCCGTGATCTTCGCCGCCATGAGTTGTCCAATCGGCACGACGGCGATCTGAGCCGAGATGGCCGTGATTGTCAGCGGTTCGGTCCTGTACCAGAAGAACTGGTTGAGGAAAGATAAGAGGATGCAAGAAAGGATTCCCAGGACCCACATCCGGAAGGTCAGGACCGGGAGGGACGGGTCGTCGGTGGTGGGTACGGTCAGAGCCACCTGCTTCACCGGCGAGTCCTCCTCCTCCTCCTCCTCCTTCGGTTGATGGACTCGTTCGACATTAATCTCAGACTCTGAGGTCGATGGTTCTTCAGATTTCCCATCCTTTGATACTGCAGAGAAATATATATAATAAATGAATGAATATAAGAAGGGTGGTTGTGTATGATTTGAATTGTAGATCAAGTTCGGAAGAAGAAGAAGAAGACTTACTCAGAGGAGTTCTGATTTCGGCTGTGGATTCTTCCATGGTACCTCTCTCTCTCTCTCTCTGTGGACAGGGCTTGGTATTCCGACTATGCTGCTCTATATGTTACAGAAGAATACCAAATGTAGTGAACTTCTTGTTTTTGACACTTTCTTGGAGCGAATCAGAGCAAGGCAAGTTTGATTGTTGTTAGTCTGTTAATTTACTGACTAGAGTTTATTAACTTTGGGATTCACCCTTTCAATCTCATAATAGTAAGTTACATTGATTTAAAAAAAGTTATATTTTTTTTTTCTTATAAATTATTTAGCCATATTTATTTTTCCTTAAATAGTCGACTCTAATTATTTAAAAAAACTTCAAACAAATAAATTTTTTTTATTGACTTATTATTTTGAGTTAAATGAAGCCTTTATAAGGGCAAGCTCGGACAAGAATAATTTTTTTTGAATGCAAAACATGTGTCTGCCTGCCCCAACTAGTTAGTTAGGTGTGTAGTAGTCTGTCTGCTTGACCCACGTGCTTTGCTTTTACTATCTATCTTCTTAAAGTAACAAACAACCTTCTTCTTCGTTTCATGTCGACGTTGTTCATGTAGTTGAATGTGGGGTAGCGACCTTCTTGAAGATTAATTAGTCATTAGTTTTAGTTTGCTTTTATAAAGTTCTTCTACTTACACACACAAAGTAGCAGATGAACCTCTTGTACAAGTGTGATCCGTAAAATGAAGAGACTTATCACACGTGCATGATAAGATTGTGTCAGATTTTATAATTAATTTATGTAATTTTATTACATTCTTAAAGCTTTTATTAACCTTGAGTAATAAGTGATTTAAGGGTAATTATTCAGTACTTTCGGAATATGGACACGTGGTACTCTCTAAGGTTTTGATTGGTGGAGAGGAGTAAGGGCCCACAATTTATATTAGGGATGAGGGAACAACATGGGGCTAAGTAATTGATAATTGATTTAGAATATAGTCACGTGATGTTTCGGAAGTATTGAATAATTTCCCGTAATTTAATCTCATAATAATTATTTTATGTGCTCTTAACCCACCATTGCAATTTGCAACATTATTGTAGAGAATGTTAATCCATTAGTAATGGAATAAACAGAGCCGGCTTGTTCAATCTTAATTGATTAAGAATCTCATCTTTTTTTTTTCTTTTTTTCTTTTAGTTTTTATTTCAACAATGCTATAGACCTCTAAAAGTAGAGCTCTAAAAGAGCTCTAATGAGTTGGCATGTCTAAAAAAAAAAAAATTTCAAGCTAAAACATCACATCAGGCTGGACCCCACACACTTCCATGTCATTAGTGTATGATTTAGAGCTCTTATTTTAGAGCTCTCAAACATTTTTCTTTTTATTTTTATGGGACCTCGTGGATCATATACACAAACTATCGCGTTAATGTAAAAATATTAAATAATTCCGTAATGAATATACTCTAGCTTAAAAGTTATATTCTCTTTTAAATTAAGTGATATGATAATTTATTAAAATATTTAAAATAATTATTTTTTTATATATTTTTTAATTATTAATTAATGATATCTCTTACACATTACTAATCTAAAAAGTGGGTCTAGTAAATAAATTTGTATATTATTTTCATTTAAGTAATTTTTCCCGGGCATTGCTAGGGAGCCCGAATATTTGGCTCAAATTGTGGCTCAAATTTCTTTATTAGGTAAAAAAAAAAAAAAAAAAAAAACAAAGTTACTAAAACTGGCAATTTGAGCCAATTTGAGCCACAGTTTTAGGGCCACCAATCATTTTCCATTTTTCCCTTGCCACATGTCTTGTCAGCTGACTTTAATGCTTTCTCAATGTTGCTCTTGAATTAATGCTGCATGGTTCTACAGCTCTGTTTAGTAGGGTTTATTTTTAATTTATTTTAACTTTTAGCTTAATTTAAATTATTTTGATGTGTTTGGTTCAGTTTAATAATACAATTTATAGCTTTTTGTAAGTCAAAAATCAACTTATTCTTTGAGTAGGGGAAGAAAAGCTTAATTTATAAGTTAAAAATCAGCTTATGTTCACAGTTATAAGCTATAAGCTGTTAAACTATAAGTTATAATCACTTTCTCATAACTCTACCAAACGGGACCTACATATATGGAGAACGGACATTAATTTTAAATTCAATAAAGATAATTGCATAATGTATTGAAAAAATCAAGATAATTTATGTTTTAACTCATAAGGATAACTCAGTTGGTTGAGGGTAATGGATTAAGGGCTTAGGAGTATGCTCTTCTCTAAGTCTTAGGTTCGAATCCTACCCCCAATCCGCTACTAGCGGGCCACTACATCTTTATCTGATCAATCAGCTCAAGGCCCCGAGATTAGTCGAGGTGCGACACTCCGAAAGATGCTGGCTCGGACACTCGATTATTAAAAAACCAAAAATAAAAAGACTAAAAACAGGAAGTGAAAGATGCCAAATTTTTTATTTGATTTGGTTGGTTATTAAAATGAGAAGAAAAAATAAATATTGTTAAAAAAATAGTTTTTCATTGATTAATCTTAAAAATGAAATATTTGCAATTTTTATTTCTATTCAATTATCTTTCTCCTGAAAAATTCATAGCTCAAACATAATGTTAACTCTTAGTTCCAGTTATGTCTCTACATTACAATCATCTATATTCACTGCCACCAAATATCCCTCTTGCTCAACTGCCAACCTGCTGACAATGAATTGACAGTGCTCAATTGAAACGTGATATGAAAAGTTCAAGTTAATTCTCTTTTTAATAAGAAATACTAACCATCATATTCAAATTCCACACCTCATTAGGGTATGTCCCACGAGTCCCGCTTAGTAGCTCGAATGTAATGAGGCTCGAATGGCCCTATTTCTATGTACACCCCAGATTCCTTGCACACCCCTATCTCTGTTCAGCTGCACCTTTCATTTCAAAAAAAAAAAAAAAAAGAAATAACAGAGAGTAGAGAGAGAGGATAGAACTGGGTAAGAGAGACCAATTACAAAACCATGTTCAAGTTGCTCTTCCAACTTTCAACACACATTTAAAATCAAATTTATAGACTTCACAACATTTACAGATTTATATAACACAGTTTTAACAGATTTATAACAGATTTTTGACAGAATTTTAACAGATTTATAATTTTTAACTGATTTACAAATTTGTATAACAGATTTTGAACAGATTTACAGATTTTCCGTTCGTGTTTCGCTGTCGTAGGCCGTCGTTCGTCCTCCGTCGTCGTTCGTTCTTCTTTCGCGATCAGAGAGCGCGATCGGAAGGTTTAACAGAGATGAGAGGTTACTCGGTCTCCTCACTCTCCACTCTCTGTGCTTTCCTTCTTTCTTATTTTATTTTATTTTATTTGAAATTAAAGGTCAAGTATGGCTGAACAAAGCTGGGGTGTATAAGCAATCTAGGTGTACAAAGAAATCGGGCCATTCGAGCCGCTTATATTCGAGCTACCAATCAATAATCTATGTCCCACAACCATAGCTAAATTAGCTATTTATAATTTCACTTTATTACTTTACTTAATCGCATTTTAATCGTACATTTCAAGAAATTCTCTACTTTAATTATATTCTTTTAAAATATTATTAAAACCTTTGGATGCATGATCGAATAGATGACCAGAGCCAGACAAAAAATCTTCGCATGGTTGGTCACCTGGTGAAAGTTTTGTTCACTTTAGCACCAAAATGAGAAATGAGAAAAGGAAAAATTAATAAAAAATTGAAAGGCTTATGAATAGTGTTTCGCTTGTCCTGTCGAGTTACTATAACTCTCAATCATTTCAACGAGGCTTTAGCGAATTTGTTGGAAGAGTGTTTTCTATTTCTAATTTGGTTTCTATAGTTGAAAAGTGAAAGAAACGAGACTGCTAGAAATGTTCTTAAAAGATTAATGGTGGTTTGGATATGAGTAGGAGTGTAAATTTGGTCCGGCCTATACCGAGCCTCGCAAGTTCTCGCCATAATTCGGGTCGGGCTGAGCCGACCTACGGGCCATAAAATTAGGCCCATGTCCAGAGGGTATTCAGGCCTCAGGCGGGGCCACTGGGCCAGGGTTTGGGCTTGGGTGGGCCTGAACAAATTTTTTAGTTTTTTAAAAAAAAATTTATACTAAAATTTTGTTATTTTCCACAAAAAAAAAAAAGGGCCTTGGACGGGCCGGGCCTTGAGTGCACCTTAAGCAGGCTGATGGGACGAGCCCACGGGTCGGACCGGGTTTCAAAATGATGGCCCAGGCCCAAGCTTAGAGTCTCGGGCTAGGCTCGAGGCCGGACCCACCCCGGGCCGCAGGCTGGTTTCGGGTTGCCCACAGGTCGCGGGCTATTTTTACACTCCTAGATATGAGGCTTTTTAATTTTTGAGTAAGTTATTATTAAATCATAATAGTTAGATTTAATTCCCATCAAGTTCTAATGAAAATAAGTCCTAATAAAATCGGTGTTAAAAATAATTTTTTATTATGATTTTTTATATATGCTGCTAAAAATTAACAATTACTAAGTTTTTTTACATGATTTTTATAAATTGTAACTAAAACTTACAATTAGTGACTTTTTCAATGATGAATTTTTTAAACTGTCGCTAAAAGTTAAAATTTAGTGACTTTTTTTGTGACGATTTTTTTAAATTGTCGTTAAAACTTATAAATAGTGATATTTTTTGTAACAAAATTTTCAAAGTGTAGTTGATAATTAACAATTATTGACTTTTTAATAGTGTTTGATGAAAGATACCATTAATTATTACATGATCTATTAAATAATAAATCTATTTATTATGACGTACACGTAAATTTTTCTTAACTTTTTATTTAAATACGTATAAAAAAATAAAAAAAAATAATGTGATAATTTATAATAAATAAATTAATAAACAATTTATTTAGATGGTTCCAAAATTTCATCCTTAACGTTACAGGAGCTTTTATTGAAAAATACTATAAGTTCTAAATTTTTTATTAAATGAATGACTAAATATCTTACATCGTATGGGGTTCATAAAAATGTGAACCCCACCCGTGTAAAATATTTGATTATTTATTTGGTAAAAAAATTGATATCCCTAATATTACTCATTTTTATTTGATGTGAACAATATTATATAAATAAATTATTTTCATAGATTGACGTGGTGGTGTGGTCAACCAAGCAAATTAATTTAGGGGGTTTTCAGTGTAGGTTGTAATAGATATATTTATTATTTAATAAATTTTATAATAATTAATAATATTTTTATCAAATATTATTAAAAAATGTTATTAATTATTAATTTTTAGTGATTGTTTAAAAATTTTATCACAAAAAATATTACTAATCATAAGTTTTAGAGACAGTTAAAAAAATCGTTAATTTTTAATTTTCAGTGATAGTCTGAAAAATTAGTCATAGAAAAATATCACTAATTATAAGTTTTAGTAACAATTTATAAAATTTGTGAGACAAAAAAAGTTACTAATTATTAATTTTTAATAATATATGCAAAAAATCATCACAAAAATTATTTTTAATGATGATTTTATTAAGATTTATTTTTAATAAGATTTATGAAAATTAAGTCCAATTATTAAGATCTATTAATAATTTATCTACTAATTTAGGGCAAATTATAAACACACCCCTTAAGGTTTACTTAAATTACAAATTACTTCTGTGGTTCTAGAAATTACATTATGTCCTATGGTATTTCTAATTTCATAACAAATATGTCCTTTTAATAATAGATCATCAAGTTAATTAACAGTTTTTAATAATGTTAAAATTTTATTTTAATTAATAATTCATATAATTTTATTATTATATAAGTGAACAGTTAGACATTTTACTTTTTTAATTAATTTTGTTAAATAAAAAATTTTAACAATAAAATATTTGTAATTTTTAAAATCATAATGGTAATTCATATTATAAGTAAATCTCATAACTGTATTTGTAATTTTTTCATTAATTGAATGAAAAAAAAAAATTTATTCATTAATTTATATATTAAAAACTTTAAAAAATATTTACCACTTACCTATAGCATTACTTTTTACGGTGTTACCGAGGAGAAACAAAAGATTCAAAGAAAATTGTCCAGCGGATGATATGTTGCCACGTCTCAATAACATGAGCCTTTTGCTTTTGAGAACTAGCATACGAACGTGGCAATGCACGGACTAAATAAATAATTAAAAAAAAATTAAATTAAATAATCATATAAATTTTATTTTTAAAAATATAGAAATAATTTAGAATGAATTAAAATTTAATTATTTTATTAGAATATTTATTATAATTATTATGTCATTAATTATATATTTTAAATTTATAATAAAAAATAAATGTTATAATTTAATTGATAAAAATGAAAACAATAGTTAATTTTTAATTTTCAGTAACAGTTTAAAATTTTTTTTATAGAAAAACGTTACTAACTGTAAGTTTTAGTAATAATTTATAAAAATTATGACATAAAAAAGTTATTAATTATTAATTTTTAACGATATATACAAAAAAGTATCATAAAAATTTATTTTTAAAAAGACTTTATGAAAATAAAAACTAATTATTAAGATTTATTAGTAATTTATCTATTAATTTATATATTAAAAAATTAAAAAATATTTACCACTTACCTATAACATTACTTTTTACGGTGTTACCGGGGAGTAGTCGAACAAAAGATTCAAAGAATATGGTCCAGCGGATAATACGTTGCCACGTTTCAATAACACGAGCCTTTTGCTTTTGAGAGACTAAACTAGCATACGAACATGGGCAATGCACGGACTAAATAAATAATTAAAAATAATTTTATAATTAAATAATAATATAAAAAACATAAAAAAATAATTTAGAATGAATGAAAATTTAATTATTTTATTAGAATATATATTATAATTGTTATGTCATTAATTATATATTTTAAATTTATAATAAAAATTAAATGTTATAATTTAATTAATAAAAATAAAAAAATAGAATAAATTAAAAAAAATTATATTTATAACAAAATAAAAATAAATTTTGTTTTATAAATTCTTTAGTTTTAGCTTATTCTATGTTAAAATTTGTCATAAAATTTAAACATGCATTTTAGAAATAAAACAATATATACTCTGATAAAATCGTTAAAATCGGTCAAAAGACCAATTAACTTATACAAAAATTAATTAATTAAAATTTTTTAATTTTATTTTGTTTTAAAATTTAAACTGCCTTTCACTTTTTCTTTCTTTTTTCGATGTGAGATTATGTAAAATAAAAATTAACAATTAATCGGATGGGAAGTTTATTTCAAATCAAACAATATCAGTAATTTAATATTTAATTAGGTCAATTTTTAGTTTTTTTGAATCAAACAAATCTAACTAATATATTTTGATAAAATCGGTAAGATCGTGGCTAAGTTGGCGAATCAGTCAAACAAAAAATGGTTCAACCTAATCGGTTAGGTCAAAAGACCAACCAACTTATACAAAAATTAATTAATTAAAATTTTTAAATGTTATTTTAATTTTAAAATTTAAACTGTCTTAAATTGAAATATGTAGAACACTACAATATTAAATGAGAGCATAAGGTTCACTTTATATAAGTGAAACAACTCACTTTTTCTCTTCTTTTTTCGATGTGGGATTATAAAATGAAAGTTAACAATTATTTGAGTAAGAAGTTTATTTCTAATTAAGCAATCTTAATTGTTCAATATTTAAATAGATCAATCTTTAGTTTATTTCGAATTAAACAAATTTAATCAATATGCTTTGATAAAATTGTTAAAATCACAGTTAAATCAACGAATCAGTCAAACTAAAAATGATTCAGCCTAATCGATTATGTTAAAAGACCAACCAACTTATACAAAAATTAATTAATTAAAACTTTTAAATTTTATTATATTGAATTGAAACATGTACAACACTACAATATTAAATGAGAATGTAAAATTCACTTTATATAAGTGAAACAATTCATTTTTTTTTTCCTTATTTTCCTGATATGGAATTATAAAATAAATCATATGGTTAAATAGAAATTAACCAATGGAGATTTTCTTAAGGGGTACTTACCAATTAGTCCTATTAACTAGACTTATTTACCTACAGGTCCTAACTAATAAATTTAACACTATAAAAATAAGAGAGTGATAAATTTATCACTAAAAATTTATTCATAAAAACAAAGAGACTGATAAATTTATCACTATAAATTTATTCATAAAAAAAAAAACTGATAAATTTATCTTTATCACTTAATAAATTTATCAAATAGGACTTAATGGGTAATAAGTCTCCAAAGGAGGACCTATTGGGTAATAAGTCTCCAAAGTAGGACCTATTGATAGTTTACCCTTTTCTTAATTGTTTAAAATTAAGAAAAATAGTATGTAATATTGAAACTCTCCAAAACTTCTTAATAAAAACTCCATTTTACTTATATAATTTGGGAAATTACAAGCTTCGTTTGGGAAGTGGGTTAGTTTTTTAGCTTTTTGACTTTTTTAGCTATTTTAGTTTGGGCTAAAAAGTTTGATTTGGGAATGACTTTTTGACTTTTTTTGTGAGAGAAGAGTGTAATGATTATGAGTTAGATGTGATGTTTTGTTTGTTGTGACTAAAATAACATATTTTATCTTTTGTAATTAAAATAATCAAAAAAACTCATAAAGCAACTTGCCAAACGGAGGCTCAATACTCTTCCAACAATACTTGATTCTATTCTATTTATAGGTTAAAATCTAATCAGTTCTTTTTTAAAATTTAATAAAAATAATTATTATTTTAGAACAATTTATTCCAGAAACATTGAATAATTTATCCTTTTGCTGGTGCCGCTTGACCAATCATCTCTTTAGATCTCTTTCTTCGTTCTGGGCTGGAGCCTGTCATTCGGCGTACGTTGGCAAATCACTGTACACTAGTATACTTGAACCTTCTCCTCGTTTTGAGTTTGGTTTTTAGATACTACTAATAAAAATTAGATGTTCCGTGAAATGTAAATTTATCAAAAGTTGATTTTGGCCTCTTTTAAAAAATGGGTTATGGTTAAAAGTTAATTTTTAATTTATTTTTGATTATATTATTTTTTAAATTCTTTTACACATTTTTAAAAAAAATCAAAAAATGTCAAAAAACTAAATTTTAACTATCTTTTCAAAACAACCTTAGTTGAAACACTACCATCTTATTTGGTTTAGAATTCATTTTTTTATTGGTTTGTTTATTTTATTTTAGTCAAATTATATATTTTTTAGATTTGCTTAAAAGGTAAAATAAATTTTCAAATGATAATATCACACAACAAATATCATAATTTAAGGGGTTATTTGGGATGATCTAAATAAGTGTATTTTTTGACTTTTTATGAAATATGGGTTGGTATGGGTTGGGTTTGAAGTGATGTGATAGAGAGGTGATGTGACTTAAATAAGATAATGTGACTTAAATAGGATAGTGACTTTTTAATTTTTTAAAATTATGACAAATGAGAAATTTCACTTTATGATAATGCCCACAATATAGATGGGTTAAGAGAATTGTTCATTTCATTTCATTTTGTGATTTTTTATTAGTTGATGACACCATATAAAATAGTATTACCATTCCACTCAATATATATTCCGTATGTATTTGACTTTTTTTGAATCAAAATAAAAGAAATTGCATTATTTGAATAACATTGTCAAATTATGATATTTTGAAATTGGTATGCCAAAATTTTGTATTGAAACTAATGGGTTAGTGGTATTTTGGCAACAGATTAAAACGCTGCGTCTGGGGTGAGAACGCAGACGGCAGACGCCAGCGTTTTTGGCAAAACCTGATTTGGGATTCTGATTATAATCAAAGACGTGAAATTACGATACTGCCATTAGAATTGGTGCCTTTATCATGCATGGCAATATATTACATTGGGTGAGGGCATTTTGGTAATTCTACAGTTCTACACCATGACATAACAACTTAAAAAAATATTATCTACAAAACCAAAAAAGCAGCTTTTTACCAACTTCCCAAGTCACTTTATGAAAAATCCAAAAATCTTGGTTAAAAGCAAAAAAGTTGATTTTTATCACCTTCCCAAAATAGGCCTTAGTTTGATTGGTAAAAACTCTCTTACACTGTAATAGAAGATTTGTGGTTTGATTCTCTCTATCTATGTGTGAGCCTTATTTCTCGAGAATTTATTAGGAAAAAATTCTATCATACACACCTCATATTATATGCACTCTTAGGTACGTTATTTTATTTTTTTCTTTAATTATGACATTATTTTCAGATCTTTGGTTATGATTCATTTGTGTTTGGTTATGATTTATTTATTTATTTTTTAGTTATGACTCAAAAAATATAAATTATGTCATTTTTTTTTTATGTAGTTATAAGGTGTCTTTCCCTTTATTAGGACTTTTATATCCTACTTTAAAAGTGTCTTATACATGTTATATTTGGTCTTCATCCTTATGATTGTGATTCATTAAGTTTATTATTTTTAAAAAAAATAAAAATATCACTGTGAAAGATATGTTGAATCTGTACATAAGAGCAACTTCAACGATGAGACATTTGAGTTGCTATTGCTATAAAATAACATGAAGTTCACTTTTTTTCATCTCCAAATGTGAGCTATCAGAGTTGTTAAATTATACTTTTACTATTTTTTTCATCAAATTTGGCATCAATTTTACTTATAATTAAAACTGCCAGCGCAATAATTTTGGGGACAAGTGGTCGACCACTTGGTAAAAGTTGTAGAAAGTGTTAAGTCGCACAATTTTGAAGCCTGTCAGTTGTCCGATTAAGCTAAAAAATAACACTTTCACCTTTGGAGTGACATTGTTATCCTATAATTTTTTGCACTGTTTATTGTTAAATTATAACTTCTAGTAACGATCAAACGTGCTAGTGTAGCGACCACATGTTAACTTTTAACTTTGAAGTTAAAAAAATAAAGGGGATTTTTTTTTAAATCCATGATATTAAGATTTTATAAAATAAATGATATATAATATTTTTATAGTAGTTAAGGTCCTTCAACATTTTTACAGAGTAATTTTAAAATTTCTCTGTGATCATACCAAAGAAATTTGAAATTTTTCTGAGTCGGGATTGAAATTTCTTTGAATCAAGTGAAATTTTTCTGAGTCGGATAAAATTTCTTTAAGTCAAATTTTTTCTGTGAAAATGTTGAAGGACCTTAGCTAATAAAAAAAATATCTTGGACCTTTCCTATTACACAAAGTTGGAGATGAATGTTTTACTAATTTTTTGAAAAATAAAATACAATAAAATTAAAATTAAAAAAAAAAACCTTTAAACTGAATTTTATTTAATTATTTCCTTTTTAATTACAAAAAATAACTTCAGTAATGCCACGAGCACTGGGACTTCGCTCACAGATTCATCCGCCGAAGCCGACGTGGCTTCAAATGTGATGTAGATGGAACCGCAGTAAATGTGATGCGTGTCCGTTAAAAAGAAGAAAAAATAAATAATAATGTTATAGGATTTAAATTTTCTACTAAATAAATTATTAAATATCTTACGTAGATATAAACTCTACACTTTTGTGGATCTCATATTTGATTATTTATTTAGTAAGAAATTTAGTATCTCTGACATTATCAAAATAAAAAAAAAAAAACACAAAAGAGATGAGGGAGAGAAAGACGTTTGCTTAACCAAATGATGCATCCTTCTTCCTTTATGACTGGAGCAAAGAGAGAAAAAATGGGTCGTTACACACACTAAATATAAATATTAAATTATACCAAATTCTTTTAGAATAATGGTAAGTTCAGGTATCGATTTACATTGACGATTATGAAATTAAACTAATTTAATTACTAAATTCCTATATTAATTTTGATTAAAAAGATTGATGGATATTATGACTAAATAAGAATTAAATGAAATTGAATAATTAAATTGAAAATTAAAATTAGGGTTTGAGATATAAATTTTTGAAAAAAATCCTAGAGTAAAGAATTCACCACTAACTACATAAATGAGATTTAACATCGGACAATAATTGCAATCCGGTTTGAAATACCTAATATTTCATAACTACAAGTTTGAAATATTGATCAAGAGGCTTGTTGCGTTCAACGTACATGCACGAATCATCCCGAGTAGTACGAGGCGTTTACTCTAAACTATGGTAGCAACACGACCCGTCTCTCGTAGTATGACTCGTCTCATACTTTGAATACAAATACAAAGAAAACTAATGTATGGAAAATATTAAACAATCATAGATAGTAAAATACTTGAAGAGATGAAATGAACAATTATTAAAAACTTCTAAATCATCCATACATTGATTCAAATCGATTCACAATCAAAGCTTATGAAAAATCCTATTACATGCCTAGGGTTTCATCAAAACCCTAGAAATGAAGAGCCTAGCCACTCATGGAGGAGTAAGAAGAGGTGGAAGAAGTGGAAGACCCCATAGAAGTTGGATTGAAAGCTTGAAAATCCTTTCCTCTGAACCTTAGTCTCTCTCTTTCTTTGGAAAAATATCAGAACCCTAATCCTGCCTCTTTCTTGCCTTTTTATATCTTTATTGTCTTTCAAACAAGTTTAAAACATCGGGCCCGTTTTTTGAGGTACGACCGCACATGCGGGAAAAGTCAACGCACGTGTCGGAAAACCCTCAACACGTGTGGAAAGCTCTTTTCTCTCCAAATTTTGTATTTTTGCCTATTTTATGCTCTGACTATGTACAACCTGATTAACATTAAACAAACATAAAATATATAGTTTGATAAGCAAGTAAAGTTAAGAGATCTTAATTAACAGCCTCAATATTGCACAATTCGGCCTTAATCACATCCTCCAACTTACAACTTACTAGTCCTCAAGCAAGTAATAAAAATTAAATTAAATTAAACAAAATCTAGCTATTCCTTTTTTCGTGGGAAGAACGGTTATATTTAGCATATGCAATAAGCCTTTAAACCACAAAGTTATTCCGAGTGGATGAGTAAAGTCTCATGAGGGTTTCTAGAAATGATACCTACAAACATTAACATATTCACATTTATCCAGCAACAATTAATCACACTACGCTACTCAAGAATTAACTTATGTGTCATTACAGTGCAATATTAAGACATGATGAGTCATTGAAGGCATAATAGACAAGCATGAAGGAATCTATTAAGTAGAGGCCGCAATTCAGTATTACACAAATCAAGTTCTATGTACTTGTGAATATTAGTAGCACACATCATCAGTAACCTTGGTGTAACGTACAATCTTCATAACTAGTTAACTGGCCACTATAATAGCCCAGTGTAACTCATAATAACCCCTAACATCTACAAACAAGATTAAATTTTTGCAACCAGGATTCTCAAAATGCTTTTTTTTTTTTTTGGTGAAAGACTGTGCAATGTCCTGATCAATTAAGCTTTCTAATCAACCCTTGTAGCAAGCATTGGGCTAATGACTCCCAAACCAGACGGTTTTAGGGCACTAGGTGTGAAGACACCCCTACGGGCTTAATAACTTGAGTTGAAAAGGTTACGAATCCGAATAAGTCTTTTTCCTTATTTTCCTTAATTGTGCAATGTTCAGGTCTCTTAAGCTTTTTAATTAACTTATGTAGCAAGTATTGGGTCAATGACTCCCAAACCAGACGGTTTTAGGGTATTAGGTGTGAAGACACCCCTACAGGCTTAATAACTCAAGTTAAAGAGGTTACGAACCCAACAAGTCAAGTGTTTTTTATTTTTTTATATTGATTTATTTTGAGAATCAAGGCTAGCCATTTATTCTTTCATGCAACACTAGCAATTATCAATGATGTACACCAGGGATTATAATAAAGTGGTTACCGCTATGATAGTGTGTTTATGTAAGTCAAGGCATACTCATGATAAGTGTATTAGTATCATAACCACAAACAACTATCCTAGTGCAAACATCACATATGAGTATTTACCTAATAAACCCTTTTCATACAAGTCTACTATGCTTTCCTATTAACATATGCAAATATCATCACCCTACTAGTAACAAGTCGACATCAAGTGGAGTAGTGTAATCAAGTGAAGCAGGTATAAGCATAAATTAGGAGCCAAATAGAAATGCACAAAAGAAAATACCCTCATCCCTCAACTTGAATATGACATTGTCCTCAATGGAAGCAAAAGCCAAGTAAATAGAAATAAGAGAATATTACCAGAGATTGTAGGTGCATATCTAGGTAGACAAATACTAACACACACACACTATACTTTTTTTTTTTTCTTCGAAAGAAGAAATAACTAAAAGTAAAAATAGAAATAAAAGAGACAAAGCAAAAGATAGGTCGGTACTATTGAGAATCCGGTGGTAGTGGTGGCAGGAAATGCTAGGCAAACAAGGCGTTCATCAATAACCGCGTCTCGAATGCTTCATCTTGAACCCGGGTGTCGAGTTGGTCAAAACGCTGCTAGCTCGACTCTCGATATGTGTAAAAGTCAGTTTGCAGTGATGCAACTGACTGCTGAATGTTGAGCTGGCGGGCATTGAGCTGGTCAAAAGCCACTTGAGAATAGTCTCGATGCGTTTGAAAATCCTGCGCAACCCCATAAGAATCTGGTGGTGATCATGAAGAGTACTGTGGACCTGATCCACAGAGTGCTGAAGTTGTAAGCACTTCTCGTGAGTCATGTATAGTGGGTCCCCTTGGGGAGGCACAGGAGAGGTAGGATGAGGTCGTTGGTCATGAACGGGGGGTCTTGAGCCTCATCAACCGAGGCATCAACTTGTTGCGGGATATGCTATGCTGTCATTCCTGCTGCTCGAAAGTCAGATAAGCTATGTCAATCTCCTTAGTTGAATCAATGGGGAGGCTGTTCAGCTTGAAGACAAGTGTGAGCTAGTTATCAAATGGCAGGGGCCAAGTCAGGTTTTGCATAGGTTGAGGCTGAATTGCCTCATGTAGAAATTTGTGCATATGCATCTAGATGACGTGTGCAAGCGGGACTTGATAGCCATGCTGATAACCACCGACCAAACTCCAAGCAACGCTCAGCTTTATGCCCAAGTGGAAGGGCATTCTCATGTACAACGGAATCAATAAATAACAAGCAGCCATGCAACTTGCTCCGGTGCAAGCACGTGTAACTTGTGTCACTGTGGGCCCCTAGGAAGTACTCTTGGATGAGGCTGTGTATGGGTTATCGGTCCTTAACTTCCGTGAACGGTTGGTGGTCCGTCTTGGAAAAAAACCCTAACACATCGACAATCAAGGATTCTGCGATGCTGACGAGATGGCCATCAATAGTGGACAGTAGTCCTACTTCAGTGAGTGACTCATACATGTTCTAATAGAAGAGTTGTACCAAACGAGGATAAGTAGGCGCCGTAACCGTGCAAAGACCTAACTGTTGCCAGAGACGGAGCTGCTCAGCGGCCCAAGAAGTGACCAGGTCACGTTGAAGATATGTAATGTTGAACTGTGTGAGCTTGTGAAGCGAGCGTGAAGCCCACTCCGGCCATGGCAACTTAACTGGTGGTGGTAACGAGAATGGTGGCGACGGTGGTGGCGGTGGTGCCGAGGAGGACGCACCTCTAGCCTTTTTGGAGGCTCGGGTGGATAGCTGTCTACTCATATCCTTCACACACCAAAAGCAAATACATACATATCCGTGGAACCAGCATGAGAATAAAGTAATATATTAGAGCACAAATCTGCCCACTGATGTACCATATGCAATTCTCATCTTTTTTTTTTAGGCATATAATAAAAGAAATAAAAAAAAAATAACATACATAAAAAAAAATAATAATAAATGAAGAAAAATGCAATTAGGAATTTTTTTTTTCCTTTTTGAAATAATATACAAATAAAAAAAATAAAAGTAAAAGAAACAACAACTAAATTAGTATACAATTAGCTATTAAGCTAACTACTGAACCTAAAATAAACGATTTTTTTTTTTTTTTTAACCGTAGATCTCTATTAAACTATCCCTAAACCTCATTACAAGGGAAGATTGAAAGAAGAAGTATAAAGTTTCAACAAAAAGGGAAGGATTTACCTCTAAATAGTGAAGAATGAGAGAGAAAGAAGGGAGATTCGTCGGAAAAAATGGTAGTCGTCGGAGATTCAACGGATGGAGAGAAAGTAGAATGCTAACGGTGAAGCTCCGGTGGTAGAGTGGTGGTGAGAAGAGGTTGGGTGAAGGTTGGTGATGGTGGGAGGAAAAGTGAAGAAAGTTGGTGGTGGTGGGGTTTGAGTGAAAGAGAAAGGTTAGAAGAAGATGATAAGGTAGAGAGAGACAGAGACAGAGACAGAGACAGAGACAAACTTTGTGAGAGTGATTGTGAGAAAAGTAGGTTAGGTTTTTGATGAGGTCAATTTTTTTTTTCCCAAAAATGAAAATAAACTAAAAAAAAAAAATCAATTAGATAAAATAAAATAAAAACAGAAAAAGAAAAATAAATAAATAAATAAAAATAAATAAATTTTTTTTTTAGAACGGCATTCCGCACGTACGGGGTTCAAGCTGTGCGTACGGCTCTATTGCCACACCACACACTCGCACGTGCAATTAAAGCAGGCTCAAAAAATATTTTTCAGGATTTTTTTTGTTTTTTTGTTTTTTTTCAAAGCCGCTCCGCACGTGCAGGAGTGAACATCGCACGTGCGGATGCACACCCACACCACCTCGCGCACCTGCTTTTAAAGCAGTAGCAAATTTGGGGACTGAATAATTGGCTGCACGTGCGGTGGGTTTGGCCGCACGTATGAGAATTTTTTTTTTGTAAACTCCCTCAGCCCAACTTATACCTTTATGTCACGACCCAAACCCGCCCTTATAAGTTTGGCGTCGTAACCGGCCAGTAATCCGAGATTACCAAAGGCTTTCCTGTATAATAAAAATAATAATCGGGGCTAGCGGAAGCAATATTCAAAAACACCAATAGTCCATTGAGCTGTGCATCTATGTGAACAAATATTTTCATGCAAAAAACGTTAATTTATCCACATTCAGTACATAGCTTGTAACTTAACATCTTATACATAACATATGCACATAACAAAAGTTTACTTCACGATCAAAAGCTTGACAACGGCCTTCCAGGTCTAGCCCCAACTCGAAGGCACTCAAAACAACTTGGTAGGCTTCAAAAGGGAAGCTCGGTTAAAGACCCCTTCTAGACTTGACCTCCAAAACGCTCACCTATATATATATATATAAACAGTGAACTAAAGCCCAGTGAAAACATTAAAGTAAAGGGGTTAGTGAACGAATTCCAAATATATCATATCCGTAAAACAAATCATAACACAATCATTCATATCAGTCTCATATCAGAACATAACATAATGGTACATCTCACAGAACATATCACATATCATCTTCTGACTAGAGTAATCGGTTCCGGATACCGATTAAACACATATCACCACAATGAAGTGGCTAACAAGATCTCGTAATCACATATATGTCATGGACCCGCATTAACATGCCGTCCCCCATGACTTAGGACTATCTATGGATGTCATAATAGATTTCAAATATAGGACATTCGTTCACGTAAACAAATATCACTTCAGAAATCATAACTTATCAAATCACATTTGAAACATAATTCATATGAACATATCTTTACAATAACGTTATTCATAGTGGATTTCCAGAACAGTTGGTCAAGAAGCCTTAACTCGTGACCTGCAATCACAAATATGCATAGCATGATACGCAATCATCTTAAACATATTTAGTTCACTTAAGCTTTTAAATATAAATGACTAGAATTATGAATAAATTAGATTATTAATTTCCTTTAATCTCTAATTAAAACATGTTTAGTCATGTATTAACCAAACTAATTAAATATAAATAATCTAATCATATGCCAACCCTTATTAAGTTCACTAATTACACAATTAAACTTAAATTAGGCTCATACACATTAAATTACAATCATTCAGTCATGTTTAAATTACTGAATTAGGAACTCATAAATATGCACATTTTGCAATTTCAACTCAATTTTCAAGCAAATCAAGGCTCAAATAATTAATCTTCACATTCATTTCCATAATCTTAAGCCTAACTCAGTTTCAATTGAATTTAATTAATTCTCAATTAAGGCTTAATTTGACTACATTTAATTTTATGAGCCTAAATCAAATTTTTAATTGAATTCTTATAAGGCTCTAAATAGCAAATTAAACCCATTTTTCCATTTTTGAAACTCAATTTCATGAAACATCCATTTTCTTGAACCTAGGCTCTAATTCATGCTTAATTTCTCCTTAAACTCCATGAATCATGTAGGAGAACAAGTATAGAATCAAAAATATACCATGCATGTAAAGATTAGGAGTTAATTTGAACAATTCTGCCCATTTGCAATCATGCATGTCCTAAGCTCTTAATTACATGAGCAAATCTTCTAATTAAGTATAAATTCAACTCAATTAAGCTTATGATCTTCCTATTTGAACCTAGATTCTATAAATTAACAATGTATCATTTCAATTTTATGAATTAGGAAATGAAAATTACCTTAGTTTGATGATTTAATACATATGAATTAATCCCCTTCTTTCTTCTTCCTTCAGTTCTTCTTGAGCTCAAGCTCTATGGCTATTTCTTTCCTCACTCTCTCTCTCTCATCGTGGGTCTTGTTTGGTATATGAAATGAAAGACTCAATATAACAAACAACGCACTATAATAAGCAACCAAACACTCTCTCTCTTCCTATGTCACAAACTGAGTAGTGGTCTACATGGTTATTGTCATTACTAATTCATTCTAATTAAGTTAAATAAAAATCAAAGCTACGCAAATTAAATTAATTCTGATCACAATAAAATCTCAATTACACTAAATTAAATTATACTAATGTGTATTAAGCTCTAATTCCTACACAATTATTTAATTCCAACCTATTAAAATTAGCGAATCAGGCGAAATCAGTTTTCAATTAAACGTCCCAAATGGCTCTAAAAATTCCCATTAGCATATCTATGTACCCAATTTCAGTTTCTGAACCCATTATGGTCGTCAATTTCAGTCCTAAAGTTGTAGCCTCATAAGATATTTTCAAATTAATTCGTATTATCGCATAATTAAATTAAGATAATTGTGACACGCATTTTGGGGTCGTTACACTTTATTTCACAATCAAAATAAGAATAGCCTATGAAAAGAAATAAAAGTTCAATAAAAATATAATCTTCACGCGAAAATCACGGGTACTACTTTTCTCCCTAACTGTGTTTGTAACTTTTGTTATTCTCCAATAGGGTGACAGACTAGGTTGATTCGGTATCCAGAATCGAGGTGCCTAAGGCTAACTCGACCAATGGGGCTGCCATACAGAGTTTAAGCCGGGATGGTTTTGAAACAATCTCCACACCCCTAGATATTCAAATCAAACTTTAGTCTCAGAAATTCTAAACCTTTGCATTCTACGCTTTGCCATTCAAACTCTAGTTTCCACCGTCTAAGTTGGTCTCTTAGGGACTCACTACAAATACAGTTAGGTGGCCATACTAGACCGTTAGATGCCATTCGGGCATGACAAACATCAATGGAATTACATCTTTAAAGGATTTAAAGTCTCCTAGATGCAAATAAAGCATAACAAGAATAAAGAAAAATAGAATATAATAGAAAGGAAAGAAAAGAGAACAAGACATCAATCTCTCAATCATAATAAAAATGGTCCATCAAAGCAATGGACTCAATCATATCCCCATTCCCAATCCCCTCTATATATGGCTTCAGTCTTTGGCCATTCACTTTGAAAGTGTGGCCATTCTTTAGATCTTGCACCTCAACGGCGCCATAAATAAATGCCTCTACAACCACAAAAGGACTATCCCATCTTGATTTAAGCTTACCCGGAAGAGTTTCAATTTTGAGTTAAAAAGCCACACTTTTTGGCCGGATTCAAAGGATTTTCTATTAATGTGCTTGTCATGGAATTCCTTAGTCCGAGCTTTAAAATTTCTCAAACTCTCATATCCATCATTCCGAATTTCCTCCAACTTATTGAGTTACAATTTCCAGTTGAGTCTATTCGCAACCATATCGAAGTTAAACTTCTTTATGGCCCACAATGCTCAGTGCTCAAGTTCAACCGAAAGATGGCAAGCTTTGCCGAACACCGCCCTATATGGTGACATCCCAATGGGTGTCTTATAAGCAGTGCGGTAAGCCCATAATGCACCAATCAAACGTTTTAACCAATCTTTCCTATTTGGCCTCACCGTTTTCTTTATTATGTACTTCACCTCCCTATTTGAGACTTCCACTTGGCCACTAGTATGAGGGTGGTATGGAGTGCCAACTTTATGAGTGATAGAGCATTCTTAATTACTAACTTAAAGGACCAGTTACAAAAATGCGTACCTTGATCACTTATTATGGCTCTAAGAAACCCAAAATGACTAAAGATGTTTTCATGCAAAAATTTGATTACTACTTTATGATCGTTTGTTCGGGTAGCTATTGCCTCCATTCATTTAGACACATAATCCACTGCCAAGAGAATATACTCAAATCCAAATGATGACGAGAAAGGTCCCATAAAATCAATCTCCCAAACATCAAAGATCTCAAGCACAAGAATAGGGGACATTGGCATCATATCACGATGAGATATCGAACCCGATTGCTGACAACGCAAACAAGTTCTACAAAATTGATGGGTATCTTTAAAAATTGTGGGCCAATAAAACCCGCTTTGTAAAACCTTGGCGGTTGTTTTATGCCCACTAAAATGACCGCCACATGCAGAAGAATGACAAAATGTAAGAATGTTATGCACCTCACTCTCCGGCACACACTGTCGGATCACTTGGTCGGAGCAATATTTAAACAACTCCGAATCCTCCCAAAAATAATACCTGACCTGCGAAAAGAATTGGTCTTTTTCTTGCTTAGACCAATTTTGAGGAATTTGCCCAATGGCCAAGTAATTCACAATATGTGCAAACCACGGGGGCTCGCTCGTGACACCACATATCACGACCCAAACCCGGTACCCAAAGGTTTGGCGTCGCAACAAGATAAAAATAAAATAATTTTAAAATTTCTGTAGTAGTAGCACAACAGATAAATTAAATAAAATAATTGAGTACCAAAAGTTTATTAAAAAGAAACAAAAATAGTCATTTGGGTTTTTATTTTATTACAACAGTCCAATCAAAAATACAGATAGTACCAAAAAAAAAAAAAAACTGTGATTTATCCCCCATCTTGATCCTGCTAAATCTCGTCATCGGAAAGGGATAACAACTATAAACACATAACAGAGTGAGAAATATCATACTGTGAGTATAGGGGCGCAAAATAGTCATGGATAGTTATTTAAGCTAAAACATTAACATAATTTAAGTTGAATAAACAAATCATTTAAGTGGCAGAAACTGAAATACAGAAATTACGTAAAAAACTATAACCACGGTACAGAACAGAACAGAACAGGAGTCACTGGAGTGACAATCAGAACAGGGGTCAATGGATCCATGACAAACAGAGGACCACAAAGTGGCTAAACAGGGACCAATGGTTATTTAAGTCCCCCAAGGCATAGAACTCCCGTGGTAGTACTTACAGAAAATAATTGTTTACAAGATCTTTGTCAAATACTTTCTAAAATTTAAACAAATATATCCACGGATTTCCATTTAAGCAAATAGAGTTCAGAAAATAATCCTAATTGAAACATTAATATATCTACAAAACATAAATTATATAAAATAAATTGTGGTAACTCAAAACATTCGTAAAATATATTATAGTGACTCAAGACATATATAGAAAACATATTATGGTAACTCAAGATATAATATAACTCACTTTGTTATTATTTCCTTGTGCTCCCTTTATTTATCCGAGCCTTTCTATTTTGTTGCCTGTTGCTTCTTTCCTACTTCGTTGCTTCTCCTACATCCTACGGAGTCCTTATTTATAAGCTCTCAACTTGTTTACCATGCAAGATTCCTAACCCAAATATTGCCACGTTACTTTGTGCTGACCTTAAGGACTAATGCCACCTGCATTGGCCTTTGGCACCTTTTTATTTTTTATTTTTTATTTTTTATTTTTAACCTCATGAAGTTACCAAGGGCCAAATTAACCTTTGGCTCAGAAGTAATTTTGGCCCACAGAAATCTAACATGGTTTTGATTTGTTTTTTTTTTTTGTTTATTTATTTATTATTATTATTATTATTTTTATAATAATAAGGAGTTCTATTTATTGCAGTATTGAATTAAAGGTGTCACATTTCTCCTCTCCTCAAAAGAAGTTTGTCCCCAAACTTGACGTACTTTGGTTTTCGAAGAGGTGTGGGTATTTGGCTCGCATTTGGCTTTTAGTTTCCCATGTTGCTTCTTCAACATGATGGTTTCTTCATAAGACTTTCACAAGAGGTATAGTCTTGTTTCAAAGGACTTGATCACGACGATCGAGAATCTGGACAGGTTGTTCTTCATAAGAGAGGTCTTCTTGAACTTCCAAGTTCTCATAATCGACAACATGCTCTGGATCTCGAAGATATTGACGAAGCATCGAAACGTGAAACACATTGTGGACATTGGACAGTTCGGGTGGAAGCGCAAGGCGATATGCCACAGGGCCAATCCTTTCTAGTATTTCGAATGGCCCGATGTAACGTGGGTTTAACTTTTCCCGCTTCCCAAATTGGATAACCCTTTTTGTTGGTGAGATCTTTAGGAATACATGATCTCCTATCTGAAATTCTAAGTCCCGTCTTCGTGTATCTGCATAGCTTTTCTGGCGGCTTTGGGCAGTGTGAATTCGTTATTGGATGAGTTGAATTTTATCACTTGTAAGTTGCACGATTTTGGGACCTTACACTTTCTTGTCTCCGACTTCCGTTCAACACAGAGGTGATCGACATCGTCTTCCATACAGTGCCTCGTATGGTGCCATTCCGATGCTTGCATGGTAGCTATTATTATAGGCGAACTCTACTAAATATAGGTGATCGCCCCAATTACCTTTAAGGTCTAGTACACACACTCGTAACATATCTTCCATAGTCTGAATTGTTCTTTCAGATTGCCCATCGGTTTGCGGATGATAAGCAGTGCTAAACTTCAGAGTGGTTCCCAAAGCTTCTTGTAATTTGTTCCAGAAAATAAGACACAAAGCGGGGGTCTCTATCAGATACGATTGAAACTGGGGTGTCGTGTAAACGAATGATTTCTTTAATGTATAGAGTGGCGAACTTAGTAAGGGGGTACGTGATTCTGATTGGTAGAAAATGCGTCGACTTCGTCAATCGGTCTATGATAACCCATATTACATCATTCTTCGAGACTGATTGCAGTAGCTTGACCACAAAGTCCATAGTAATGTGCTCCAATTTCTATTCAGGAATAGAGAGTGGTTGCAACATTCCTGTAGGTCTCTGATGTTTTGCCTTAACCCGTTAATAGTGCAGGCATTTGGAGACGTGATTGGCTATGTCTTTCTTCATTCCTGTCCACTAAAAGCGTTCCTTCAGATCGTGATACATCTTCGTATTGCCAAGGTGGATCGCAAACCTCGAGCTATGAGCTTCTACCAATATCTTTTTCTTGAGTTCTGGAAAGTCGGGTACGCAAATTCGATTTTGAAATTTTAGCATCCCATTGCTTATTGTGAAGTCAAGATCGGGCGTGCTTCCTTGCTCCTCGTACTTTTTTTTCAAAAGTTTATTTTCACACTGGCGGACTTTAATTTCTTCAATCAACTCGGGTTCCACGATTATGTCTGTGAGCACTCCATTGATCTTGCGGAAAATGAGCGTACATGCCAAACTTCTGGTAATCTTTCGACTCAGCGCATTTGCTACCACATTAGTTTTTCCTGGATGATGATGGATCTCCACATCATAGTCTTTCATAAATTCTAGCCATCGTTGTTGACTCATATTCAATTCCTTCTGTGTAAATAGATATTTGAGACTCTTGTGATTTGTGTAAATCTCACAGGTTGCATTGTAGAGATAATGATGCCAGATCTTGAGGACGAAGATCACCATAGCTAATTCTAAATCATGGGTTGGGTAGTTCCTTTCGTGAGTCTTTAGTTGCCGGGAGGCATAAGCAATGACCTTCCCATTTTGCATAAGAACCCAACCCAAACCATTATATGAGGCATCACTATAAATTATGAACCCTTCTGTTTCCGCTAGGAGTGCTAGTATAGGAGCCATCACGAGTTTGTTCTTCAATTCTTGGAAACAACATTCCTGCTTGTCCGTCCATTCAAAGGGTGTGTTTTTCTAAGTTAGGTCGGTCAAGGGTGATGCTATCTTCGAGAAATCTTGCACGAAGCGCTAGTAATAGCTGGCTAGACCCAATAAGCTTCGAATCTTGGACATGTTAGTAGGTCGCGGCCAATCCACGATTGTTGTAACCTTTTGGGGGTCAACTGAGATGCCGTCTTTGTTAATGACGTGACAGAAAAAGTGTACACTAGTGATCCAAAATTCGCATTTCTTCAACTTGGCATAGAGTTTGTGATCATTTAGTGTTTGTAAAACCGTTCATAAGTGCTGCTCATAGTCTTTTGGTGATTTGGAATACGCAAGAATGTCGTCAATGAAGACAATGACGAACTCATCCAGAAGGGTTTGAACACTCGGTTCATGAGGTCCATGAAGGCTGCTGGAGCATTTTTGACACCAAATGGCATGACGAGAAACTCGTAGTGCCTGTAACGGGTTCTGAAGGCAATCTTTTTGACGCTTTTCGTTTTGACTTTTAGTTGATGGTAGCCAGAACGCAAGTCAATTTTCGAGAACACTTGGGCGCTTTGCAGTTAATCGAACAAGTCATCGATTCGTGGTAGAGGGTACCAATTTTTGATGGTAACTTTGTTCAATTCCCAGTAATCAATGCATAACCTCATCGTGCTATCCTTTTTCTTTACAAATAGTACTAGGGCTCCCCATGGTGAGGTACTTGGTCGAATGAAACCTTTGTCCAATAGTTCCTAGAGTTGAGTATTCAGCTCTTTTAATTATGTTAGGGACATGTGGTAAAGGGCTTTTGAGATTGGTTGTGTACTAAGTGGGGTTTCAATGGTGAATTCGATTTCTCGGTCAACCAGGGTGCCAGGTAGGTCTTCAGAAAATACATCTGAGAATTCTCGAACCACTGGGATTGTATCAAGTATGGGGGCCTCTTGTTGAGTATTGATCATATAACATACATAACTACAACAACCTTTTCTTAGAAGTTGTTGCGCTGTCATGAATGATATAACACATGGAGAGGGAGAGACTCCAGTTCCTTCAAAGATAAGCTCAAGTTGGTTTAGTGACCGGAGGAAGACCTTTTTGGCTTCACAATCAATAGAGGCATGGTTGGCAGCTAACCAATCCATTCCTAAGATCACATCAAAGGTACTAATGCAAAGGGGAATCAAGTCTATGTATAAGGTTTCCCCTTTTAAGGATACAGTACAAGATTTGTACACATCGGCACTAAGGACGGAGTTACCAGAAGGAAAATACACAAATAGTATATATCCTACGGGTTTGGGTGTTGATGCGAACTTGGTAGCAAAGTGTGGTGTAACAAAAGAATAAGTTGAACCAAAGTCAAAGAGAACATGAGCTAAGTGATCACAAACAGAAAGTGTACTTGACACAACATTCTCAGTAACATCTAGATTTCTAGGCACCAAGGCAAAAGCTCTTCCTTGGCCTTTTTAGTCCTTCCTCACTCCTCCAGGTACCGCGGGTTTTCGGACTGGTTTAGAAAGGTCGGCTGTAGGATTGGCAAGCTTTGGACAATCTCTTAGCAAGTGGCCAACTTGGCCACATCTAAAGCATGCTCCCTTGTCTCGACGGCATTGTCCCTAATGAGTCATTCCACAAGTAGAGCAAGTTGGAATGGTGCTACCTTTGGGATTTATAGGACCTTGATTGCTTGAACTGGTTGTGGCTGTATTTACCCTCTTAGGAGGCGCGACACCAGGTCTTTTGTTATCTCTTTCCCAAAATTGCTTCCGTTGGCTTGGTTCTCCGGAGCGCAAGGCTTTAAACCCTTTTTCCGCAATGTATGCTCGATCCACCACCTCCGCATAGGTTGGTAGTTTCAAAACTTCCAGCCTGTCCTTGATTTCAGCATCTAATCCTGCTTTGAATTTCCTGGCTTTTTGAGTTTCGGTGGGGATGACGTATGTTGCAAATCGAGCTAGTTGCGTGAACTTGCTCTCGTATTCGGCTATTGTCATGGTTCCTTACCTTAGGTGTATGAATTCTGCCGCCTTTTGTTCCTGCAGTGAATCTAGAAAGTATTTTTCATAGAATACCTCCAAGAATCTTGCCCAAGTCACAATATCTCTTTTTCCAAGATAAGAAGCCACCATTCTTGTGCATCGTCTTTGAAGGTGAATGTGGCAAAAGTCACATTCTGTCTTTATGTGCAAGGTAGCGCACAAAAATTTTTCTCCATATCTCAGACCCAAGCTTCTGCTATCAGTGGGTTTGTACTGCCGATGAATATGGTAGGTTTTAAGTCCTGGAACTGTTTTATTGTGGTTGGTTTTTCTCGTCGTTCAGGCATTCCGTTACTTATGTTGGTTTGTAAGACTCGCAGAAAACCGTTACTTATGTTGGTTTGTAAGACTCGCAGAAAACTGGTAACTGCTCTTTTCATGATTTGGTCCATTGGGTCAGTACCGCTAACTGACGATCCGGTTCCATGTCCATCATTAGCCATAACTACAAGGTGGAAACGGTTAGTGAACTCCCCCCTCTTTTTGTTTTTTTTTTTTGAACCACTTAGTATACATTTAATTATCTATGATTCACAAGATATTATAACAGTACATATATCATTTTTACTTATGTAAAAGAAAATATATTAGTACAACGTATTTAAAATACAGTCAAGAGTTAGTGTCTAATCCTATTAATACAAAAATAGAAGGATTAGACTAATCATGGTCAAGTTACAAAAATCTCCTGGTCAGATATCTAGAAGGGACTGTTAGGCCACCGTGAGAACTAGTTTTGGAAAACTGGCCCATGAAATAACCCTGTAAACTCACTCTGTATGAGGGGCTCAAATTACCACCCATTGAGCTCTACTCCAAAGCAACGCCATACTACCTAGACCATGTAGACAGGAATACCGTGATCATAACCCCAAAACTCCCGTCCGGTAATCCGCACCGGTATCTCTAAGTATGATACACTGTCAGTGAAGTCTACAGTTGGGGTCTGGACAATGTGCTATAGGGGAGGTGTCGTAGTGCGAATGTAGCTTCTAGGGTATGCGTGTCCCCTCCTCTCCGCAAAGCCCAGGGGTAGAGGTGCGACCAGAAAATGCAGCTATCCCATGTCCGGAGCAAGACCAACAACGTAGATTAGCCCTATGTACCTCTCACGAGTGTTGCCTTGGCTAAGCCTCTAAAATAAAAAATCTTCATTGGGGTCATCTTGCAAATACACAGGTCGCCGCATGAGTCGGTCAAGTGTTGGGTAGGCTTGCCTGACAAGACTCTCCGAATCACCCAGCCTTCTAATAGGTTCAGAATAAGATAAGCTCCTGGGGGCTCGAACCAAAATAACTCCATTAGGTTTTCCATTTCCTACAATTGTAGAGACCCTAATTTTTGTAATTACCATTAAATCCCTAACCTTGAGTTTATTTCAATAAAGCCCTTGAATTTTCACTTAATTGCGTTTTAAACCCTAGAATCGGGAAGCATCGCGGATTAATTCGAGTAAACCCTAATCGATCCCGGTAGATTAATAATCACCTTTAAAACCCTATTATTAATTATTAGACCCTATAATTATAGATTAATTACTTTAAAATCTTAATTCCGGTAATGCCGTTTTTGCTCGGTTTCTCGGCTTTGTTTGCGCTTTAATTTAACGGGACCCAAATTTATTATTTTAACTATTTTATGATGTTAGTATATTAATTATAAATATCAAGGTTTCATAAATTTAGACTTGGTCCCTATATATTTCTATTTTATTTCATTCCAACTCTTAATTGTAATATTTTATTAATTAATATACTTGTGCCTATTATTTTATGTTTATAAATACAAATATCTCATATATATATATATATATATATGTCTTGAAGCCCAAGTTGTTGACCATGTGATGGATGAAAGGGCCATAATGGCAACTTTGACAATTTGCACTTAGGGAACTTAGTCCCTAAGAAACCTTCCATTCCTTTCTCTATATATGCACACTTCTCCCCCTCATTTTACACATTTTTCAGCCATGCACTAGAGGAGTGAAAGAGAGTGATCTTGGAAAAAAAAAAAGAGAGGGAGAGAGAGAAAGAAGAAAAAGAAGAATTTTGTTGAGTCTTGTACAATAAAGGTAAACCTACATCACCTCTTCTCTCAAGTTCTTTTACTACTTGTTTTTCCCCTCCTAATACAAGCTCTTTATATATATATATGTTGTATTCTAGGCCTACACTCTTGTATACATGTGTATTAATCAAGAAATGGTGTGTTTCTCTTTCTTTCTTAAATTTCCAGCAGCAAATCTTTTCCCTCTCTTGAATTTATTTTCCTATCAAAACTCCATAAACTCAAAATATGTTTTTATGGTGTAATATTTGGTATGTCTAGAGTATGTGGTAATTTTGGTGGGACCTAATGATGTATTTTTATAACCTAAATAATTTTTCTAAGCTTGCTACTCACAGAACCAGAAAAACAGTCAAATTTCTCTATTTTTATAAAATTCCAGAAAAATAATCTTGAGTCCAATTTTATGTCAAAATCTTAATCTTGGTGTTATATTTTAACTAAAATTTGTTTGAACTCAAGAGAGTGAGGGGTTTGAGAGAAAAACCGATTTGCGTAACGGTCAACGAATCTGGATAGATCTTGGTAATTCTGAATTATCTTAAAAAAATAAAATACCTATCCTACTTTCGTAAATTGAGTTTGAAACTAGACTTGTTTATCTACAAACTCACATGAGGCCAGGTACATAGGGCCAATAAAAGTATTTTTTTCATAATTATTTTGAAACTGGTTCAAATCTGGAAAGTTGTGTTAATATGCTCTTATTTGGTTTGTAACTCTTATATTCTATGTTTCTTGAATGTTTTAGTCTCGATATGTAATCTATGATAAATTGTGAATTTTCTTTACCATGAATAAATTACTTGTTGTTTAGTTTGGATTCGTAATTATACTGACCATGTTTTGCTATAACTGAGGACATAATGCACTTAATAAAGGGGAAATCAAATGGGATGGTAATGGGTTGCGATCATTGTATTAAATTTTATGAGATAATGAACGGTGGATTCAAGAGTATGATATAGTGGAATGTGTTCCATTTTTGTGAAGTCTTGCACAAGTGTGTTTTCAAACCCTAACATGGCACGGGAGGTATTCTGGCCGCTTAACGGAAATGGGAGGCATAAGGGTGGCAGTGAGGGTCTCACACAGGGAGAGTATCCCTGGAAGCCCGTTTCCTTGGGGCAGACCGTGATGTCACCATTTGGGTATGTAACCTAGGTGCGTGGGCATCACTGGTGGTTATGCGGTAAGCGACGCATTGGTATTGTATTAACCAAGGGGGAGTCAGAATTGCCCGTGGCCAATATTAGTGGTTGGGTAGGAATGGCATTCCGCGGGGAGTTGCCTAGAACTAACTAAAATTGACTATTATTCATGAGAACTGATATTTGATTATAAGCTCTGCTTAATTATTGCTTTCGCTGTATGTTATGATCGTGCCGTTATGTTACATGTGTATTTGGAATGGAAAAAGGGTCGAGGTGTGTGTGTTTACTGGGCATTCCGAGCTCATAGCGTTTTATGCCAGGTGAAGGCGAGTTTTACACCGAGAACGGAACCCCTAAAAGCTTAATGGAACCATGGATGCCTTAGAGATTAGATTTTATATTTCCTGTATTTTGGGTAATCTTTTTGCATCAAGGAACTGATCTGTATTTAAAGACTTGAAGAATTTTATTTATAACCAATATTTTCTTTTAGTGTAATTATCTGTATTTTGTGCTTAAAAATGATGTGTATCGGCTAGTTAAACCCCGGTGTACATCGTTGTATTATATTATCAAAATTTGGGGCGTCACAACAACACAGGAAACTATTGCCCAGAAAAATTTATAACACGGTTTACTTGTGTTGGACAATTTAATTTAATTTAATTTTTTGTTTTGGAAACACATACCACAATATCAAATAATAATATGAAGCTAAATTTATTATTAGTATTTTTTTTTTGTCTCAAATAATTATTTCAAATAATGTGAATAATTGTACAGAACAAGTTAGAAAAATATACTAAATTCATTTTGATAAAAAAAAAAAAAATTGCTTTGATACAACTTTTGTCACGACCCAAACCTGATACCCAGAGGTTTGGCGTCGCAACATGATAAAAATAAAATAATTCTAAAATTTCTATAATAGTAGGGCAACGGATAAATAAAATAAAATAATTAGGTACCAAAAGTTTATTAAAAAGAAACAAAAGTAGTCATTTGGGCTTTTATTTTATTACAAGAGTCCAATTAGAAATACAGATAGTACAAAAAAAAAAAAAAAAGAGAAGAAAATATTGTGATTTATCCTCCATCTTGATCCCGCTAAATCTCATCACCTGAAAGGGGTAACAGCTATAAGCACATAGCAAAGTGAGAAATATCATACTGTGAGTATAGGGGCACAAAGTAGTCACGAATAGTTATTTAAGCTAAAACATTAACATAATTTAAGTTGAATAAACAAATCATTTAAGTGGCAGAAACTAAAATACAAAAATTACGTAAATAACTAGAACCACGGTACAGAACATAACTGAACAGGGGTCACTGGAGTGACAATCAGAATAGGGGTCAATGGATCTATGACAAACAGAGGACCACAAAGTGGCCAAACAAGGGCCAATGGTTATTTTAGTCCCCCAAGGCATGTGACTTCCGTGGTAGTACTTATAGAAAATAATTGTTTACAAGATTTTTGTCAAATAATTTCTAAAATTTAAACAAATATATCCATGGATTTCCATTTAAGCAAATAGAGTTCAGAAAATAATCCACATAATTGAAACATTAATATAACTACAAAACATAAATTATATAAAATAAATTATGGTAACTCAAAACATTCGTAAAATATATTATGGTGACTCAAGACATATATAGAAAACATATTATGGTAACTCAAGATATAATATAACTCACTTTGTTATTATTTCCTTGCGCTCCCTCTATTTATCCGAGCCTTTCTATTTTGTTGCCTGTTGTTTCTTTCTTACTTCGTTGCTTCTCCTACATCCTACGGAGTCCCTATTTATAAGTTCTCAACTTGTTTACCACGCAAGATTCCTAAGCCAAATATTGCCACGTTGCTTTGTGCTGGTCTTAAGGAGTAATGCTACATGTATTGGCCTTTGGCCCCTTTTTTTTAACCTCATGAAGTTACCAAGGGCCAAATTAACCTTTGGCTCAGAAGTAACCTTGGCCCACAAAAATCTAACATGGTTTTGTTTTGTTTTATTTTGTTTTTTTTTTTCTATTTATTTATTTATTTATTATTATTATTTTTTATAATAATAAGGAATTCTATTTATTGCAGTATTGAATTAAATTTAAAAATTCGAGTGTCACACTACAAGAAGTTGTTCGTCCGGAAACGAATCATGCAAAGTTAGAGGGTCACTAGTATACTCAACAAGGACTCGGGAGAGGTGATCTGCCACCACATTCTCAAACCCTTTCTTATCTCAGATCTCTAGGTCAAATTTCTGAAGCAATAAAATCCATCTAATCAATCTAGGTTTGGTCTCTTTCTTAGATAGTAAATACCGTAAAGCGGCATGATCAGTGAAGATTATGACCTTGGAACCTAGGAGATAGGACCGGAACTTATCTAAGGCAAGGACTACATGTGACAACCCCGACCTATGATTAATGTTAATTCCTGATTAAGCATGTTAAGTAAATGATTAAGATGAAATTCTAAATTAATTACATGAGTGTGTTGCTTTAAATGCATTTTTATCTGTTTGATGTAGAAAGACTTGTTCATGTTTTAGTTTCGATTTGCGAATTGAAAGCCTTATTGGCATCCAATTCAGAAATTGACTTGATTTATATGTTAATTAGGATTTGTAGAATTTTATGGTAAGTTTGTTTAAAATTCGATTCGGAACGAATAAATTAGAATAATTAGTGCCAATGTGATTAACACAAGTCAATTTAATTAAGTCACCCTAATTAAGCCTATATAAGGCTACTTTGACTCATTTACTTGGCTTTACACTCTCATTTCCTACTCTTTGATGCTAAAAAACGTGAGAAAGGGAGAGAGTAGAGAGATTTAGTCTTAGGCATGAGAATTGAACTCAATTGAAAGGAATTGCTAAAATAGAAGAAGGGACCTTGGAGATTGATCATCTAGCTCAAGAATTTGGCATCTAGGACCCAATTAAACATCTAAGGTAAGAAGTCAAGTCTCTAGTCTTGAAATTAAGTTGATTTATCTATGAATCCAAGTGAATTGAGCTATGAGATGTAAGAATTAAGCTGCTTAAGAAGTCTGAAGGAAGATCAATCCATGCATGCATGTTCATTCATTACATTTGGAGCATGTTTGCTAAGAATCCTCTAATGCATGTCATAGATTGAGCTTAATTGTAGACAATCATCATGTTTTCTATCAATTTTCCAAGTTTGATCATGTTTTGAAGTGGTAGAGTTCAAGAGAATTCATGCATGTTATATTCTTGAAACATTCAAAAAGTTTAAGTTGAATTTGTGTACAATTGGCATGCTTTTGGGCTTTGATTTTATGAAATGATCTTTAAATCATGATGTGTTATGAATTTCCAAAATGTTTTCCAGAATTTTGGCCCAAAAGGATGAGTTTTGGAGTGTTGAATTCATATTTTGAACTTTGGGAGCAAATCTGGAAAATCCAGAATTTTACTTCCACGCTCGAGCGACCACCTTTATCTTCACACTTCTGCTCGAGCGACGAAAGGTTGGCTCGAGTGTAAATTGCATGCTCGCAGAAGTTTGCGTGTTTGGAAGCACGCTCGAGCGACAAGACTTGCGCTCGAGTGAGGACCTGTGTCTCACACTCGAGCGAGCATTGAGCAACCGTTGAGCAGAAATTGCACGCAACCAGAACTTTTCCACATTTTGTAGACCGCTCGTTCGAGGGAGTGTGCGCTCGAGCAACCGCTCACATTTGGTATGTCCGCTCAAGCGAAGAAAGCTACGCTCGAGCGAGACTCTTGTTTTCAGCAAGTTTTAAACAATATTTTCAAGTACATTTTTACATCCTCATTCCATCTTAGGCATTCATAGGCCATGATTAAGACATCATAACAAGGATAATGAAGTAGAACCACACCAAAACAAGTAGAAAAGACTAAGTTATAAATTTTGGGTGTGTAATTTAGTATACGTTCGTTCTGTAACTGTGTAGGTTACGCACCTCAAGGAAGCTGAATAGCCTGCTTACAACTCTGTTATCTGTGAGTAACAATGTTGTAAAGATATGTTCTATTATAATTATTTTCTGAACGATTGACTGTACTGTTTTATGAAATGACATTGTTTACCGAATGAATGTTTGTCCTATTTTACGAACTGTACTCGTGGCATCCGTAGCAACTGACTGTTACTGTTACTGCTACTGTTACTGTTACTATTACTGCTATTGTTATAGAGATCTCCGTCAGTTTCTATCCTTGGAACTACTGTTACTGTATTGATGGCCATCAACTGACTGTTTGGTCTATTAAGACTTACTGTACTGTTCTGCTATTGGATGTACCACATATGACTGCTATGATTTCTAAATGAATGATATGACTTCAAAATATGAGACATTGGATGAATAATTGATCTACAGATACAAATGACTGTTTTAGACTCTGAAAGGACATTCATTCTTAACCCCTTTACACATTCGTTATTCACTGGCGTTTCACTCACAGTTTATTGTATATATGTAGGTGGCCAGGCACCGGATCAAAGCTAGAGGTGTCGACCTGAGCTCACGTTTTGTCAAGCCAGCCGTTGTACCTCATAACGAAGTTCCGAACTTGTACGAGTCAAGGCTTTTTGGGTGACTCAAATTCGCCTTTTTGTCTTTGCCAATGTAAAGAATATTTAAGACTCTTGGTTATATAGCTTTTGATGATGGGATCACGTCCCTAAGTGGCATAATGTCTTACATATGTATTTTTGGTATAAGTGATTGTGAATACGGCTGTGTGCATGAAAGTTTACTTCTATTCAGGTCCCCACAGCTCATTGGACATCATTTTATTATTGATTGACTTCCGCCAGCCCCTTTATACTGTATTATTGTCATTACTGGTAAGCAGGCCTTTGGTAATCACGAATTATTGTCCGGTCACAATGTTAAACCCTTAGGGGTGGGTTTGGGTCGTGACAGAGTGGTATCAGAGCACGAGTTATACCGCACACACGTGTCCAAATGAGCTATAGGATGTCCTAGAAAAGTAATTAGGACATTGCATGAGCATAAGAAAGTATGTGTGGTCATGATATGTATATGTGTGCTAATGTGCATAAGTAAGCTATTTTTCCTATGTTTATTATTACTGTGTTGTATATAGTGCAATGGAGAATACAAGGAATACAGATGAAGCTGAATCATCTGAAAAGAGAATTGCAAGATTGGAAAGAATGGTTGAATTATTGACTGAGGCACTAAGACAACAACATAACCAACAGCCCCCACCCCTTCTAGTGCAGCCAGAACCAAATGCCAATGACGATGTGATTGCTTTGACACAAAAGTTTAACAAAATGAAGCCACCAACATTCCAGGGAGGTCTTGAGCCACTAAAGGCCGAAGCATGGGTCCTAGAAACTGAAAAACTGTTTGAAGTATTTCCTTGTGCAGAGGAACATAAAGTGTTATTGGCTACTTTTACTTTACAAGAAGAGGCTAGACAGTGGTGGATGCTTATTCATGATACAAACAATGCTATGACTTGGGCTCAGTTTAAAGAAGCTTTTTATGAGAAGTATTTCTCTCAGTGTGTCCGGGACCGCAAAGTGACTGAATTTGAACAACTGAAGCAGGACACCATGTCAGTAGCTGAATATGAATCTAAGTTCATCGAGCTCGCCCGATACGCACCACACATGGTGGATACCGACTATAAAAAGGCTAGAAAGTTTGAAGGTGGGCTTAATGTGGAAATACTCGATTGAATTAATGTCTTGAAATTACTCAAGTATGTAGATGTCCTTGACCGAGCGATCATAGCTGAGGCAAATGTTGCAGCATTGAAACAGTCTAAGGCACCGGTGACTGAATGGCGGGGCAAGAGACAAAGTTTCAGTTTCAAAAAGGGCCGGAACAACTCATTAAATAAAAAGCAAAATACAGGGTCAACAAGTAGCTCCAGGGAAATAATTCCATATCACTTTGTCCAGAATGTGGCAGAAGACATAAAGGGGTTTGTTACAAAATTTCTGGGGCATGTTATAGGTGTGGCAAGGTGGGCCACATGGTCAAAGATTGTCCTCTCACATCTCATGGCACTAGTAGACCCGTAGCAAGTGCTGCAGCATCAACTGTTACATCAAAACCCAATCCCAAAGCTACCGGAAATGAACCTTTGAGGCAAGGCCGGGTGTTTGTAGTTGTACCAGGAGACGTGAAGAACACCGAGGCAGTTGTGTCGGGTATACTTTCAATTTGTGCTCAAAATGCTTATGTTCTGATTGATTCGGGGTCTACACATTCGTTTGTCTCGCATGTTTTTTCACGAAAATTAAATAGACCACTGGAACCCATGAACTATTTATTAGTTGTATCTTTACCTGCTGGGGGATCTATGACTGCTTATGTGTATCCTGTGTGTGAGATTGTTATTGGGGATGTGCTTTTATATGTTGATTTGCTACCTCTGAATCTCAATCATTTTGATGTAATTTTGGAAATGGATTGGTTAACAAAATATCATGCCTCCATTGACTGTGTAACAAAACAAGTTATTTTTTGTCCACTGGGATTGCCTGAATTTAGCTTTAATGGGGTTGGTGTTGTACCTTCCCCATACTTGATTTCATCTATGAAAGCATCCAAATTGATTAAAAAGGGGTGTAAAGGATATTTATGTTGTATATTGATTGTGCCTACTGATACTAAAGCTAATGTGGACAGTATTCCTATAGTCAGATAATTTTCAGATGTTTTTCCAGATGATTTGCTAGGGGATTTGATTGACAGGGAGATTGAGTTCACTATTGAGGTGATACCGGGTACACAGCCAATTTCCAAAGCTCCGTATAGAATGGCACCTACTGAATTGAAAGAGTTGAAAATCCAATTGCAAGAGTTGTTAGACAAGAGGTTCATCAGACCTAGCACGTCACCGTGGGGCGGTCCAGTTTTATTTGTGAAAAAGAAGGATGGCTCATTGAGGCTTTGCATTGATTACCGTGAACTAAATAAGGTGACGATGAAAAACAAGTATCCGTTGCCTTGCATTGATGATTTATTTGACTAACTGCAAGGTGCTCAAGTCTTTTCCAAAATTGATCTACGATCTGGGTACCACCAATTGAAAGTCAAGGCCGAGGACATTGAAAAGACCACTTTTTGAACAAGGTATGGACTTTCTTGTTATGTCTTTCGGAGTTACTAATGCGCTTGCTGCATTTATGGATCTTATGAACAGAATTTTCGAACCATTCCTCGATGAATTTGTGGTTGTTTTTATAGACGATATCTTGATTTATTCGAAAAGTAAAGAAGAACACGAACATCATTTGAGAATTGCTTTGCAAACCTTGAGAGAGAAGAAATTGTATGCAAAATTGACAAAGTGTAAATTCTGGCTTGATAGTGTTATATTTTTGGGCCATGTGATTAGTAAAGATGGCATATCAGTTGACCCACAAAAAATTGAAGCAGTGGTGAATTGGCCTGGACCGACTAATGTTACCGAAGTCTGAAGTTTCTTGGGTTTGGCCGGGTACTATCGAAGATTCGTGAAAGATTTTTCCAAAATTGCTTTGCCATTAACTCAGTTGACTCAAAAGGGAATACCATTTGACTGGACCGATCAGAGAGAATTAACCTTTCAAGAATTGAAGACTCGACTTATGACTGCACCAGTTCTCACCTTACCCTCAGGTACGGATGGATATACTATTTTTAGTGATGCTTCCTATAAGGGTTTGGGGTGTGTATTGATGCAGAATGGTAAAGTCATTGCATATGCTTCCCGACAATTGAGACCACATGAAAAGAATTATCCAACTCATGATCTGAAGCTTGTTGCAGTAATATTTGCATTGAAAATTTGGCGCCACTACTTGTATGGGGCAGTATGTGAGGTGTACACAGATCACAAGAGTTTAAAATATTTCTTTACACAGAAAGAGCTGAACATGAGAATGCAGAGATGGCTAGAATTAATCAAAGATTATGATTTACAAATCTTATATCATCTGGAGAGAGCTAACACTATTGCTGATGCACTCAGTAGGAAATCAATTGGGAACTTGGCATGCTTACTTACCGGGCAAAGAGAATTGCTGCACGACCTTGAAAAATTGGAGGTTGAAATTGTTCTGCGAGAACAAGGCGGAACCTTGGCTGCTATTTCTGCTCAACCGGCACTTATTGAGGAGATTAAGAAGAAACAATAAAAAGATGACTTTTTGAAGAAGATTATTGATGAACGAGAATCCAAACCGAGGTCAGGATTTGTTTTTGAACATGGTGTGCTGAAATTTCAAAGTAGGTTGTGCATACTAAATGATGTTGACGTGAAAAAGCGATTTTTGCAAGAAGTTCACAGTTCAAAACTTTTATTCATCCAGGGAATGCAAAAAATGTACCAAGACTTGAAGCTTAATTTCTGGTGGCCAGGAATGAAGAAAGAAATTGCTGAGTTTGTGTCAAAATGCTTACAATGCCAACAAGTCAAAGCTGAACATCAACGACCCGCAGGGTTGCTTCAACCTTTGCCAATACCGGAGTGGAAATGGGAGCATATTACCATGGATTTCATTTTCGGACTACGTCGTTCCAATAGAGGTATGGACTCAATTTGGGTTATTGTTGATCGTTTGACTAAATCTGCACACTTTTTACCTATCAAAACAATCTATAATGCAGATAAATTGGCTACAATTTACATCAATGAGATTGTTAGATTGCATGGAGTGCTTGTGTCCATTGTTTCTGATAGGGACTCGAAGTTCACATCAAGATTTTGGCAGAGTTTACAAATGGCGTTGGGTACCGAATTGAGATTGAGTAGTGCAAATCATCCTCAGATCGATGGCCAGTCAGAAAGAACAATCCAAATGCTGGAAAACATGTTACGTATGTGTGTGCTGGATTTTCAAGGGAATTGGGAAACTCACTTGCCACTAGCTGAATTTGCCTACAATAATAGCTTTCATTCGAGCATTGGTATGGCGCCTTTCAAGGCATTATATGGTGGGAAATGTCGGTCACCTATTTGCTAGGCAAAAGTTGGAGACGGGTCTTTACTTGGGCCTGAGATTGTGCATGAAACAACAGAAAAGGTGAAATCAATTCAACAAAGATTGAAAATTGCACAAAGTCGACAGAAAAGCTATGCAGATGTACGAAGACGAGACAGGGAATATGAAGTGGGTGATCATGTTTTCATTAAAGTGACACCAATGAAAGGACATACTCGCTTTGGAACCAAGGGCAAGCTAGCACCGAGGTATGTTGGACCGTATGAAATCATTGAAAAGATTAACCCAATGGCATATCAAGTAGCACTCCCTCCCGAGATGGAACATATGCATAATGTATTTCATGTTTTGATGTTGCGGGACTATCTCTGGGATCCTTTTCATGTTATTGAGCCTACCCATGTGGTATTGAGTGACGACTACACTTATGAAGAACGACCTATTCAGATTGTAAACCGACGAATCAAGAAGTTGAGAAATAAAGAAATCCCGTTAGTGAACGTGGATTGGCAAAATCATGGTAGCGTTTACGTAACTTGGGAAAGGGAAGAAGACATGATGAAAAGATATCCCGAGTTGTTCCCTTTGAATCCTGTGTTCTTCCAATATAAAGGTAATTCGAGTTTGGAGGACCAAACTCTTTTAAGGGGGGAGACTGTGACAACCCCGACCCATGATTAATGCTAATTCTTGATTAAGCATGTTAAGTAAATGATTAAGACGAAATTCTAAATTAATTACATGAGTGTGTTGCTTTAAATGCATTTTTATCTGTTTGATGTAGAAAGACCTGTTCATGTTTTAGTTTCGATTTGCGAATTGGAGGCCTTATCGGCATCCGATTCAGAAATTGACTTAATTTATATGTTAATCAGGATTTATAGAATTTTATGGTAAGTTTTATTAAAATTCAATTTGGAACGAATAAATTAGAATAATTAGTGCCAATGTGATTAACACAAGTCAATTTAATTAAGTCACCCTAATTAAGCCTATATAAGGCTACTTTGATTCCTTTACTTTGCTTTACACTCTCATTTCCTACTCTTTGATGCTAAAAAACGTGAGAAAGGGAGAGAGTAGGGAGATTTAGTCTTAGGCATGAGAATTGAATTCAATTGAAAGGAATTGCTAGAATAGAAGAATGGACCTTGGAGATTGATCATCTAGCTTAAGAATTTGGCATCTAGGACCTAACTAAACATCTAAGGTAAGAAGTCAAGTCTCTAGTCTTGAAATTAAGTTGATTCATCTATGAATCCAAGTGAATTGAGCTATGAGATGTAAGAATTAAGCGGCTTAAGAAGTAGGAAGGAAGATCAATCTGTGCATGCATGTTCATTCATTACATTTGGAGCATGTTTGCTAAGAATCCTCTCATGCATGTCATAGATTGAGCTTAATTGTAGAAAATCATCATGTTTTCTTTCAATTTGCCAAGTTTGATTATGTTTTGAAGTGGTGGAGTTCAAGAGAATTCATGCATGTTATATTCTTGAAACATTCATAAAGTTTAAGTTGAATTTGTGTACAATTGGCATGCTTTTGGGCTTTGATTTTATGAAATGATCGTTAAATCATGATGTGTTATGAATTTCTAAGTGTTTTCTAGAATTTTGGCCCAAAAGGATGAGTTTTGGAGTGTTAAATTCATGTTTTGAACTTTGGGAGCAAATCTGGAAAACCCAGAATTTTACTTCCACGCTCGAGCGACCACCTTTATTTTCACACTTCCGCTCGAGGAACGAAAGGTTGGCTCGAGCGTAAATTGTATGCTCTCAGAAGTTTGCATGTTTGGAAGCACGCTCGAGCGACAAGACTTGCGCTCGAGCGAGGGCCTGTGTCTTACGCTCGAGCGAGCGTCGAGCGAAAATTGCACGCAATCAGAACTTTTTCACATTTTGCAGACCGCTCGAGCGAGGGAGTGTGCGCTCGAGCAACCGCTCACATTTGGTATGTCCGCTCGAGCAAAGAAAGCTACTCTCGAGTGAGACCCCTGTTTTCAGCAAGTCTTGAAAAACATTTTCAAGTACATTTTTACATCCTCATTCCATCCTAGGCATTCCTAGGCCATGATTAAGACATCATAACAAGGATAATGAAGTAGAACCATACCAAAACAAGTAGAAAAGACTAGGTTATCAATTTTGGGTGTGTAATTTAGTGTACGTTCGTTCTATAACTGTGTAGGTTACGCACCTCAAGGAAGCTGAATAGCCTGCTTACAGCCCTGTTATCTGTGAGTAACAATGTTGTAAAGATATGTTCAATTATAATTATTTTCTGAACGATTGACTGTATTGTTTTCTGAAATGACATTGTTTACTGAATGAGTGTTTGTCCTATTTTATGAATTGTACTCGTGGCATCTATAACAACTGACTGTTACTGTTACTGTTACTGCTACTGCTACTGTTACTGTTACTGTTACAGAGATCTCTGTCCGTTCTTATCCTTGGAACTACTGTTACTGTATTGATGGCTATCAACTGACTGTTTGGTCTATTAAGACCTACTGTACTGTTCTGCTATTGGATGTACCACGTATGACTGCTATGATTTCTAAATGAATGATATGACTTGAAATATGAAACATTGAATGAATAATTGATCTACAGATACAAATGACTGTTTTAGACTCTGAAAGAACATTCACTCTTAACCCCTTTACACATTCGTTATTCACTAGGCTTTCGCTCAAAGTTTATTGTATATATGTAGGTGGCCTGGCACCGGATCAAAGCTAGAGGTGTCAACCAAAGCTCACATTTTGTCAAGCCAGCCGTTGTACCTCATAACGAGGTTCTGAACTTGCACGAGTCAAGGCTTTTTGGGTGACTCAAATTCGCCCTTTTGTCTTTGCTAATGTAAAGAATGTTTAAGACTCCTGGTTATACAACTTTTAATGATGGGATCACGTCCCTAAGTGGCATAATGTCTTACATATGTATTTTTGGTATAAGTGGTTGTGAATACGGCAGTGTGCATGAAAGTTTACTTCCATTCAGGTCCCCACAGCTCATTGGACATCATTTTATTATTGATTGGCTTCCACCAGCCCCCTTTATATTGTATTATTGTCATTACTGGTAAGCAGGCCTTTGGTAATCACGGATTACTAGCCGGTCATGATGCTAAACTTTTAGGGACGGGTTTGGGTCGTGATACCACAGCTAGTAACTCTTTCTCGATGGTAGTGTAATTCAATTGTGCATCTGAGAGAGTGCGACTAGCATAGTATATAGCATATGATGCCCTATTGATCCTTTGGCCCAACACAGCCTCAACAGCATAATCTGAGGCATCACACATGATTTCAAAGGGAAGCGACCAATCTGATGATTTCATGATGGGGACGGTGGTAAAGGCCACTCTCAGTGTTTCAAAGGCTTTCAAATATGCCTCATCAAAGATAAAAGGTGCGTCCTTAGCAAGTAAACTACACAAAGGACGGGATATTTTACTAAAGTCTTTGATAAACCTACGGTAAAAACCTGCATGCCCTAAAAAAGAATGGACTTGACGCACAGAAGTAGATGGAGAAAGGCCTGCAAAGAGATCAACCTTAGCTTTGTCAACCTCTATGTCTCGAGGGGATACAATGTGTCCTAACACTATACCCTCATGAACCATAAAATAGCTCTTTTTCCAACTCAAAATCAGGTTTGTCTCCGCACAATGAATAAGGACTTTGGTTAAGTTTTGGAGATATTTCTCAAAAAACGGCCCAAACATGGAGAAGTCATCCATGAAAGCCTCCAAAAATTTCTCCACCATGTTAGAGAAAATGGCCATCATAAACCGTTGAAAAGTCGTCGGTGCATTACATTGCCCAAAGGGCATGCCCCTGTAAGCAAAAGTGCCAAAAGGGCAAGTGAACGTGGTCTTTTCTTGGTCAGTGGGGTACGCCGGGACTTGATTATACCCCAAATAGCCATCAAGAAAATAATAAAAACCCTGCCCCGCTAACCTCTCAAGAATTTGATCAATAAATGGCAAACGAAAATGATCCTTTCTAGTCATGGAATTCAATCTCCTATAATCAATATACACTCGCCACCCAGTAGTGGTTCGTGTGGGAACCGACTCTCCTTGCTCATTCTCTACAACAGTGATGCCCAATTTCTTGGACACCACTTGCGCGGGAGTCACCCACTTGTTATCCGAGATGGGGTATATAATACCCGCATCCAACAATTTTAACACATCATTTTTCACAACCTCTTTCATGTTGGGATTAAGTCTCCGTTGTATTTCACAAGAAGGTTTGACATCCTCCTTTAAATGTATATGATGCATGCACATGGAGGGATTTATTCCTTTCAAATCGGCCATCGGCCACCGGCCACCCTATAGCACTCCGATGTACCACAAGAATACTCATTAATTGAGTTTCCTACTCTGTAATTAAGTCAGATGCAATGATGACAGGTAAGTATCCTGAGGCCCTAAAAATACATACTTAAGTGTGGCCAGGAGTGGTTTTAACTCAAGTGTAGGTGGTGTGACTAACGATGGTATGGCAGGCTCTTTAGACAGAGGAGGAGAGGGCTCAAATCGGGCTTTCCACGGAGGAAAATCCAGTGTAGAAGAAGAATTAAGTAAGGTATTCACCTCCTCAACCGAATCGTCAATATCAAAATTTTCAAACCCAAAATGAGCTAGACAAGCCTCTAGAGCGTCCTCTACAAAAATGGAGGTAAATCTTCCTCTACAATCCCATCCACAACATCCACAAATAAGCACTCCTCTCTCTCATGGGGTTGTTGGGATGCTTGGAAAACATTGAGTTTCACTTGCAAATTCCCAAATGAAACTTCCATAACCCCTGGACGACAATTTATGCACACATTGGCTGTAGCCAAGAAAGGTCGACCTAAGATCACCAGGATTTGTTTCCTAGAACTGACTACCAGTTCCATAACTAAAACCAAAAAGTCAACAGGAAAGTAAAACCTATCGACCTTCACTAGCACATCCTCAATCATGCAATGTGGCACTTTAAGGGACCGGTTAGCCAATTGGAGAGTAATAGTAGTGGGCTTCAACTCGCTAAGCCCAAATTCTTCTTACACAGAGTACGACAACAAATTGACACTAGCCCCTAAATCTAACAAGGCCCTATCAATGAAATTATCCCCTATAATGTATGCAATGGTTGGGGCACTCGAGTCTTTAAGCTTAGGGGGTGTGTCATTCAACAAGATGGAGCTTACTTGCTCATGAGTACAACCTTTTAGGACACGTGTGTCCTACATTTACGTTTTTGCGTACAAAGGTCCTTAAAAAATCTAGCATAAGAAGGTACTTGCTTAATCGCCTCCAACACGAGGAGGTTGATTTTAACTTGTTTAAAAACCTCCATCATTGCTTCCATGGATGCCGTCTTCTTATTAAAAGAGGATGGTGTATCAAGGCATTGGAGAAAGGTGCCTTAGGCTCATGTGAAGTGCTAGAGACTAAGTCATCCCTCTTTGGTGTTTCTCCCTCACCCTTTCTCTCATTGGGTGTACCACCGTGGTCATTCTTCTTAGCCCTAGTTACATCAGAAGCAACTGGATGAGGCTCTAACTCCCTCTCACTTCTCAAGGTAATCACTGCTTGCACCTGCTCATGGTGCTTTCCATCCCCACCTGACCCCTCTGCCCCGTATTGATCCTTAGAGTTGGCGACAGTCTGACTCGGTAATTTTCCCTCCTCTCTCCTATTCATGTTGTTAGCCATTTGACCCAATTGGGCCTCTAGCTTGGCAATAGAGTGAGTATGGGAGTGAACTACTGGTGCTAACCCTTTAAGTTCTGAGAGAACTTCTAACACCTGAGTCTCAAAGGCCGAGTTGCCTTGAGGAACATGCGGGGATTGTGGTTGTCGGTAAGGTTGTAGGGGTTGGTAGGAAGATTGGTTGGCAAAATTATTAAAATTCTACCTTGGTGGTGGAGGGTTGTAAAAAGTACCTTGTGAAAGAGGTCTCCATGAAAAATTAGGGTGATTTCTTCATCTCGGATTATATGTGTTGGAATATGGGTCATTACCCGGGTTAGAAATCCTTGAGCCGCATTCGCATGCTCTTGGACTAATTCCGAAAATTGTGATGTCGAAGGGCACTCACTCAAGTCATGAGTAGGGCTCGCACAAATAGCACATGCCTCGTGAAATTGAGGCTAATCTTGTTGTGTAGGGGCATGTCCCGCAACTAATAATTAGTCCATTTTGTGGGACAATGCCTCTACTTGTTGGGCTAACTCTAGGTTTTGCCTGACCTCATAAATGCCCCATCTTTTCGGGGCTCCAACTACTGGTTGCCGGACTTGCTGGGCTGCGGAGGCACAGTGAAGGGAATTATCACTTAAGTTCGCAAATAATTGCCATGCCTCGGCATCATTTTTGGACATGAATGTCCCATCACAAGAATAATCCACCATTTGGCAGTGAGGCTCAGTTAAGCCATAGTAAAAGGTCTGCACAAGTTGCCAATCAGGCATTTGGTGGTGGGGACACTGTTGGAGAAGGTCACGAAGTCTCTCCCATGTCTTATGAAATTGCTCGCCATCAATTTGAGCAAAATTAGTGATGGCTCGCTTGAGTTGGTTGGTCTTACCAATGGGAAAGTACTTCTCCAGAAACCTTTGTTGTAATTGGTCCCAAGTTATGATTAAATTAGCAGGTAAGGAGTTTAGCTAGTGTCTGGCTTTGTCCTTTAATGAAAATGGAAACAAACGGAACATAAGGACCTCATTGGTGAAATTTTGGATCCTCATTGTAGGGCAAATTTCCAGAAATTCGTTCAGATGTTTGTAAGGGTCATTATGAGCTAGTCCATGGAATGATGGAAGCATTTGGATGGTGCTGGACTTAATCTCATAATGAGCAGCAGTGGTGTCGGTAACTGAATGTATGATGGTGATGATGTATATACAGTGGGTGTGAAGTAATCCTTAAGGGTCCGGTTAGGCCCATTTAGGCCTTCTGGGTTTTCCATCTCTATTGGTTTAAAGTATGGATATGAATATTCAAGCCTAAAAACACGGGATATAGCCTCTAAGTTTCCTAAGAGTCCTTTATAGTTCAAGGTCCAAACTCCACAATTCAGGGCCACAAGAACGGCACCTGTGCATACACTACTCACACACACACTCACTAAGTTCCGACTCTGTGTACTAAGTTATGAAAGCAAAAATACCAAAGAAGAGAATACTCACAGCGATTTAACGAAAATGCGTTACTCGTCTTCCAGGTGCTTGATGTGTAGACGTTGTCTCCAACCTCTAATTGGGCTTTGTGTTTCTTTTTAGCACTTTGGTGCTTTGCTTCCTAGTGTTTGCCTTTTTTTTTAGCACTTTAGTGCTGCGGTTTTTTTTTTTTTTAAAGCTCAGTTGCGCTCCGCTTGCACTTCGGTGATAGCTCCACTTTCAAACGCTTTGCACACTTAGTAACACGAAAGCATAAAATTCTAAATTAAAAATTAAAATAAGAATGTAATTTTAAATTAACTAATTTTGCCAAAAGTCCTCGTCAACGGCACTAAAATTTAATGGGTTGTTATACACACCAAATATAAATACTAAACTATACCAAATTCTTTTAGAATAATGGCAAGTCCAGGTATTGATCCACAGAGATAATTGTGAAATTAAACTAATTTAATTACTAAATTCCTATATTAATTTTGATTAAAAAGATTGATGGATATTATGACTAAACAAGAATTAAATGAAATTGAATAATTAAATTGAAAATTAAAATTAGGGTTTGAGATGTAAATTTTTGAAAAAAATCCTAGGGTAAAGAATTCACCACTAACCATATAAATGAGATTTAACATAGGCCAATAATTGCAATCCGGTTTGAAATACCCAATATTTCACAACTATAAGTTTGAAATATTGATCGAGAGGGTTGTTGCATTCAACGTACATGCACGAATCATCCCGAGTAGCACGAGGCGTTTGCTCTAAACTATGGTAGCAACACGACCCGTCTCTCGTAGTATGACTCGTTTCGTACTTTGAACACAAACACAAAGAAAACTAATGTATGGAAAACATTAGACAATCATAGATAATAAAATACTTAAGAGATGAAAGGAACAATTATTAAAAACTTCTGAATCATCCATACATTGATTCAAACCGATTCACAATCAAAGTTTACGAACAATCCTATTATATGGCTAGGGTTTTATCAAAACCTTAGAAAGGAAGAGCCTAGCTACTCATGGAGGAGTGGGAAGAGATGGAAGACCCCATGGAAGTTGGATTGAAAGCTTGAGAATCCTTTCCTCCAAACCCTAGCCTATCTCTTTGAAAAAATATCAGAACCCTAATCCAGCCTCTTTCTTGCCTTTTATACCTCTGCTGTCTTTCAAACAAGTTTAAAACATCAGGCCCGTTTTGCGAGGTACGACCACACGTGTGGAAAAAGTCAACGCACGTGCGGGAAAACCCTCCTCACGTGCAGGAAGCTCTTTTCTTTCCAAATTCTGTATTTTTTCCCATTTAATACTCTGACTATGTATAACCTGATTGACATTAAACAGACATAAAATATATAGTTTGACAGGCAAGTAAAGTTAAGAGATCCTAATTAACAGTCTCAGTGTTGCACAATTCAGCCTTAATTAGTAACCTCACTCTATCATCGCTTCTCTCTATCGCCGTGGTCACTCTTTGTTTCCGGTAGCTCATCCCCTTCTTGTTGGTCAGAGTTAACATCTCATGTCCAATAGTTTAACATAAAATATGAGCCCAACGCACCTATATTATTCATTTATTCAAGCATAATTCTTGCGAGAACCAACTTTCAATATGATGAAAGAAAAGCAACTCATACAAACACCATAATTTGAGGAAGAGTTCATCAATGAAAGGGAAAAATAAAAGGCATTACGAGAGACGATTTTTGTACAATTGTATAATTTAACGGCTCAATCTTACTCATCAAGAAACGGAACCAAAAAAAAAATTTGAAATCAAATTATTTACAAAATTTTCTGAGAAATACCTAATTTGAAATTACACAATTTACCCACGAAGCACAGAGACAATGTTTACCTTTTGGTGGAATACCCATTATCATATCAGCAAAATGCTCATCAACAAACAAAGGAATAGACCCCAGGACTGCAGAACACACCAATGAAAACCTTGATCCTAATCTAAGAAAAAAATTAATAAAGGCCCTCTTGGGTTTTAGTTTTTTTTTATTATTAAAATTTACAAAATATGTAATAGGTTAAAATAATCAATAAGACAAAATATCACATCAAATTCATAATTATTATATTTTTTTTTTACAAATATCACATCCAACTATAAAAAAATCTAACTATATTTTCAAACACAAAAATTTTAATTTACCAAAATAACTAAAAATTAAAATATCTTACTAAAATAGTTAATTTCTCAAACGATGTCAAAATCTAAAATTTTAATTTTTTTGTTTTATTTACAGACATGCATCACATTTATTGTGGGCCCACCTACATCACGTGTCAAGCCACGTCTACTTCGGTGGATGAATATGTGTGTCAAGCTTGGTGCCTGTAGCATTATCAAGAAAAAATTGGCCGGTGCTAAAAAAATACATGTAATTTTAACTTGTTATTATATTTTGGTCACAATTATTTTATTTGAATCATATCATTTTTCTATTATATTATTTTAAACTCAATTCATATTTTATGTTTTAGATTATTCCAAACACTCTCTAACTATTTTAAATTCAGGTGAAATGACAACGAAGCAATGGATGTGTTGGGCTCACTGAAAATCCAATCAGTTGGGGGAATGATATAGGTGCGTGCGTTTCATGAAATGCACTTTTTTTGGGTAGGTCAAACTATCTTAAAGTGGTCCAATAAGGCCCAGTTTCGGAATTAGTTTTTGGGTTTTTTGTTCAGTTTTGTTTTGGGTCTTTTTCTACAGATTTTGTATAACATTTCCCAAAGAAGGTTGGGCCTTCTGTTTGGTTTTTTGGGCTCCCTTCTTGAAAACAATCATCCTGATGGGTTTTGATTTCCAAAATTTACTTTTCAGATAATTCTAATTTTCTGTTTTTTCGTATTTTTTTTTTATATTTTTAATGAATTTTTTAATATTTTAAGTAATTTTTTTAAAACACACCTAACATAAATATACTGAAAAAGTATAATTTTCGTATTTTTTAAAAAAATTCACTAAATACCATAATTATAAAAAAATATAAAAATTTAATATATTTTTCGTATTTTTATATATTTATTATTTTTTAGATACATGTAAGTAAGGTATATCTAAAAAAGTAAAAAAGTTATTTAAAATTTTAAAAATACTTACTAAAAACAAAAAAATACAAAAAATAAAAAACTTAATTTCCAAAAAATTAAATTTAGAAAATTAAAACCAAACATACTGATTAATATGTTTTTTGGAAATTATTAAAAAATTAAATGAATATATGATCCTACAATTAAAATATTAGTGTAGACAAACTATAGAATATCATTAGACTGGTATACGAACAGGTGATCTTTTGAATTTATTAGATAATTTATAGTCTTTCTTTACATTTTGTAGAAGATTAATTATTAAATATTTGTATAAATTATTAAAATGAACTCATGATCTTTTGAATTCACTAGATAATCTATGCTCTTTCTTTACATTTTGTAGAAGATTAATTTTTAAATGTTTATACTATAAATTATCAAAATGAACTCGTAGTACGGTAGTACATTAACAAAAGTAAAGCCACACACAAGAAAAGCCAACAGAGCAGAGTTGAAGCAGGCACTGTAGTGCTGTTTTGGACTCATTGTGGAAATTGTTTGAACAATTTATATTTTAAAGAATATGAAATAGAATATATCTTTAAAAAAAAAAAATCAAATTAAACTCAAAAGAAAATATAAGAAAATAGGGCATTTCGTAATTTAAGGTGAAAAGCGGTCCCCAATTTTGCCGACGGGGTTCTTAAAATGCGACTTGTCATCTTTCTAAGGAGAGGGAGAGAGAGAGAGAGAGAAGCCACCAAACTTCGACTCAAATCGTAAACCCTACCCTACCCCATCTCTCTCACTGAATTCACCTTCAACGCAACCATGACACAATGCCCAGGTTCGTGCTCAGAGATCCCATAATTTTCAATCAAACAATTAATAATAGTATTTCTTGCTATGTACACACATAATAATATGGAATTTTTTTATTTTTAGATTGTTTCACTTCCAGCTACTTTCAATCACTGGGTTCACTTCTTTCTGGCTCTAGATCTTGAAAGTTTCAATTTTTTTCTTTCTTGGTTGTGTTGTGTTGTGTTGTTCACTCTGTGTACCGACTCTGTCTCAGTCAGTCGGTTTTTTAATCTCTTTCGTTTTTTAATTTATTCTCTTCAATCATTACTCAATTTCATTTAATTACTACGTTAATCTAATAGTTACATTTAACATTGTCCTGTTTTGTCTATCCACAGTAGATTTCTGGCCAAAGAACGCTTAACAAGATATATATATATATATTATATATATATATGATAGTCTTTCTTGGCAATATAGGTACAGTTTCTCATTCCCTTTTAATATGTGTATCATTTCTATATGTATACATGTAAATAAATTATTCCTGTGTATTTTGATTATTGTGTTGTGAAACTATGTCTGGTTTCTTGTCCTTTGTTAGCGAATTGGTGTTGGTATTGATCACAGATGGCGGAGGTAATTGGGCCAAGATTGTACAGTTGCTGTAATTGTCGAAACCATGTTGCGCTTCACGATGATGTTATTTCTAAAGCCTTTCAGGTGAAGATTTTTTTTTTTTTTTTTTTTTTTCTTCTAATTTTCTTGAACTTGTAATTATGGTGGTAACTTGTATATTGTGTAATCGATCATCCAGACAAGGAGGACCTCATTTGCATTCCACCAATAGGAGTAAGGTTTGTTTGGTTTTTGGGAAAGATAGGAAAAGGAAACAAATTGAAGAATTTATCCTTGATTTTTCAATCAATCAGGAGCTGAGAAATCAAGACTAGACTCGATTGTGATATCCTGGTTTGGATTGGAATCATAGTAAATAAAGCAAAGAAAGAAAGAAAGAAAATAAATGCAAAAGAGAAATATTTGTCCTTAAAGTGATTTACTTGGGAAATGAAATTTTGTTAAACACAACAACTTGATCTGTATATATATAATTTATATTTATTTGTGGTAAAATTGATCTTCTTGTGCCTTCGCTAAAAGGTTGTTCAAGAGGCTTATATATCCCAAAATTTTGTGATTTTGATCTCAGGGAAAGAATGGTCGGGCATTCTTGTTCTCCCATGCAATGAACATTGTTGTTGGGCCCAAAGAGGATAGGCAGCTCAGGACTGGTCTCCACACAGTTGCTGATGTCTACTGCAGCGACTGCCGTGAGGTGTTGGGTTGGAAATACGTGCGAGCTTATGAGGAGACTCAGAAGTACAAGGAAGGGAAGTTTGTACTTGAGAAATCGAAAATTGCCAAGGAAAACTGGTAGTCCACCATAAAGTACTCGTTTACCTGTCCCTCCCATTTGTTGGTTTAAGTGTATCAGTGCTCCCACATGTTTGATGTTGTCCATGTTATCTGAAAAAGTCTCATCAATTCAAAATTGTTCAGTAATTGTTTCTTGCTGTGCATTCCTGCTGTGTTGTTGTGTGGAAATTGTATTGGAGAATTATTATTGACTTTGTGAATAAACTGTGCATATCTTTTTGGTTTATTCTTTGATTGTTTATGTCTTGGATTAAGAATGTTAATTTGACAGACTACTTGTCTAATTTAAGTCTTTCACTCGATAAAAATTCGGAGTTGTGAGAAACTCTGTGATGAGAGGTAATTTTGTCTATTCAAGTTGAGTTGATTGCTTCTGTCAGCATGGTGGTCAATTCTGTGATCAAACCTAGTTTCCGGGTGTCATTTGATTGCAGTTTTGTCGTGTTTGATTCTTGAAATTATATTTATAAGCTCAACGCCTGTTTTTGTTTTCATTTGTATAGTGTGGTTTGAATAGTACTGCTGGGACCCCAGTGGAGGGTGACCCCCAGCACCCCCCACCTCCACGTGGGGGGCTGTGATAGCAGGACTTTTAAAAAAAAAAAATTCCACCAATCAGAAAACAGTGGGGGTGGTGAGGGTCTGGGCCATTTTCCGTGGTTTGAATAGGCATATCTCATAGAAAGTTTGGAATATTTACTAGAGACTTTTGCTTCTACTATTCAATGTGGAAGCTAAAGAAGATTAGTGTAAAGAATATATTGTACTTGTACATATAGATGATTTTAAAAATTAATACATTTGAAAAATATTTCTCAATGCATTGTTTGCTCTTCACAATCTCTAGTATGCAAGAGTTGATGTATATTGATCTTGCTCTCTTGCAATGTTGGTTCTATAGATCAGTCCTTGAGGAGGTTTGGTCTCACAAAATTAGCACTGTTACATTGTAAATACTAATTAGTAGTCACCAAAGAGGGGAGAGCCAAACCTGGATGATTTTTGCACAGAAGAAGGGTTTTGATGTTGTGGAGTATTGATGAATCACTTAAAACTCAAAGATGAATACATATGACTTGCTTCAGTTCTGGGGTTCTATTACCTTTTTGGCTCTTTCTAACCATGGGTGGTTTTCTTTAATCCCATCGTGAAAGAGGCTATTGTTTTGTTTGTTTTTTCCTTTGTAGAAAGTCCTACTGTTGTGTTGTCTGTGATATATTATCAGTAATAATGTATCATGAGCCTGGAAGGAATCCGTGTTGGACATCAAAATGTTTCTGTTTTGGAAATTTTGTTTCAAAAAAAAAAAAAAAACTGCACCAATAAACATCAGCATGAGCAGAGGATAGGTTTGGTGCATTAATGGTTCTCAAGAGAGAGCCTACTCATGGAATTCAATTCACCTTCATGTATCTAAGCTCTCAAATATTTTCAATGTTTTCTTTGCAATGAAGTTGGAATTTTTTTTTTTTGTTCTTTGTTTCAAGTGTAAGACACAGAAGTCCAAGGGTACTATTATTGTTCATGGAGTGGAAAGAGCCTCTAAAGCAAATGTATGTTATTATATTAACCAGTTTTGTTGATATAGGTTGGGTGTAAGACATGGCTTATTATGTTATTCAAGAAAACATATATTGCCTGATGTGAAATGCTATTCTTGTAGTCTTGTAGAGTATATTTTTTTACACAGAATTCATGATCCATGTAGGGTGTTTTCTCAATATACTTCAAGCTTCTAGGGAAAATGAAGAGTGAGAAAACCCAACCAACTTTTGAGGGTGGAATTAAAATCAATCATGTTTAATAATATATGTATTTAAACAAACACATATATATCCAATCCAGGGGCAGAATTAAAAATTCTGAGTGTTCATAAGTGCATATATTTAATATCGAAATAGTAATATGAAAAATAAAAATGTGTGTTTGTTGTGCTTGGTTACCAGTTTTTCAAAACATTTTTCAGAAAATTCTACTTTCTTATTTTCCGTGTTTTTTTGTTTTTACTGAATTTTTTTAATATTTTAAGCAATTTTTTTACTTTTTAAACACACCTAACATAAATAGACCTAAAAAGTAAAAAAAATTGTAAATTTTTTTTTTAAAAATTCACTAAATACCAAAAATACAAAAAAAAAAAATACAAGAATTCAGTACATTTTTTGTATTTCTATGTATTTATCAATTTTTTAAAATATTTTTTCATAAATTTTTTACTTTTTAGATATCTCTAACTAAGGTGCATCTAAAAAAGTAAAAAAAATATTTAAAATTTAAAAAATATTCACTAAAAACAAAAGAATACGAAAACTAAAAAACTCAGTTTTCAAAAAACTTAATCCAGAAAACTCAAACCAAACATCTTAAATATTAATTCTAATTATACATTTTCTTCTTAGGTTTAATAGGTTAATGAAATTCGAAACAACTTCCATGCCATGATTATTATTTTGGAACTCAAGTTTTAAAAATATCCTATCAAAAAAAAAAAAAAAATGTAATAAATACTAAAGATTTTCAAACAAATATTTCAATTCTCGAAGGTAAAATATGGTCTTAGTTAAAAATAATATCACCAATTTCTTTTGGAAAGAGGGAGTGAAGAAAAGAATAGATAAAAAAATCATTTTGGATTAGTGTTTGTTCTTACATAAAATTCCTTCAATTGTACACTAAACACTCAATTATTATTAGGATTAATAAAAACAACACATGAAGAAGAACACGAAGAGGGTGTCTAGTTAGTTGAGTTCAGATCCCCTCCTTGACTATCTTCCTTCATTTCCTCCTTGCAACGGTTGAGATCAACCGTTGCAGATCCATCGGTTATAAAAAATAAAAATAAAAATAAAAATAAAATAAAAATTGGAACCGCCCAAAGCATTACACAGCTTATAGAGTATGCACTGACTGTCACTCACTCTCACTCAGCCCGCTTGTCCTCCACTAAACCCACCCTTACCGGCGACTCACCTTCACCGGCGACCCACCCTCACCAGTGTCCCACTCCCGACGACGGCGAGAAGTTCTTAGATTTCGATAATCTCTCTCAGATTTCGGTAATCTATTTGAACATTTGATTTCGGTAATCTTCATCTAGAAATATTATATTCACAAATCAAAACAATCTTAATTTTATAAAATGATTTCTTTTCAGAGCTATATTTAGATTTTTGGAATGGTAATGGTATTATATAAAAATCTGATTTAGATTAAATAAAATGGTATTAGATTATATTCAAATTTTAGTATTAGCTATATACCAGAAATATTAGATTAAAAATTTGAATATAGCTCAGAAATTTTATAAAATGGTATTATATTCAAATTTTTGGTTATCATGATGGTGAAATAGCTCTGAAATTTTATGAAATAGCTCTAGTAATCTTCTTTGTTCACCGATCAAGAGCTCTGAAATAATTATAATTATCAAAGAAGATTACCAGAAATATTTGGGTTTGATTTGTGAAATACCTCTGAAATTTTATGAAATAACTCTGAAATATCTGTGAGAAATATCTTTGAAATTTTATGAAGTGGGTTTGATTTGTCCACTGCATACTAGATTGAACCAACTATATATATATTTGGAAGATTTTATCGAATAATATGATTGTCTATGATCTAAATCAAGTGTTTGATTGAATAGTATGAATCCAAGTCAATAGTGTGAGTTTTTCCCCCATTATCTTTGAAGTTCCCAGTTTGTTGTAAATTCTTTGGGATTTGGAGGCATCAGAATAATATAGATAATATGATTTAATGACTTGATAATGACATTTAGAGCTAACAGTGTGGAAATTGTTCATGGAGTTTTCAATTTGTAACATTAACATTAAGTAAACTGATTTGTTCTTAAACATTAATTAAACAGATTCATAAACATTAATTAAACTGATTCATAAACATTAACAGTGTCTTTGTTCTTGGTACCAAAACAATTTAACATTAACAGTATCTTGTTTTTCCAATTTGTTCTTGGTGCTAAAATAATTACACTGATTTATATGGCTTTTCAATTTCTTTTTGATATAGATATGGAAGTTGAGAATGATTGTGCTTGGAAGCCAAAACAGGGAATGACATTTGATTCGGAACAATGTGCGTATGATTTTTATAATGCATATGGAGGAAGAATGAGGTTTAGCATAAAAATGGATTATTATAGGAAGAACAAGTTCACTAACCAACTTATTTGTAGACTTTTGGTTTGTAACAAGGAGGGATTTTGGAAGGTTGACAAGCGAGACCCATTGACAAAAAACCCTAGAGCTAAAACTAGGACTGGTTGTGTAGCTCAACTTTATGTTGAATTAGATGAGGGTACTGGGAAATTTATTGTGACTGATTTCAAAGAAAAACACAATCACGATTTTATATCATCCGAGTATGCAAACATGTTGCCGTCACAAAGAAAGATATCGGCTACCCAAGCAATTGAGTTAGATTTGGCGACACAATTTGGTCTTCGTTTAGGATAGTCTTTTGAACTCATGGGTAAGGAAGCTGGTAGGAGGCACTGTCTTGGGTTTACGAAATTAGATCAAAAAAATTATTTGAGAACCAAAAGACAATAAAGTTTAGCATATGGGGAAGTAGGTAATGTGTTGAAATACTTTAAAGAAAAATCTTTGCAGAATCATTCTTTTCTTTTTTTTATGCTTTTTAGTTAGATAATGAGGATAAAATAACGAATATACTTTGGGCCGATGTACAAATGATCATGGATTATGTCCAATTTGGTGATGTTGTCACATTTGATACAACTTACAACTTAAACAAAGAGCATAGACCCTTTGCATCTTTTGTGGGATTCAACCATCATAGAGAAACAATTATATTTGGTACAGCTTTGTTGTATGATGAGACCGCCGAATCGTTTGTATGGTTGTTTCAAAATTTTCTAGAGGCTATGTCAAGAAAGGCACCAAAAACTTTGTTCACCGATCAAGATGCTGCAATAACTAAAGTCATACCCATCGTTATGCCTGACACAATTCACCGATTATGTACTTGGCATTTGATGCAAAATGTATTAAAACATGTTAATTGTCTGTTTCAAGATAAGGGGGTAAAGGATGTACTAAATAAATTCCTGTTTGACATTGAAGATGAAAATCAATGGAAGTTAGAGTGGGCCGAAATGCTTGATAAATATGATATGCATGACAACCATTAGTTGAATTGACTTTTGCGGTGAAAGAAAAATGGGGCTGGTCATATGTTAGATCAACATAGACTGTGGGAATGAGTACCACACAACTTAGTGAATCTTTTAATGCTTTTTTGAAGGATTACATTCGTTCTGATTTTAATTTATATGAATTTTTCATGCATTTTGAAAGGGTACTTTATGAGAAGTGATACAAGCAGTTAGAAGCAGGATATACTTTGTGCCAAAGGTTGCCAAAGGTGAAAGCGACAATAAGAATATTAATTCAAATGGATAATGTGTACACAAAAAAGATTTTTGAGGAATTTCAAAATGAGTATTTACAATCTATTGAATCAGACATAGAAGCAATTGAATATGGCGAGGTTAGTACCATTTACACAGTTGTTGATGTTGGTGGCAAACATGCAAGGAAAGTGAAGATGGAGCATGTATGAAATAGTCCAATGTGTAGTCAAGTTCTTCCTTGCTGTCTTTTTAATTTTTAGTTGCTGAAAATTCTGGCTTTTTAGTTGCTGAAAATTCTGTTTAGAGCATTTATTTACTTGTTGAAAATTTTGTTTAAAGCATGTATTTAGTTGTTGAATTTGTTACTGTCTTTTTAATTTTTAATTGCTGAAAATTCTGTCTTGTTACTTTCTAAAAATTCTGTCTTTTTAGTTGTTGAAAATTATGTTTAGCTCATTCATTTAGTTACTGAAAATTTTGGAAAATTTTGTCTTTTTCCATTTTAGGCTATCGACAGGCAAAAAGAGGTGGAACGCATTGGAAATTTCAGTCATAGCAGCTGAAACTGTTGCGCAAACTGATGCTGAAATTGTTCATGTTGCTGCTGCTGCTGGAAAGTGATGTTGCTGTTGTAGTTGTTGAAATTAGGCTAAAATGTGTGTGTTATGGCTTGTATTTACACTGGAATTGTTCCACATTTTATTAATGTTGATGGCTTGTATTTACACTTGATGTTATCTTTTGTATGGTTTTTTAGTGTCACTACTACATAGAAGGATGTAATACTTCATTTTCTTCTTACTGATTGTTTCAAAAGGAATAAATGGACCAATGTGTGCGTTGAAATTTTTATATTTTCTTTTGTGTGAAAGAAAAGGGACACAACATTTTCATTTGTTAGAAAAATTATGCCAAATTGGTGTCTTATTTTTTTAAGACTAGAAAATCTAAAAATGTACTCTTGACTCGGGTTCCATGTCACATCTTTTGTAGTTTGTCATTTTTGTTACTTCAGATAGCTACTTTTATATTCCCATACCTAAGCCAAAAATTGAAGAGATGGGATAAGACCTACAAGTGTATTGTCAAGCATAAAAGTTAGTTTAAAGCATAAATTCCAATCTTGGCACTAGCAGTTATGTTATTATAAGCAGTGAACTATTGGTTGTGTTTTGAGTAATGTTTTCTTGTTTTTGATATTTGTAGAGTTAAACCCAGGCCTATGGTAATGGAGAGTTTATGCTTTGTGTGGATAACTTGTGAGTGGTTGGTTCTTCAAGATGTGCTTGTGTTGATCAGATCTTTTTTTATATTTTTCCTTGCAAATCTGGATACCCAATCAAATGCTAGAATCCCAGGTAGCAATTTGCTAGTTGAACAGTTGGTATAGGAATTTTGAACTCTAACACCATCAAATACTATCTCTACACCCAAACCAAATCATGGTAAGTTTGATGCAAACACGACCAAAATGCTATAATTTCCAAGTTCTATAATCATCAAATCCATAACTACATTTATCAAAATTCCATTCATGAAAACCATCTAAAATCATTGCATCTATAATCATCAAATCCATAACTACATTCATCAAATTTCCATTCATGAAAACCATCTAAAATCATTGCATATATTCATCAAAGCCAAAATGTTACAAACGCTAACAATACATCCGTTAAGTTTCATAAAATCCATAATAACATTAGTCAAATTTTCCCGAAGCCAACCAAACAATAAGTTACATCATAAAATATAAAATTACAAAAAATACAATGAAATACATCATCGCCTTCAAATTATTTTCCATCATTTCAAGCCTTCGACCATAGTTATCATTTTCATTTTCCACATCATTAAGCCTCGTCCTTAGCTCGTTAAAGTCTTCTACTGTAATACCATCACAAGCTCTAGTGTTGGAACGGATTGTGGATGTAACGTCTTCATCATCTTCATCCACGAACTTGAAGTAATTACTATTAGGTTTTTATTCTTAGCAATCTCGTTTGACAAAACTCCTTTCAGTTGTATTTATTTTCGCACTTTTTATTTCAGTGAGGCTATGAGTGTTTAAATACGAATCCAACCTGAATTGTGTCTTGCAGAGGAGTTTGTGATGTTAATACTTTCAAGATTGCTACTTCGCTGATTATGACGAGGATCGAGCTGCCTGGTCAGCTTGCAGGGGTCCAGGAGGCAGCGCCCCTTAGTGGGTCTGGGGCAGCGCCACGGCGGGGTCGAGAGGTAGCGCCCCCAAAGCAAAATGCAAAATTGCATTCAAAGTTGCATGTCCGCCCTTGCTCGCTCGAGCGAAGGAGTTCTCGAAGGCTGCGTCTGTGTAAAAACCTAAAAGAGATGAATGTACGCTCGAGCGAGCTTCGCAGTTCCAGGTTTCTATAAGTATTTGTTTTAGTTCAAAACTAGGATTACTCCTCTAGATCTTCTTTTTGGATATTAAGGTTTATATCTAGGGATATTTTGCTAGTTTTCTTTGATGTTTAATTGAGTATTCAACTCATGGGTTAAGAAGAATACATCAAAGATTTGTTTGTTTATTCTATACAAAAGAGAAAGTTGTTCTTCGGTGGATTCTGAAGAATTTGAGCCTGAAGCTTTGGTGGATTCTGGAGTGGCTCATCGTCAAGACAATTCCGAGGTGAAGACAGGGTTGGAAGAGACACATAGGGGTTGGTTCAATTCGGGCGTGGATTCGCTCGGTAATTGAGAGCATACCTGTGTAATTCCTTTATATCTTCTTAGTTGATTGTTCTATGGCTGTTGCCTGTGGTTTTTTTATCACAATTGGAGGTTCTCCAATTGTGGTTTTTCCACGTTAAAATCGTTGTGTCGATTTGTCTCGATTGTTTGATTGGGATTGTTTTATTGCTTTAAATTGATACATAATCACAAATCAATATCTAGCGGATTTCTAGATTTTTCAATTGGTATCAGAGCGGGTCACTTTTTTGTTTTTTAAAACTTTTGAGCGAGATCTTGTTTGATTTGTGATAATGGATTCAATTCGTGAGAGAAATTCTATGGTTCGACCACTCCTACTTGACGGATCCAATTATTCGTTTTGGAAAGCTCGGATGAGATCGTTTTTAAAATCTATTGATGAAAAATTTTGGCAATCTGTCATGTATGGGTGGACTGAACTGACGATTACCGTTGATGGTGTAACCTTCCCCAAACCAATTGATAAGTGGGACACAATTAATTACCAAAATAGTAGTTGGAATAGTAAAGCTATCAATTCTCTCTTTTGCGCTGTTACACCTGAAGAGTTTAGTCGTATTTGTAATTGTGAAGTTGCAAAAGAGACTTGGGATATCTTACAAACTATTCATGAGGGCACTCCTTCTGTGAAATGCTCAAAACTTCAAAGGCTCACATCTAGTTTCGAAAACCTTTCAATGAAAGATAGTGAGACCTTTGATGAATTTTATGCGAAGTTGAGTGACATTGTAAATTCTAGCTTCAATTTAGGTGAAAAAATACCAGAATCCAAAGTTGTGGGAAAAATTTTGAGATCCTTAACCGATCAGTTCCAACCAAAAGTTACGGCTATTGAGGAGACTCAAGATGTTGACAACCTCAAGTTGGATCACTTGGTTGGAAATCTCCAAACTTATAAGGCACATAGGAATTTCAAAAAGAAACAAAAAGATGCTATTGCTTTTAGTAGTGCTCATAGAGTTGGAAAGGATTCTGATGAGGATTGTGAGATAGATTCCAAGATTACGGATGCTTTTGTTAAACAATTTAAAAAATCTTTTTTGAAAAAGAATCCTAATCTTTTGGAATCTACTCATACTCATAAATCTAAAGGCAAAGATAAACTCAAAATTAATTCTAGGAGAAACGAAAGATACAAAGGAACTCTGAAAGAGTCCAATGCTATGAATGCCAAGGATTTGGCTACTTTGCTTCAGAATGCCCTACTCGTTTGAGGAAAAAAAAAGCCCTCACTATCACTTGGGATGATGAATCCAAATCTGATAAAGATGTGAGTGACAATGAAGATTAAGGCGAAGAGGGATATAAACAATTCCTTACTTTCATGGCGGCTTCCGAAACTGAAAGACGAATAGAGTATCCGAAGAGGCCAGTTGAGAATGCCATTGATGATGAATCCTCGGGAAGTGATAATGAAGAGCTTGAGCAAGCTTATGAAAAGTTGTATAAGGAATCTCTTAACTTATCCAAATTGAATGACAAACTCACTATGAAACTCAAAGCATGTGAAAGTGAGAATGTCAAACTAAAGGAGGAGATTTCCGAGGCTAGGATTGATGCCATCAAGATAGCTAATGATCGACAAGCTCTTTGTGCAAAACTCTTGACTTGTGAGACAGAGAGGAATGAGCTACAGCAAATCTATGCAATGTATGAAGAAAAGATTGAATCTCTCAAGATGTCTCAAGTTGCCTTGGAAGAACTAATGATCAAGAAACAGGAAGAGCTCAAGTGTGCTATGGCTACCATTGGTCTTTGGAACAAAGGTTCAAAGACTTTGGAGGATATCATTGGCTCTCAACAAATGTGTTGTGACAAGAGTGGCATTGGCATTGGCTTTGGTGATAACAAAGAGCAAAAATAGAGTGCATCTACATCGCATGATACAAGAACTCAAGGAAAGGGAGAACAAAAAATTCAACATAATGATGGATTTCTCAAACTTCTTAGAGTTGGTAAGGTAAAAAAAAAAAAAAAAAAAAAAAAAAAAAGGTACACCCTGTACACCCTGTTTTTATTTGTCATCATTGTGGTATGCATGGTCATATTCGCCCTTATTGTTATAAGTTGCATGGGAGAGTGTCTCAAAGAGATGGAAGAAATTCCAACATCTCGTGGGGTAAAAGATACTTCATTGGTGGTAATGAGGTTAAGGGTCATATTAGAACTCGTCATTTTGATTTGCTTGAGACCAAACATGAACAGAGGTTTTGTTTGTCTAGACCTAGGAATAGAAAGTTGGACACCAAGTCTAGACGGGTTCCCATTGAAGGGAAAGGGAACCGCAACGTCAAGACACCACTTAAGAACTGCAATTCTCACAATTTTTTTCATACTAAAGCGGTTTGGGTGTGAAAACTTGACTTGTGTTAATTTGTTTATTCTTTTTAGTTTTTGGGTTTCTGTGTGTTTTTTTTTTCTTTTTGAGTCGTTTAATGTGTGCATGTTTGTTTTCTGTCTTGCTTTGTTTAGGGAAAAAAAAGTGTGCCTGTTCATTTTTTGTCTTGCTTTATTGTTGAAAGAAAAAAAAAGAAAAAAAAAATCCAAAAAGATTTTCTTAGTATGGCTTTGCAAGCTTGAATTCTTTTTGAGATGTCCTTGGTGCATATTGGAATTGATGAGAATAACCATTACATGTTAATATATGTGTGCTTTCTGTGGTCATTACTCATTTTGGAGTGTGTTGTCTTTGATTAGTATGTCTCATTCTATACACACTCTTGGATTAGCAAATATCGGAGTCTTCCGCCTTAGTGATTATTTTTTTTGGACTTCTGGCATTGTATCTTTTGCTTTTCTAGAGGAATTGACCTATACTAGCGTATCATGGGTGATGTTGAGTCTCTTAAACCACCTTCCATCTTTTTGCATCTCCACAGTTTCCCCCTCTGTTCTTTGTAGTCCAAGCATGAGGAAAAGGCTACCTCAGAGTCACCAACCAGGCTGTCCTTATTATATCCATGCTTCTCTGGTTCGGTTTCCATACTCTTGAGCGTGTCAGCCGCCAATGAGTGTGCAAAAGAAAGAAAAAATGTGCAAAAGAAAGAAAAGAAAAAGATGTGAAAAAAAAAGGAACAAATAAATGATTCATTGATTGAGGGGGAGCCTCCGCTATTACTCAACAAATACCCATTGATTCCTAGTGGTTTGACTTTTCTTAGTTGTGCTTAGATTCTCTTGTCGGAGGTCCAGCTTTCATATCACTACTAGGATTTGAATCTAGTGTTTGTCGAACTCCAAGAGTCACACACACACTTTTATCATGGGATCTATGCTTTTCACATAATGCATCACTTTCTTTTGGGGCAGTGTTACTCTACAATACATGACAATCAGTTAGTCGAATAACACAAATTAATTTGTCACTACTAAAGGATTAATATTTCCAATACATACTTACATATTTTGATAGGCAAACAAAGAACAAACGCCCTTGATTTTGATTCTCATTGGTTCTTACAATATATATGGCAGTTATTCTTCCACAATTGCACAGTCTTAGTTTTAATCTTATGTTATTATTGTTAGTAGAAGAAGAAGCTATTTTTAAATATGCATACACAATTCAAACAATCTCAGAACTATAAGTGGTGTAAGCTTTCTTGTTTTAATGTTTAGTATTTAGTTTGTTTCCAAAGATTGTCATGTGGTTGCTTTGATGTGTCTTTCACTCTATGGAAGGACACAACCTATTCTACTAGCTAAAAATATTGTTAAAGTCATCCTCTCCCTTTTCTTCCTTCTCAAATCCTAACCCTCCTAAACCACCACCCACCATCCCCTTCTCTTCCCTCTATCTATCGCTATGTAGTTTTTTGATACTATGATTCATATTCACTTTTTCTTAGACTAGTTCATATTTCAATTTTCATAGTCAACTATGGTCCGATTGGTCTTAGGAATTTCCAGTAAAAAAACAAACAAACAAGCAACAAACCAAAACAGCACAAACACAGTTTGAACTCTGAAACTTTACGAAGAAACCAAGTTGAACCTTACATACTTGAGCACAAATATGTCTGCCTGGTTTTTGTGTTGCTCTATTTTTCTTTGATTATCATTTGTTTTTATTATTGTTATCTAAACAATCTTAAGAACCTTAGTTCTCTGTTGAGAGTAGTTGAGGATTTCAAGAGAACTAGAGAATCAGCAACACCATCAATTACAAAAGAAAAAAGTTGTATGGATGGGCTATGTACATCAATTGAATATCAACTTGAAAACAGAATCAATTATAACAAGGAGATCAAAAGCTTGAAGTGAAAGAGTACCTACTTTGGCAATCAGGAGTTAATCCATTACAATGGTCAAAACATGGCTTACACAAACAACGATATAAGTGATAATCATAAGGATGCGATGGTACTGCAAGCAAGGGGAATAAACTATGAATGAATTAAAATTTGACATACAATGTAAGATGCTAACTTTCATAATTGAAAAATGAGATTTTGATAAACTTGGTGCTAATGGAAGTTGGCAATCAAACTTGGTTCAGGCTAAAAGATACTATTTCAAGGACCACAGTCCAATTTTCTGAAACTTCTATTTATAATCAATTTGCAGTTCTAGAACTAAGATTCATATTCATGTTTCTCAGACTGGATCATCGTCAATTTCTAGAGCTGCATATCGTCCAATTGGTCTTAGAAATTTTCAGATAAAAAATAAAATGAACACCCAAACAACAAGAACACAGACCAAATTAATAGACTCAATCATATACCTCGACATCAGAAGACATCAATTTTACTAGAGTCAAAACCTCACTAACTTAGCAAAGAGACCAAGTTGAGCCTAGCAAACTTGATTGCATGTTTTTAAATCATGATTGCATGTTTTTAAAACCATTCCACCCAGCTACATAATAACAACGAGATCAAATTAGAATAGGTTGTGTCATATAATACCAGGTTCGCTAGCTAAAAAAATAAAAGTAGAATATGTTGTGTCATATAACACCAGGTTCAACCAACAAAAAAATAAATAAATAAAGTAAACAAACTCATAGCACTACAAATTGCATGGAGGAGAAGAACAACAAAGAAGGAACAACAAATGTATTTTTATTTTACCTTTGAAATTTAAGACAGAAAATTATAGAAGTAAGAAATTAGGGAGCATCAATTTGTCTCACTAATTAAATAGGTTTATGGATACTGATTCATCAAAAACACACAAAAACACACCCACAACAAAGAATAAACAAAACAAGCCTGAAGAAGTATTAAACCATGTAATAAAGAGATGGAAAAACAAAGAAGAAGAAGAAGATAAAACCCAAATTAAAGTCCTAATTTTTTCCTGTTGGAATCCCAAATCAAAGCTCTAATTTTGAAATTTCAAATTTATTTTCTCAATCTCAATCACAACCTTAACTTCTTAATTTCAGCGTTTTGAAGACAAACCTGATTCATCTATGGCTTGAGAACCCACGTTCTCATCAAGAAATTTCTTCGCTTCAGTCGATGGTGGTTGCAGTGGAGCTATGGTTCACGAAGCAGAGAATATCAGGGCTGGAGAGGTGGGTTGGAGTTAGGAGTAGGTCGTCGTCGGGAGTATGTCGCCGTCGAGACTGGTTGTCGGTGAGGGTGGGTTCGGTGGAGGAGAACGGGTGAGTGTGAGGCTGAGTAAGAGTAAGAGTGAGAGTGAGAGTCAAAGTGAGAGTCAGAGTGAGGTAAATGTATAACCTCTGTATGTACAGCAGCGGGTGAAAAATTTCAGAAATTTCAATTATATATATATATATATATTTCTTATAGCTGTCAGATCAGCCGTTGCAAGAAGGATAGTCAAGGAGAGGATTCGGACTCCTAGTTAATTATCATACCATTTTTATTTTGTTATTTGATGCGATGTAATTTTAAAGATTTTAAAATTTTATAATTTATATAATAAATAAAATTATAATAATAAAATGGCATGTTAATACAATAATTAATATATTAACTGATGCGTGTAGCATAGTATGATAGTACATAAGTGCATGTACTACGTGTTGACGACTTTCGGTTATGAAAAATGATGCAGATCACTAATTAGTGGTTGCACTAGAGATGTGGCAGTGGGTCTCACCCACTGCCACATGTGTTTTGTGTCTTAATTTTTTATATTTTTTTTTAAATTTATCACATCATTAATGATAGTGTTAATGATAGAAATTTAGTACTACGTAGCATGATCGTTCGGTTATAAAGGCAGATTCAGAATCAAAAGTCACATGGGGAAGACTGACCGAGTGACTGATCACAGAGAGAGGGAGAGAGAGAGAGAGATGGGATTGCTGAGCCACAGAGTTGAAAGAAGTGTGATTGTAGCAGGGGACCATATCTACTCTTGGAGAGCTGTCTTTGCTTACTCTCATCACGGTCTGTTTATATTCTTTTCCCTTCTCTCTCTCTCTCTCTCTCTCTCTCTCTCTCTCTCTCTCTCTCTATGCTTGCTGATACTATCTGGATTTGTGTTGTTGTATTGGCTTTTTTGAATTGTTCCAAATCTAGGCTGTTCCTCGATTGTTCAATTACGACACCCCTAATCAAAATCCTAGGTTTTGGAAATGTTGTTGTTATTTAATTTCCATCTTCTTCTACTTCCCCAAATAATTGGGAATCATTTATTTGCTGCTAAATCATCGCGTTTGTTGATTTGTTTGCTCTATTAACTATCTCAATGTTCTATTTGCAGACATGGGCACCTAACAACTCTGTGCTCTTTTTTTTTTCTTTTTTTTTTTTTTTTTTTTTGGGTGTTCTTATTTTTTACTCCGGTAACTACCAAAACATGATCAGCCTATTATAATAGATCATCATCATCTCTGGCAAATCATGTTGTTTCAATTGTGCCAATAATATATATCTTATAAAGTAGTATCAAAGTGCTATATTTTACAGACTCATTCTAGCAGTGTCTATACTATTTTTTAGCACAATCATTATATGATGTGATTGTGCATACCAAATGATATGTTAAATGTATCTTCCCATGAGCGTGTAAATCATGATTTGAGAATCTTCCCCCAAATGGTCAATGAGAAGCCCGACTCACCCTTCTCTAGCTGCAAGCACCCCAATCATCAGAGGCATCGCCTCCCACAATGTGTAATGGGAACTGATTGGGCTACTACAAAACTACCACCACTGTCCCTCACAACAACCCCAATGCTTATTTGGATGCTTACAGAAGCTGTCTACTCAAAATAGCTTGGTATTGTACTCTCATGTGCAGTGATTGTAGTCATAATGAAATACTAAAAAAGAACTAAGAATTGTTGTCATGCCCTTGTCACTTGCAGTTGCAATGAGATGCAACTTATATACATTTGTATGCAACTAGGTTTATTTCAAAGTGAATTAAGCTTTGTGGAAGAAATTTGATCATCATTAGACTTACCTAAATACTGTGCTTTTTCTGGATTGCTAAAGAGTCATCACTCCATTGTGCATAATGACATGCATTGCTCCTGCCAGTCATCTGAGGTGATTTTAATTTTGGAATCAAACAAAAAGTCAACAAGCACTGGTGCCACATTGCATATCATAGCATTCATTTAGGTAGAAACTAAAGACTTTCTCTCATATAGTTGTGCACTGAAACATCAACAGCTTCCTTTATGTTCCAATTTGTTCGACAATGTTTATGGACTTCAGGGTGGGTGATGAGTTAAGCACCTTGTACATATATATGTTTTTTTGATATAATGTTTCTCAACCTTCTTTTATGTTCTTCACTGTTTTTGTGAATTGTGTGGTTGAACTAAATTTAATTAGCAGCATTGCATTTGAAGGCATGTCTTGTCATTTCCCTAGCCATTTTATACTAATATTTTGGCACCCGATACCTGTTCATTGTCATCTATTCTTCATGAATATATAATCTGGATAAAACATTTTGCAGGCATCTATGTTGGTGGAAGCAAAGTTGTTCATTTTACGCGTGAACAAAATATGGGTTCAAGTGATGATTCCTTCGCAAGTATCTCTGCTCCAAGTTCAACAGTTCCATCAGCCTGTTCAACTTTCCCTGATTGCGGATTTCGACAACCCCAGAGGGGGGTAGTCATCTCTTGCTTGGATTGCTTCCTCAATGGAGGATCCTTGTATCGTTTTGACTATGGAGTCACGCCATCAGCTTTCCTCACCAAACTCCGAGGTGGCACCTGCACAACTGCAGAATCAGACCCACCAGAAGCAGTAATCCACAGAGCCATGTATCTGCTTCGCAATGGATTTGGAAACTATGATGTGTTTAAGAATAACTGTGAGGATTTTGCTATGTACTGCAAAACAGGTCTTTTGATTCTTGATACAACAGCTCTGGGAAGGAGTGGTCAAGCAGCGAGTGCCATTAGTGCTCCGTTGGTAGCCCTTCTTTCGTCTTCCCTCAATCTGTTTGGGTCGAGTCCAGTTGGTATGGTTACAGCAACTGCAGGGATGTATTGTGTGAGTAGGTATGCTGCTGACATTGGCGTTCGAACTGATGTTATTAAGTTGCCAGTGGAGGACATGGCTTTGTTCAATGGTTGGGAAGGACCAAATGAGTTTGCTGATGAAGACAATGATAGCTTTGAGAGACCTAATGAACTTGTTGGAAATGACAATCCACCCGCTAAGAGACAAAGATGTTGATGTGAATCATAAAGTGTCTCTTGCTTGTCACTGATACACATGTTTTCTTTTTGTGTATGGATAAACACATCATTCAATGACCCAAGATGTTGATGTGAATCATTGAGTATCTCTTGCTTGTCACTGATACACATGTTTTCTTTTTGTGTATGGATAAACACATCATTCAATGACCCTTAAAAGAACTTCCTCTTATCGAATTCTGTAATGTCTTAATTGTTTGTTTATAGATTAGTTTATGTTAAAAAGTTTGAATTGGAATTTGGTGTTATTTGTTGGAGGTCAGTGAAATGTTTAGTGGTGTGCTGCATTTTCATGCATGTACTTTGAAAGGTTTTTGACAGGATATCCATCTTACCAAGCTTAATGAAGAGTTCGGTTTCTCTCTAATCTGGGCATGGGCTAGAGAGTCCAGTATGGGCTCCCAGATTGTGCCGCATTGACATTTTGTTTTTTATAAATTAAAAGGATCTGTAGCTTCCTCAATAGATGGGATTATAAAGGAATTCGGAAGAAAAAAAAACCACCCAAAGGCTACCCATGCCAAATGATCTTGCACGGATGGATTTGCAGCTCCTCCAAATCCCCTAGAGTATTCAAAAAATTATTTGATCATTCAATGAAATTCGAAGATCTAGTGCTCAGACAGTAAAGGAAGAAATTGTTGAAGATGAATCCCCTTGCATCAAAAGAAATGATCTCATTTGCCATTTAATTCTGATATTCAACAAATATATCAAATGGAAACTGTCATTGCTGGCAATTTATCTGAATCTATTGAATGCTATTGCTAGAAGAAATTAAATCCCATATAGATCAATAAAAGAACAACAAAATATCCTATTAGTGGGGTTCTTCTTGGACTACTCAGAAAATTTCAGGTTTGTGTAACAGTATGTTGCTCTCATGAGTTCAGCTCCACAAAAAGGCTGGCCTGTGGATGTAATCCTGCTTCTTTCAGGGTCAAAGACAGCTTCTCTGGGCCATAGACAATTCGAGGAAAGTTGGAGACAAGACTGTAACTCTCAACTTCTAAGCAACCCAAAGAATCAACATAGTCATACAGAGACTGGATTTTTGCAGTACTATGGAACCTCCTTTCCTTGCGCTCACTGGTTGGGAACCGCACCAAAACCTAGATGATCCACAACATCACAAACAAATATATCAGGTTAAGAAAACAAATTTCAATCCAAGCAGTTCAAACCCTTCATCTAAATTATTATTATTATTTTGATAAATTCAAACCCTCCATCCAAATCTGTCCGTGAATTTTATAAACTCAGAAAAATGAATTTTAAAGTTGACCATTTTACGATGTGACATAATTTTACTCATTCAAAAAGTTATGACAAGTGTGAAACAAGTTCAAAAGAAAAGGGGCATTACTTGTGTTACGTCAGGTCCTTTTTCTGGCTCAGCGCCCAGTGACAGGGCTTTCTCCTCCCGAATTCTAGCTAATGCAGCTTCTTTCTCAGCAGCTTCATGTGCTGCTCTTTCACGAGCCTCTTCTTCTTCCTTTTGCTTCCTCTCAGCTTCAGCAGCTTCCCTTGCCAGCCGCTCTTGCTCTTCTTTCCTCTGGTGTTCTCTAGCCTGATGGGGTACAAAAACCTCATCAAGATCACGTATAAGAGTAATAAGGTATATTTATTTATAAAACATAAGCTTGTGTATCTGAGAAAAGGGAGAAAGCAAGGACCAAGTGAAAAGGAAACATACTTGATCAGCTTCAAGTGCTGCTCGAAATGCAGCATCTTGTTCCTCCCTCAAACGCATGTTGCTCCTTCGTTCTTCTGCATCAAGCCTGGCAGCAACAAGAACAGGGGCAGTTTCCTCAAGGACTCTCTGCAACATTGTCAGCATCTCCTCAGGAGATTTGGGCCCCTCAACCTGAAAGATCAGAGGAAGAAAATAATTAAACAAGAAAACAAACAACTTTGACACTTCAAAATGACATACAGAGCAAGCTTGTGATCGTACTATTGTCTGTAAGAGAGTGTGTGAGTGAGAGAGAGAAATTTGCACACATTAAAGATTGGCGGTCAATTTAGTGGGAAGGCATTCATAGAATACAACAATGAATTGCTTAAAATGGAGAATTGTCAGGCCTACTTACAACAGCCCCCCTTTTTTCGTAGTAAAAGTACTGTTTACAACAGCAAAATACTAGATTGCTTTCTGTTTGAGATGGGGTTTTCAAAAATACTTGATAGATAACATGACACAAACTACACAAAATGAATATTTTAGCAGCCAGAAAACGTTTGTGGGAATAAACAAAAGCAGCCCAAGCAAAATACAAGACAAGAAATTAATAATTGTTGCATTATATATAGAGATTTTTACAGATGAAAATGCCCCAGATGTCGAGTCACAATAGAAAGTAGCCACACAGTTTTTCTTCCTTATGCCGTAATTAACAAATTTAAAGTTTGCACTCAGCCATTCAATGCTGCAAAAGGGATCTACATCACAAAATGTCCATTAAACTCCTTTTTCCAGGATATGTTTATGGTGCTGGAAACAAATGCAAACAACCTAAACTCCTATCAAATAATCATCAAGAAATAGTTATTTTTTACTAAATTTGGCTCCACAACAAAACAATATAACACTAAATATCCCTCATCACAGCTCTTGTTTGCTCAAGGGGATGATCTTCCAACAGAACAACAGAATTTGAAGCTGCCCAGAAAACATGGCCTTGTTTGGTTTGTTTTTCAGAAAAATTTTTGGGAAAAATTTTCTACAGACAAATTTTCAAGAGTAATCAAACCAATTAAATTTTTCTAAAAAAAATCTCAAAATTTTGTTTGGTTACCGACTTTCCAAAATCACTCTCTCTCTCATACACATCAAATCAATCACTTTTTTTAAAACTCTCTCCCCAAAACAATTTCCAAAACCATTTCTGAAAAAAGACAAACCAAACAAGTTTTTGTACTTTTTATCTCAAAAACTACTCTACAAACACAAACCAAACACACCCAGAATTTCTTACGGAAAATGTGTACGAGCTAGTAATAACTACTTGAACATGAAATGCTAGATTGTGTGTGTGTGTGTGAGTGAGACACAGAGAGAGAGGGAGGGGGGGGGGGGGGGCGCACAGCATACTTGAGGCTATTATAACACTTTTTCTCAACAGTTCATGATTTTGTGGGATTAACCTATTCTGCTTACTTTCGACTTCAGGAAATCTACTCCACTCTTCAACTCTAGTAACATCATCATTCCTTAAAAGGCCTGATAGAAATTAAACAGTTAATTTCAAAAGTGAAATATGAAAAAGGGTACAGTAGCACAAGGATAACCTAAAGTACCCTTCCCTCAAAAACTACAATGCCACAGATATACAATAAGTTGCAACGAAGGCCTACACTTCACTACCAAATAAACTTGAAAGAGAGAAAAGATAGAAAACTGGCCTTGTGCACGATAGAGAACAAAGGGCTACAAAGGTAAAAATTATGTAAATAGACTAAATAAAGCCTCTGACAGACAGAACTAGTCTAGATGCTATCAAAACCTAAATGAGTGTGCGCAGGTGTGCATGTGTTTGTGAGAGAGAGAGAGAGAGAGAGAGAGAGAGAGTATTGAATTATTCAATAATACAAGCAATTGCGTTTAGATGGACATCTTCAACTAAAAGACAGTTCGATATTCTTGAGTTGAAACTCAAATGTTGTATAAGCACAAGTTGCAAATTACAAAAATGGAATTAGACCACACAACACAAAGTACAGATAGAAAGGCACAAGCAATTGCAGCAACATAACATAAAGCACCCACACAACATAGATAGGAACGCAATAAGACAATGCTAAAGTATCCAAAAATTTCAAAATCATTCAATATCCATTGTTCATTGCAAAAAAATAAAATAAATCCCACATAGTTTACATCAAATGTCTGAAAACATTAAAAAAGATAAAATGAATGTTCTTATGTTAATGACATAAAACTCTAGGTTAGTCCAACAAACATCCATATTAACAGAAAAGATCCCAACTTCCATGCACCTCACAAACTAATTAAGCTTTAATTAGACTAAAAAGGACTTTTAACAAAGAGAAAATGATAAAAATTAATACCTGCTGAAGTAAGGCAATCCTCTGATTCGTGGCTGCCATAACCACAGCACAAAACGGATACCTAGATGCCTTTAAGCTGTTACTCATCTTGAACCCCTCGCTAGCGCGAATACTCCCTCCCCAGGAAACGAAATTCTCGTTCACAAACGCAGCCAAGACTTCAGAACACAGAGTCCTCTCGCAAAACAAAGGCGTATCGGGATGATCAGGCGAATGCAAGTACACAAACAACAACTTAAACGCATGCCGAGACCGTTGCAGAGCATCCATAAACCCTTCGGCAACAAAATTCGGGCCAGTAGTGCCATAAACCCTCTCAAAATGAGATACGAAATCCATCGCCTCTGATGCAGAGGCCGATGTTGGAACCAATCGAGACGACGAGAAGTCACCATTACGGCTCGAATTCAATCCGATCATGCTCAGAGAATACGAGAGGACACCACCGGCGGCCCACATACCAAGGCCAATTGCGCCGGAAATTAACCCTAGGCTACTGGAAATGATGGAAAACGGAAGCGTGATGAGCTTCCATGCAAGACCTGGAGGCGGAGGACCGCGGGCGATGAGTCCGGATCCTTCGTCTGACTGATGCGGATCGGCGGCGGAGGAGGAGGGGCTGTCGGAGTGAGTGGAGGTGAAAGTGGAGATGGCTTGCTCAAGGTCCCACCCATGGGTGTAAAGGATCTCGGTGCACAAATCGGGGTCTTCAAGGCCTGTGATTGCTTGAAATGAAGCTAATTTGTCTGCATCATCAACCATATCTCTATGCATCTATATATCTATCTATCTATCTATATTGATTTGATGATATAATATAAATTCAAGAAAATTGTAGAGAGAGAATTGGGGAAGAACGATTTCAAAAGTTGTTTGTAGTGATTTGATTTGGTTGGGGCTTATAGCATACGCGTGACTACGACGACGATCATCCCCATCATCATTTGGAGTGGTCGATTTGGAATTCCCACAAATGTCCATAACTAATCCTCATAATAACCGACATTGCCATGCTTCGTTGTGTTTCTTTTTGCCCTGATTACTAGGGTGTTCGGTTTGTACCAGGATCCCCTAGAGTAAAAATCCTGAAGTGGTCTCCTGAAGTAAGAGATCCAATGGCTAAAAACAAAACTAACTAAAACGACGTTTTGATTAGTAAGTTGAAAAAAAAAAAAAAAAAAAAAAAATTCAGCTCTGTTCAAAATAACGAACAGGTTCCTGCAAATATAAAACAATAGAGAGACTCTCTCTCTTCTCCTCAGCGGCCATGAAAGTAAGTTAAACAATTTCAAAAACATTTTGAACCTGTTCGTCATTTCTAAAAACAGAGTTTGATTAATAACCCATTTTTAGCCTTTCCTTCCTATTCAACCCAAAATCTTTTGATTCTTAATCTTTATTCCTAAGTTCATGTTCTTATTCTTTATTCCTAAGTTCATGAACTACCCATAAAAAATATGAGGACTCAAAACCAAAACATAGCAAGTTGGGTTATCAGTTTTCTTATTGATTAAAATCAATCTTCTTCAAACCCATTTCTCAATCAATCTCCAACATGGAAGACAAAGACCCAGATTTAGAAATGGGTTATTAATCAAACTCTATTTTTAGAAATGACGAACAGGTTCAAAATGTTTTTGAAATTGTTTAACTTACTTTCATGGCCGTTGAGGAGAAGAGAGAGAGTCTCTCTATTGCTTCATATTTGCAGGAACTTGTTCGTCATTTTGAACCAGAGCTGAATTTTTTATTTTTTTTCAACTTACTAACAAAAACAACGTCGTTTTGGTTAGTTTTGTTTTCAGCCATTGGATCTCTCACTCTAGGAGATCACTTCAGGGTTCTTACTCTAGAGGATCCTGATACGTTCGGTTTGCAGTTTAAACTCGTTGGTAGAAACAAAACGAATCGTTGGCCCCGTATTTGGATATGTATTCCAGCACAGCCTGATGGTTGTTGGCCCATTGTATATTTGGATGGAAATAGCGATTACTGTGCTCATGAGTAACGTCAAAGAACCATTCATCCTGCGTCTGAAAGTGGTATGGAAAGTGGACGAGGGCATGTAGATGCGGTTCACCGTCCTCGTGTAATTCATGTACAACCCTCACGTAATTTGGTGGCCTGTTATTGAACAACTCTCTAATTTTCTCAAACAATCTCTCTTTAGGTAAAGAACATCTGGGATATGTGAGGAAGATATTTTTGTTTTGAACTCTAAAACGACGTCGCATTGAGGCCATAACTCACTCTCAATGATGTCACTCACTCTCTCGGATGACGCAAGTCACTCTCTAAAAACTTTACTGGTATAAGAAAGTAAGTGAGTGACTTATATATGATCCCAGGAACGTCCCTATAATATTACTGGGACGCTCCCCCCCACGCCACTTGTCGTCCCCTGATTGGTGCTCCCTTCCGTAATTTGTGGCGTGTTGTCGGCTAGGAGCTCCGCGCCCAGATCTGCGGCCAGGATTAAAATATTTAAAAAGCAAGCGCAAGCGGGAATTTTGAATTTAAAAGGCAAGCGCAAGCGGGAAACTATTTAATCCAAAATAATTGGGGATTTTGAATTATTTTGCAATGGATCTCGGAGATCTAGGTCAATTTAGGCGCTTGATTTTAAAATACGAGCCGTATCTTTTGTTGTTACACTGGTCCTTGTTGGTCGTCGGCGAAGACAACGCCGAAAATTTAATCCGGCTCACCAACACCTTACAGCGGCAAGAAGATGCTCTATTTGCCGGTCTGAAAGTGGTTTCCGAATTAGAAACCCAGGCGATGGCTCCATCCATGCAGATAATGGAGCGATGTGCAGACACACATCATGTCGCTGATATTTGTTACGTAACTGTGGATGAAGAAAATGTGTCAAAATCCGGCTGTGGACTTAGGAATAGTGACACAATTCCTAATTATCATAATTATATAATTGTTACTATTCCTCAATATATTAATTTGTTCAAATGTGTTGTAGTTCTGTCCTGTTGTGTATTATTGGAATACTTGGCCGCCCCGAATATAATCCATTCTAGTGTCCACTTTTTCATAGTGTTGATGGGCCTATGTCTAAAGGGCCTATGAAAAAGCATTGGCTAACTATGGGCCTTGTCATGTTCTATGGGCCTCTTAATTTGAGAGACTGTAATTGGGCCCATTTATATTATTGTTGATGATTTAAAACAATAATGACATTAATTAAATTTATCTCAACATCGTTATTATTTAATCATGAAAATGTATATAAATATTTTCCCACCGCCAATCTTTTACATAATATGAAAGCTCGTCGAGTACAATGATTAGTGCGAGACAATAATTAACTGTACTAATAATCCCAAAGTTGGATAATTTGTTCATCAACCATATCTCTATGCATCTATATCTATCTATCTATCTATATTGATTTGATGATATAATATAAATTCAAGAAAATTGTAGAGAGAGAATTGGGAAAGAACAATTTCAAAAGTTGTTTGTAGTGATTTGATTTGGTTGGGGCTTATAGCATAGGAGTGACTACGACGACGATCATCCCCATCATCATTTGCAGTGGTCGATATGGAATTCCCACAAATGTCCATGACTAATCCTCATAATAATCGACATTGCCATGCTTCGTTTTGTTTCTTTTTGCCCTAATTACTAGGGTGTTCGGTTTGCAGTTTAAACTCGTTGGTATATATAGGTATAAAAAATTGAATTTGTAAGAGCATCTCTAATAACAAATGCTATAATAGCATTCAGCTTGCTTGTTTTCATTTTCAAAAAGTACTTTTCAGAAAATTTTATTTTCTTATTTTTCGTATTTTTTTGTTTTTACTGAATTTTTTTAATATTTTAAGCAATTTTTTTACTTTTTAGACACACCTAACATAAATATACCTAAAAAGTAAAAAAATTGTAAAAAAAATCTTTTAAAAATTCACTAAATACCAAAAATATAAAAAAAAAATACAAGAATTCAATATATTTTTTGTATTTTTATGTATTTATTAATTTTTTAAAATATTTTTTCACAAATTTTTTACTTTTTTGATACATCTAAGTAAGGTGCATCTAAAAAAGTAAAAAAAATATTTAAAATTTTAAAAATATTCACTAAAAACAAAAAAATACAAAAACCAAAAAACTCAATTTTTAAAAAACTTAATCCAGAAAACTCAAACCAAACACACTGATTGTCATTGTTATAATTTGACAATAAATAATAAAAAATTATAGAATTATAGCAATAGTACTCCAATGGTCAGATGTCATTTTGGTGTCCAAACACACCAATTTCTGTGTTTTATTTTGTAAAAATTCATCTATTTTGCTAGGAGGGAAATTTTGTCTTAGTTGAAACATATGGCAGCTACCAAAGTTTTTGTCAAATTTGGCACAAGCATTGGCATTTGACAAATTTGACAGCTGCCATATCTAACCATTGGAGCATCACTTTTCTTCTCCAGCTGCCAAATTATAGGAATAGCAGCTCCAATGACAAACCATTAGAGATGCTCTAATTACTTGTGTGAGTTGTGGCGTGAGTTGTAATTTGTACGAAGAAGATTCGCAAATGTACGAATGGTTGCAGGGGGTTGTAGATTAAATTTTTTATTTTAAAAAATTTATTTTTGAGTCTTTTTTTCCATTTTATAAATATTTATTTTGGCCCATTTTTCTCTATTTTCTAAAATGCTCAACATTAATAATTAATGAATTAAAATTTATAAAATTAAAAACACAACAAAATTAATTCTTAACACAAACAAATCATTTAAAATCTTAAACTTTTAAATAAAATCATAAACTAACCCAAACACATCTTTCAAAATTCTAAACTAAATCATCAAAATTATTCACTATCCAACAATACAATTAAAGTAAAATCATTCAAAATCTTAAACTTATCCAAAAGTAATTCTTCATTAACTTTTATATTCATCTAAAATGTAATAATAAAATAACAATAAATTGTTGTTAAGCTTCATCCAATTCAAACTCATTAAATAAAATAAAAACATTTGTAAACTCGCAAATTTCATCATAAAAATAAAAAAAGTCGAAGTATAGGTAAGTTCTTGTAGGTGCCAGCAAATTCCATCATAAAAATAAAAAAAGTCTAAATATAGGTAAGTTCTTGCAGGTGCCAATAACACTCACAAGTCACAACCTGCCCGCAACTCATAATAATATCATATTTTAAATTGTATCTATTCCCATTGTATCTGTAAAACTACCTATTTACATGTAAATTGGTTCGCATGGGACGGTTTATGAGATTACCTTATGCCCAATCCAACTAATTATGGCCTTAAAACGACAACTTAACCGTCACAAAACGGTGTCATGTGGGTTTGGCATCTAGTGAACCAACGCCGTCGTTTTTCCCAGTGGCAAAATCAACAAATGTTTTCCATGTCGCCGGTCAGTCAGGCCCTCTCACTTTTGGAGCAAAATAGTAGCACTAAATTGATCATATTAAGTGCCTGGCGATTTTCTGCTTTCACTTTTCAAAGAAAACTGGTTCAAAAAAAAAAATGATAATGTCTTTTAAAAAATTCCCAAAAACAATTCACTTTTGAAGAAACAATATAAAAAAGTAGTTTTTGGAACTCTAAAAATTATTTTTATACAAAAATAAAAATAACAGATATTTTCAAACTTTTAACTATTTTTACTTGGGAAAGCATAAAAAACAAAAGCAATATACCAAAAGAGGCCGATCCTTATATGGATTTGCATAGCCTGTTAACATAATGTACAACGTTGTTTACATGCACTCTGAAACAGATTCAACATAACCCCCTTTCCAATGAGAATCAAAAAAATGGAAAGAAGAGATGGTATGGTAGCTCACTGAACCTCCTCAATCACAGCCTTACCCCTAGTTTCTACTTTACTCTCCATTCTCAAATTCACTCCTTCGCTGCCTCCAAATTCCATAGTTGAACTCTTCTCTGCCTTTACAATGGCTGCCAACGAAGACCAAGCTTCTCCAGGCTGCTCATGGACCCAACACATAATAAAATAGACCTTTCTCTCTGCAAGCTTCAGCTTACCCCTCATTTCAGACTTTTTTGATTTCCGGGGTTTCTCTGATTTCAGCTCCCCCTCTGCAGCTTGAATCAGCCTCTGTAGATCGCAAAGCAAACAGACTAAAGCAGAGCCTCCAAGAGAAAGTAGGCTTATCACATCATCTAGAACACCCAATCCAAATTGCAAACCACCCATGTGTCTGAAAGCCGGAGAGCAAGTTTGCTCCAAGCAATGAGACACAGCTTCCAACACAGTCTCTGGCTGCCCACCTTGACCCAGAACAGAAGATACACTTAGAACAACTGTGGCTGATCCTATGGGATCTGATTGCCAATCCCCGTTGTAGAGGCGAAGAGTGAAACAATAACTATATATGATGTCTACAAGGTGAACAGCTAATAGTGGGGATGGTTCAGTTGAGCTGAGCTTGCTGATTGGAGGTAATGGTGTTTCGGGGCCAGGTGGAATTTCATATGATTGATCACTTCCCAGATCATCTGGTGGTGAGGCCACTGTTTCTTGCTTAGCAAGTGGTTGGACAAGTTGTGTCCCTTCCCGGCTTAGAGATATTGTTCTAGCAGAAGGTTTCAACCACCATGGTTCCCATGGCTCAATCAACTTGCTGAGCTCTCCAGAAGCCACAGCTCTCTGAAAATGTTTCTTTTCTTCAGCATATAAATCGTCAACACTAATTTCATATCCTGTAGAGAGGAAAATAGCTCAAATTAGCATTAAACCCAAAAAGAGTCCTGGGAAAACATCATATAGGACATAAATAAGTGCCAGCATTTGAAAATTGAAGAAAAACGGAACAGGGACCATACCAGACAGAATCTTTTGAATGGTCTCCTCTGACAAAGTTGAATCTGACAAGATTTAAAAAAAGAAAATTATTCTAATAAGGACCCTGTTTATTCAATTGGGACAAGAAGCATAAAATTGAAGGCTACAATTGCAATAGGTGGAACAAAAGATGGTCAGTTGCATGTAAAAAATAACAGAAAGACTATGTACCAGAAAAAGGGAAAAAACACCAAAACAGGACCAGACCCTCAAAATGAAAGTTTAGGCCCCGTTTGGGGACTTACTAAATTAGCCAATTAGCCAAAAAGTTACTAAGGCCCCGTTTGGGGACTGACTAAATTAGCCAATTAGCCAAAAAGTTACTAAATTAGTCAAAAAGCCAACCACTCATACCAAAAAGTCAAAGATTCTCTTTTCTCTCTACTTTTTGCACATCTTTTCGTAATTAGCCAAAAAGTCATCCCAAACATACAAGTTCTTTTTACCTACCTTTTTAGCCAAATAGCCAAAAAGTTACTAAATTAGCCTGTTCCCAAACGAGGCCTAAATTAGCCAAAAAGCCAACAACCCATATCAAAAAGTCAAACATTACGGCTTGTCTCTACTTTTTGCACAGCTTTTCGTAATTAGCAAAAAAGTCATCCCAAACATATAAGTTTTTTTTACCTACCTTTTTAGCCAAATAGCCAAAAAGTTACTAAATTAGCCTGTTCCCAAACGGGGCCTAAAGGAAAACCATTATATTCAAACAATGAAAACTCCTTCAGGTACTTGCTACATAGTCAAACAAGGAACAGAATGATAACAACTGAACTGAACCAAAAGAAATGATTCCAAGGTCCCGTAGCAGTTAGAGCGGGTACAAGGCCATCCATCATCAAAATACCCACAGTAGGCAATGCTCTCCAATCTCCTCTCATGCCCCTCAAGCAAATGGAAGCAGAGATAACTGCTATGAAACCCATTTTATAAGCAGCAATGGTTAATTTACAATACACAAGATATTGAATGCACTAATTCAGATACATGAGAGTTTCAACTTAACCAAACACCAAACTCTCTCAGACTCTGATGCAGTTATGTACTATATGCACCATCACTATTACTGTAAATAATCAAAGAATATTTTTAACTTGAAGTGAACACCCTCTGGTTTTAGTCGTACCATACGAGTTTAATCTGGTTATGTACTAAATAACACTCATCACTAACAACTAAGCAAAAATTGTGATTGGAAATATTCTTCCCTTCCATCTCTAGTTGGTAAGTTTCTCAATTCACTTCTTGGAACCAACTATGCATTGACTCTTACATTAGTTAAACAGAATGTCAAAACATTCGTGTTGGATTTGTCATGCAAGTGAGACTATTTTGTATACATATATATATTGCAGATGAGACTTATGCAAAAACTAACTTGTAGTGCCTATACCATCAATCACCAAATGAATTTTTTTTTCTATTTGGTAATCTTCCTTCCAGAGGCCACCATTCAATACTGATCTAATAAAGCAAGGCATCATTTTTTTCTCTAGCAGAATGCCTTAAATTTTGCCGAAATTTAATTTTGCTATCAGAAACCAATCATAGGGCAACTGACAAGTACCCTTTATAACCAGCATGAGCAAACTAAGAGACTACCACAAAAAAATTTCCCTGGTGTTCCACAAAATTAATGATGGCCTGATTTATCAACATATCAAAGAGAAGTAAAATTCTTCAATGCAAAGAGTACTAACTTACCATCCTCATCCATGTTATCCATCTCTTCTTCTGAATGGAATCGTTTGAGTATGTCCAGCATTTTTTGTTTATTTTCATCATCAGGTTGCAATTGCCGCATCTCTTCCACTACGTTTTCTCTCATGAAAGATTCAGTACAGCGTAGACAATGAGACTGCAAAAATTGACAAATGAGGTCAACATCCACTGAATTATTTGACCAAATTATGACCCAAAAAAAAATACTGTATGACATACATTTATGATTAATAAAAAAGCAAGCAACATGGAACTTGCCAACAATGTAAGATCATCAAAAAAAACCTCAAATGTTCAAAATACTCACCTTGTAGCATTGAAGGGAGCAATACCGGGTATTGCATCGAGGACAAGTATATTGTGAGAATTGCTTTTGGCATCTGCACACAAAAGTTCAAACGCATTAAGGACACATATAAGGCTCATGTTACTGAGAGATTCTTGATGCAAGAAACCCATGATCACAAAGTTCAAACTCATTAAAATTTGGGGAATTTCAGATAAACAGAAAATGAGAAAACTAGCAAGTTAACAAAGTGCATGTGAAACATGTGTCCCTCGGTACAATTTTCACGTTCACCTCCCTGAATTTGTAATTAGTTTCCCCATTTCCCATTTATCTAATATTTTCTCTTAAAATTTCCCATAGAAGTACAGTTATCAAATGATAAGTTCTTTATTCCTTTAAAATCCAAAGTTTGAACTTTGAAGTACTAAAAAGAAGTTAAAACTACTACCAACAGTATTCTATGAATGCCGACAAAGTTTGAAGTATCGAAACCCAGTTAAACCTATCATTTGCAGTTCCACCATTACTATTTCTATGAAAAATTGAAATGAATACGCATTGGAATTGCCTACAATGAAAGCATATATACACAGACACACAGAATTGAATTGGAAAAGACGTACACTCGGCAGACTATGCGAGCCTGTGGATTCAATTGAGACGAAGTAGATGGTGTCTCGGAAGTAAGTATTGTATCCTCCATTCACCAAAGTTATCGCAAAAGCTCAGAGATTGCAAAGCCAAGCCTAGTGAATAACTAGCCAAGAGAATAGTTGCTTGCTATGGTGGGCAGTGATTGGAGCCCTAGAAAATTTTGAGAGGGAGGGAGGAAAGCCCTAGAAAACACGAGAAAACCCGGGAAACCATGGTCCAAATGGGCCGGGCTACGTTGGTCGTAGTTTGGACTGGTTATTGCTTGGGCAGGCTCCACCTCCACCGCTTTCAATCATGGGTATTTGTTTGTGTTTTTTTGTTGTGTCATTGTTAGCATTGAAGTTTGTTGCATGTTTTAGTTATTAAAAAAAAATGTAAAACAAATTAAATAAACTTTATAATTTTTTTATTTTTTTCCATTTTATAGTTCGTTTGGATTGAGAGAGTTGATAAGAAAGAAAATAAATGGAGAAGAAGAAATGTCTCATTATTTATTTGGTTGACTAAAGAGATGAGAAATTGTGAAAAAGAAATGGCAAAATTTTTTTTCTCAAAGCTTACGTTGTTTTATTTCTCACTAAAAGTGACAATATTTAGTAAGAAGTAAAATTGTTTTTTATTAAAAATATTATAATACCTAAATTACATATAAATGAAAGCAAATAAAATTAAAAATAGTTGTGTATTTTTTAGAGTAAAGAAATAAAGCTTAAGACTCTTAAAATATCATCCTCAAATTTATTTATAATGACACGAATTGTGTCATTTGTTGATTTATGCAAGAATCAAACACCGACGATATAACTTTTGTCACATCTGTTGTTGATTTACATAGACAAATTTAGGAATCAAACACCTACAATGCAACTTTTGTTGATTTATGTAGACAAATTTAGAGAAACCATAACCTTTTCATTTCATTTCTTGCCTGCTATAGTATGTTTGCTCAAATACCAAAATTTTACCATTACATGTCACATTTGCTGCTGGTTGGCTTGAATTAATGTTTTTTATTTATTTATTCAGCAAGTGAAATGAAATGAATGACTTCCACGAGAGGAACTCTGGCCGCCCCTGGTGGCGGCGGCAGCGGCTGTTGCAGCATATGTAAACCAGGAAGGGATTTATAAAATATTAAAAAAAAAATCATTTTGGAGATCTCCCACTGCACTGTCCATTTCTACAACTAAGAGATCTATATAGTTTGTAGGACTTTTTCCTCATTAACTTTCTTAATAGTTAAGAGTTTGTGCAAGCTGATTGGATTACAGACCGATCAGAAAGATTGCAAAAGATTTGATAGTGGGCCTTTCATCATTTGAACAGATTGACTCCTTCATCTGTCACTCACGGATAACAAAATTAGGAAAGGGCACAATCTCAAGATAAAACATATCCTAATTTCTTATGTTTGTGTTAGTGTTTTGTGATGTGGGCACATAAATAAATATTGATCTATCAATGCAGTAGTAGTACATTATCAATGGTATTAGTACCTACCATCATGTACCATCTTAGCTTTATCAAATCTTGTGCAATCTTGGTAACCTTGTGCATTATTCTGGAGGATTGCAGCACTAAGTCCATTGGCTTCTGCCAACCCAATTGATAACATCATCTACTTATCTTTGTCTTCTGACAGAAAAAAACAACCAAACTTAATTAAACAATTAAACATTTCTGTACAGTAATTAGTTAACACAAGAAAAGGCAACCATCATTTTCAAGAGGTCTCCATCTGCATAGAGATGCAACTGATCACTCTCTTTAAAAAGTAAAATCTTATTTCATGTAGTCCCCACTTTTCCATGGCAAATTAGGTTATGAATTTTTTTTTTTTTTTTATTTCAAGAGAAAGAAAGGAAATAGGGAAGGGAAACTACATTCGCAATGATAAAACTCAAACACAAATATCACTTTTGGCAAGGAAACATCTCAACAATCAGACCACTTCTTGGTCTTCAATTAAGGTCATGAATAGAAACCTCTGGTATCCTATTCCCCATATATAGAAGTGGGCATTTCGGTTTTAACAGGTTTTGATTTGTTTGTGCTGATTTCACTTGAATGGTAAGAGCACTTACCTCTCTATGTTGAAGCCTTTCCACAGCTGTGCTATATTTATTGAAAGGCTAACTATCAAAAAGTAGCCTACACCACAAGTCCTTTTTTGTTTTCAACGATGTCTTTATCACATGCTAATTAGTACTTAAGTTACCATTACTCTTAGCCCAAAGCAAATTATGTATAACCTCATTTAGGTCTCAACCTATGATTGTTAGCTGTATCAAGTCTTTTTCAAATTTTCATACGAGAAGAAAGTAACACAACACTGAGTAATGAATTCTTATGAGGCCTGCAACATGTAAACTGAAGAAATCCATACATTATGAGAGAGAGAGAGAGAGAGAGAGAGAGAGAGAGAGAACACATGTATCATTATCATATTAGTAAAATGATGACAGAAAAGCTCAGACACAGAGGTTAGAAGTTAGCATTTTACTGGTTTATCAGCTTAATCTATGAACAAGTCAAGGGAAGATCAAAGGAACAATAAAGGAAAAAGAACAAAAAACAAACAAAAAAAAACTATTTCTACTTCCCCATTGCCTTTTCCCACATTTCTAATCAAACAAAGACCACAGCAATTGAATGGTTTACCCTATAGCAGTTGCCACACTTACATTACTTATTCACTCTATGTTTTCAAGGTTTTCTTGTCTTTATCTTTCGATCCTTTGTCATGGCTCTTCAAGTTCAATTTCCATTGGAATCATAGCAGGCATACTCAGCACTTTGTGGCTTCTTTATAATCTCAATCCATCACAAAAGTCTCTCAGCCAAGCTGGTGGGAAGTGGCCCTAGAGATTTGATGGTAATTGATGAATAGCGTAGTCTATCCCGTTCAAAATATTAGCAAGCTGATTAGTTGCATTGATCTCACTTGTGGCTTTCTGATATAGAAACTGATGGAGTGACACATATATTTCCTGTTTCGTTACATGCCTGTTTGCCTGTAAGACATTTAAGATCAGTTTCAAAAGAATGAATTTGCAGAAGGAGAGACAAAAGGCGAGAAAATTGATTTTTTTTCACTTTCTATCTTTTAATCCAAAGTTTACCTCAGCCTCGACAAAAAAGCATGCCCATATCTTATTCCCTCGAACTTCCATCACTCCCTTCAAGATAGTCAAGCCAAAACCTTGAATTTTATCTATTATTTCAAGGAAAAATCCCTTTTCTTCACAAAGCATCTGCAGCAGAAAAGTAAAACTATGTTGAGTGGTTTAAATTTGTATTGTTACGTAATTCTCCCTCAAAAAATAGGTCAAGTAATTAGGTTTGATTGCCCATCTAAAAATATATACATATACATATATTTTCCTTTTCTATACCTGTACTAGCTTTTGGCCAGGGAAACTGAGGTCCTTGACATCCACTGGATCAACCATTGTCTGAGCCCCAACTGCACATGCCCACGTGGCATTAAAACCACTACTGCTTGAGCAGTCTTGCAGAACCACTTCATTCTCCTGAACAATCGCCCAAATCTGTTACTATGGGACAGCAAGCAATGGTTGAAACTGAAAATCATTTTTCTTGAATTTTATAGGTAAAAACAACAGGCCTAAGCAGACCAATGTATTACCTTTCGCTCCTCAGCATGTTTTAGTTTTTCTGCATGTTTTGTCACACTTTGCAAGAAAAGCATGTGATTGATGGTTTGAGCCAACAGAGAATCAATGCTCATCTGTTACATCAACCAAATAGACATTAGCTAACAATTCAAACAGTAATCTTAGCCAATACACCAATAAAAAAGCTGCCTCTGGTATCACTGCATGAAAGAAAATTTGATTTGAGAAAGAGTCTCCAATTTCCAATAATTTCATGATTAAAGTGCCAAATTCATTTGCAGGAGGCCCATCTCAGATGTAGCGATAGAGAGTTTTCAAAATTTTATTTGCCATTACAACGAAGAAAAACAAGCACCTTCATGCCGTTAGGGATGAGTTTCCTCAACTCTGCAATACATTCTTGGATCTGCTGGCGGTCCTTGGGCTTTGGTCGAGACCCAGGTTTGGCACTTTTTTTGGCAACCTTTATAGATCCTTTAGACTTTTTAGGTTGTGATACGACACTGCTTCCACAAGTGAAGCTATAACTGTCACCAATCCATGAACCTCCCTCTGATTTTGGGATGGCCTCTTTCTTTGGTTCAAGGGTACGTGACCTGTCCAGATTATGTATGGGCTGCAATGAGTTCATGTTCTCGCCAAAGTAGGGAGGGCTTGTCGACTGCATTTGATCACCACTAACTGAGCAATTTCCCAATTTTCTTTTACTTTCTGAGGATAATTCATCCTCCAAACCAGAGCTGGCACTGGAATTAGAACTACCACCAATACCATCCAAAAACTTCTGAAGTCCTAATTTGGAGAATAACATTTCCTGGGGGCCAACCATGGAACCAACACGACGCTCTGAGATGCTTTCTGAAGCATCAGTTGTACTAAAATCCAGGTGGCCACCACTTACTACTGGCATCAGAATGTCATCCAAAAAATTCTCTGCCTGTCCATGCTCAAAATCTACTCCCAAACCATCAAACATGTCATTTCCAAGACTATAATCATTTAAAAAATTATTGTCTCCATCGGAATTAAATATATTTGTGATGGAACTTTGCATAGAATAAGATGGATGATTTACTGGGATTTTGACAAGAACCTCAGCTCCATTCAGACCTGATGATACTGGTGAAGCTTCCAGAAATCTTGTTTGAGATGGAAGTTGTTGCCCAATTGAAGTCAGAGAAGAGTGTCCACTACTCCATGTACTAATGCAAGGCGATTGCGCAGCCGAGTGATCAAAATAAGTGGTTGACTGTGAAAGTGGCTGCTGTAACCGAAAACTAGACTTATTAGATAACTTGAATGGAGTTTCTGCACTAGCCATTTGCAATTGGTTTCCAAGATGAGATGAGTTCTTCCTTGTATGGTCTGAAGTGAATGGGGATAATCGTGGAAGATCAGTTGAAGAACAAATTGTTCCCATATAATTTTCAGAGCTTGCACCTATAGGTTTCAGATTCCCAGTAAACGAATTTCCAGATGATATTAAGGAAGCAAACAACCCACTCCGGCCATAAACTTCACCATTTGAAGATGAAGGAAAATTTTCTGGTAAAATAAAAGTATTTCCGTTTTCTATCTCTCGAAACAGTCTTCTTGTCTGATCCACAAATTCCATCCTCTCTGGAATCTACAGCAGCAAGAAGCAGTACCGTTAAAAGGAATTCAAATGTAACTGGTTGATCTAATGTCTTATAGTACTAGTCTTCCTTGCCATAATTTTGGAAGGAAATCATGCAATAATAAACAAACCATTTAGCCAAAGACAATTGATATGCACAAGGGACTTTAAAAAACAGTGACTTTTATGCTCTCTGTACAAAAACCAAATTGGTGATCCATGTCAATCAGCACGGAAGTCAGCACACATAGCATTGCTTGTTACCAAAAATGGATTTTACTTGGCAGAAATGGGTCATGGGGGTAACACTGGCTGCTGAGACTTGCTCCTTAAAAACAAAGCTAAGAATTTAATACTAGTGCAAATCATGCTGGAGTTCAAAATTGCATAAAGAAGAACAATTGTTGCTCATGTAAACCAAGTACTGACCTTCCGGGTAGAACCAAACTGTACCACCCCACGTGGATCCACAGATATTACAGCAATTGTCTGCAAAATGAGATTAAATGATCATTTCGTATCGCTTGTCCCTTGTATCGTGATGATGACTAGATAAACACAGAGCGTATCATAAATCTAAAATTCAACTGTGTCAAAAGTGCTCAAGTCATATGCTAGTATCCTTCAAATCACATATGCCCAGCAAACTAAAAGAAGGAAAAGGGTACCTCTATTCCAGAGGCAAATTGGCAATGAATCTCAGAATCATCCTGCAAAAGAAAATGTAACTTCCAAGTAAGTGGACAAAAACATGCCAACATCCTGTTTAACCAACTGATTTCCCTAAGCAGATACTAGGGCAGTTGAACAAAGATGGATAGTTTATTTCAACTTAAAAGGCAGTAAAACAATGAAGAAATGGAAGCTACTGATATGTAGTAATTGAGTTGATTACCCAAACACGAGAATAATTCTTCTTCATGATGGAGGGAAAAAAAAAAAGGCTACTAAACTAGTTTTCAAGTGAAAAATCAGCAATACCTGGAACATGTCCCAATTTTCTGTAGAACCTACGCGATTCTGTCCTCCACAATGAGCATCTAAGAACATCCATCGGTGTCTCTTAGTGAAAGCAGTTTGGCCAACAACACTACGTGACGAAATAATAACAAGATCAGCCTTATAAAAGTAATCCACCGCCGAAAATTCTTTAGAGAAGCTGAAAATTTTGATACAATTTATAATTTTTATAATGAAAAAAATATACACTACATCAAAGCATACCCGTTGCCGAGCATGTGGACTTGCAGAAGCATATCGTCAATGACAACACCCATTTTCTCTTCATAATAAGCATCTTCCATAGTCAACAATCTGGTGTTCATATCATTTCAATTAAGCATTAAGAATGAGCCCCAATACAAGAAACCTAAAACCCTTTTACATCTAAACCAATCTAGACCTCAAAAGCTTTGAAATTGTATTCACACTCCATATTCATATGCTACTCTTATTGGTCTCTAGAATTCATGTAAACGAAAAAATCACAAGAAACAACATAAATAAGCAATTAAATTCAAAATTCTTACAAATCAAACTAATACAGACACAAATTCTTACGCATAAACATATACTTACAAGGAATTTCGCTGATCAAAGCGCCAAAAAACACCATAAGACCATCCGTAATTGCGGCAGAGACTCTTAAGCGCGTTCTGAACCATCGAATCACTTTCCTCTGTTTTCATCTTTGCTAATGAAATTGAGAAATGCAATGTCTTCTCATGAACAAAAACCCAAATCAAGCAACGATTCAACACCCAGAACGTTTCGATAAAAAGCAAAGCAGTTTCCCGAGAGCTAAGATCAAAAGCGCTCTCTGTTCTGCAGAAAGCACTTCAAAGAGTGGGTCTGGTTGGCTCAAGTTAGGAAGCTTGAATTGTCAAAATAGAAAAAGCAAAAAAACAGTTGTGTTTTCTAAAGAGAATGAGCGGTCCTGAGCTCTTCTTAAGCTTTTGAACAGTGAAGCATGACGGTTGGATGTCTGAACAGGACACCCAAAAAGCAGTTTTTGCAAAACACTGTGAAACAAGAAAACAAAATAAACAAAGTGATCCTGATCAAGAGAGAAAGAGACAGAGGCGATTTAAAGAACGATTAATATATAGATACAGAGCATGTTTATATATGTATATATAGTTGGAGAGAGAGAGAGAGAGAGAGAAAGAGAGAGAATTGTGGGTGGGGAGGCAAGTTGGGTTTGCCTTGGCTACAGAGATCTTCGCCATTCATTACTCATTCTCTCTGTCTCTTAGCTATAATCACCTTAATTTTCAATTTTATTTTTATTTTTTTAAGTCTAAAAACTAGTATGAATAAATACATAAATAAAACATTTTTATATGATTTTATTTTTTTTTTGGGAATGAAAATTGTTTTTAGAAAATTTTAAAATTATAATTTTTGTGTTTGTTTGGGTTATCTAGTTTTAATTGTTAAACAAAGTTTGAAACGAAATCAAACGCATAGAATAACTTTGTCAAATATTTAATTGGTGATAGCCTGGTTTTTTAAAGATTTTTTTAGTATTAAACTATAACTATTATTTATTTATTCATTTATTTATTAGTTTTTCGTTGAGAAGAAGAGTTTTAGCTTGTTGATTACAAATTTATAACCAATAATAATAATAATTATAAGACTATGATAATTGAAGTAATGATAATAACAACACTATTTACAATTTTGTGTTGCAATTGAGAAAATATAATTTTGTTTCAATCAAAATTTTTTTTTTTTTAACAATATTCGTACATATAAACTTGTTTTGAGAAATAAATTACTGTAAAAGACTACAATAAATTAAATAATTTCACAAATAAAGTACTTAATCCCAACATAATTTTTATGATATTCATTTATGATTTATTTTTATGAATTAACGTATTAAATAACAGAGATCTTTTCTGATGATATTTTAAATATTTGTTTATGTTTTGCATTGGCTGATATTTCAAAATCTTTATTTAGATTTTTTTTTTTTTCTTTTGTAAAATTCTAAAGAAGGATTTCTATGGGTTGATCTTTAATTTTCCTACTAAAAGAATTTCATAATACTCAAATAAGATTTCCTAGATATTAATGTGTTAGTAAGCCTCTTGAAAGAATTTCATAGTATTCATTTTAGATTTTTTGTTTTATTTTATTTTTTTATACCAAAGTATCCAAGAGTAAGATCCTAAGGAAACATTAATATGTATTCATCATTGTCTCCTTAAAAAGTAATATTATTAAAACAAAAAAACTTCATATCCATCTATCGTTTTTAAACATTATAATGTGTATATATAGTAACAAAGCTATAAAACTATTGATGTTAATTCATTGGAATCATTTATATACTCATCCAATGTTATTCACAACTAGAAATGCTAATAGATACAAAGGTAAGGGAAGTGTCACAGGTATGCACCTTATTTTGATGCATTATTTACAACATGTTAACAAAAGCTAAGCTTGCATGGTTAATATTTTTCCATATCATATATAATCTAATCCATTTTTCAGTCAAGCTTTCTGATTTATAGTTAATAATAATGAAACCTGATTAGGTGGCATTACCTAACTTAAAATGCATGCATGTAATTAACTAGATGAAACCTATAAGAAGTTAACATGAAAACCCAAACTCTAAGCCAAAGATTCACTTCTGTGTAGCCATGTTGTCAAGGTTTTTATTTATTTATTATTTATTTATTTATAGGAAACACCAAGTCTAGCTCATCTTACTTATGACATGCATTAACAAAATTTTAGTATTTGAAACGGGATTCATTACATGATAAGAATAACTCCTACACTTACGAGTAATATATATATATATATATATATCTATATAATAAAGTAAAACTCTTTATAAGGTATATGAACTACCATCATTGATGAAAATGATCAGAGTGGTCTAAATTTAAAATGTGTAGCATTATTTTGTAGAGAAGTTGGTGGACAAGTAATAGAACTTTTTTTAGACGGCAATAAATAATAGAACTTTAGTAGTATAAGATCTTCTGTTTTTAAATTCCTTCGTTCGTCTCTCTCAATGCCAATTTGAGTCTTGACCATTCAAATTCAAAGAATAATTGACATCACTTGGCCTCAAATATAACAAAAGTAATGTTAAAACAATTAAAAAAAATTAGCAGCATTTCTTGACCTCTCTGTATAGTCCAAATTTTACACACTTTTAAACACAAAAATGCTTTCTACGCAATTGATAAACCAAAAAAAAAAAAACAAACAAACAAACAAAAGAAAGAAAGAAAGAAAGAAATGTTGAAAATATCTAAAGTCACTTTTAATAGATTCACAACCCCGACTCACTCATGTGACAACAAAACTCAGGCTCAAGTCAAAATTGACTTGTCATTATCGTGGTCAAATTTTAAAATCATTTTAAGTGGTTTTTTTATTTATTTATTTTAAATTCTTTTTTGTGGGTGGTTCAAATGATTAAAAGTGGATAAATAACAACTTACCACTAAGTCATCAACTTGTCAAAGAATCAAACATATTCACTGTAGAAACAGTAGAAAACAGTGTTATTTGACGACGGCTCTGTAAACCAAACTTTTATGTTGAAAGTGTAGGGTGGCCAAAAGATAGGTATTTATGCAGAATGAACATAACTTGTGAATCAAGTCTTGGGCCACCTACTGTTAAAAATTATACTATCTTTCCTTTTTATAAGAAGAGAAATATACCATTAATCATAAAGGGTTGTTATTCTTGGATGAGAGAAAAGATTGTATCCCATATTAAGATTGAAAATACTACAAATTATGAAAATGTACTTCGAATTTTATTCTGAAAATGAGTGTGCTGTAGATTTAAAATTAGTGAGATATGGATTATACTCACGATGATTGTAAACGATCGATTTTTTTTTTTTGGTAGTATTGTTGTATTAAGATAGTGTGTATAACATCTCATCATATGTTTGGAAGGGGTTGAAATAGGAATGAGGTTTTAAAAAATAAAGAAATGAGAGGAGGGTTTTCTTCCACTCCACTATTATAGGATTGGAAGGCCCAGTTTAGAATAATGTGGGTTTACCTTAAATCTATTATTTATCTTATATCTATGTTTTATTTTGTGAAAATTTTCAGTATTTGCAACAACTCATAGTAAAAACTTTAATTAGGATGGTATTTAAAATAAAATAAAATAAAACACGAAAATCATTTTTTTGTTATAGTGTAATTAGTAGTCTTTTCTTTTTCGTTTTCTTTTTTTGTTTTTTTTGTTTTTTTGTGTGTTAAGAACCCTACATTAATCAAATTTCAATCTATAGTACAGCTCAATGAAGGGTGCCACTCTCGCTGTCAAGCCTAGGCAGAGTATCCAAGGTTTAAAACCCAAAAGTTCAGGGAACACCCATTATTGCTCATAATAGATGTAGAGGAATGTTGTGCACAGCATATATAAAAACATCAATGAGATTATATATATATGATATTATTTGGTATAATTTATTGAACTGTTGCAATTTTTTTATTCTAAGAATATTACTATAATTTCTCTTATAATTTATGAGATAAAAATATTTTTTAAAAAATAAAAAAATTGCTTGATTAAAATTTTAGAAATCATATTTTTTTCAACTTTTAATTTTAATTATCAATTTAAACTTGAGAAAAATTGCACTAAGGCCTTGTTTGGGAACATGCTATTTTAGTAATTTTTTAATTTTTTACGAAAATATATGTAGAAAAATAGATAGAGTGATGTGACAATTTATAATGACTTTTTGACTAAAATGTATAATTGACAAACAAGACCTAAATATGATTCAACACCATAATCTCCGTAATAGTATGAGAATCTTGACTTAGGTTAGGCAGTGGCCTACTTGCCCACCCCAAATCTCTTCTTTTCTCTTCCTTCTTTTGGATATTGTATATGAGCAGGCCAGGTCTCCATGACTGCACACAACCCTTCCCATTCTCTCATCCTCTCATCCACTACCAACCCTCCTCCCAAACTTTTTTCCAATAAATTTACATATCTATGGACCACTTGTTCTGCTATTTCACAACCAGTTTAGCCCATTTAAAGCATACTTATGTTCATTAAATGATTGAGTAGTGAACCCTTCAATGCAGGTCTTTAAGACACTTTGATTTCGATTTTGTTTGTTTGCTTGTTAGTTAGTATTGGTGGTAATAATAAGGTGTGGCTTTAGGCGCCTTAGCAACCCACCTACTAAACTAATAAATCCAGAATAGAACATAGACTTTATATAAACAAGCAAAATTTTATAGAATTTGTTGATTGAACTAATACTATAAACTTAGATTTAATTATACAAAAATTATTCAGAATTATTATCTTCTGATTCATATTTATTTTATATATGAAACCCACAATATACAAATTCAATCATAACCACAAATTCTCATTTAGATAAATAAAGTCTAGATTCATAGACTTATTCTTTTTAAAATAAGAATTGTACTCATATTGTGTTCGATTCAGTAACTATTTTTGTATTTTTAAATTGTTATTTACACATGAAACTCACAATACACAAATTCAATCCTAATTATACATTCTCATTCAGATAAATAAGTCTAGATTCATGAATTTATTCTTTTTAAAATAAGAATCGTACTCATATTGTGTTCGATTCAGTAACTCTTTTTTGTATTTTTAAATTGTTATGGTGGGTGGGTGGAAAGAGAGACAGAGGCTCAAGTGATTGCAGACGCAAAGTTATCCCATTAATATTCTCTAACATCACAGCTCTTCATTTTTGGATAACAAAGCTTATAATTTTGTCCCCTGGCAACGACACACGCTTCATCATAGCCGTTGAGACCGAAGTCAGCGGCATCAAAAAAGTTTTGTTTTCAACTTTTGATTCTTTACTGATTGAAAAAGATGACAGTGAAATCTTAAATTATGATCTTGCTTGTTTAGTATATCCTTTTTCTTCTCTTTGATCTCGTACTGCTTTTATAATCTCTAGTTTGAAAACTAAGAGAACTAAACTTCAACTGTATAAGAATTTAGGGTTCGAACTTTGGCTAATAGTTAAAATTATATTTCTCACTTGTTTTTTAAGTCACTTCTAAGTTTAGGCCCATAATTATTTAATATATGTAAAACAAAGAGATTATATATGTACCCGAAAATTAGGGGTGAGCATGGTCCGGATTGGACCGGATTGGGGTAAAACCAGGACCAATCCGTTATTTACGGTTCCTGAAAAATTGGAACCAATCCAATCCGTTTAAATCATGGAACCAATCCGAACCAATCCATTTAAATACGATTGGATCGGTTTAGGACCACGGATTCACATAGTTAAATAACAAAAATATATATATATATATAACACTTTAATTTCATAAAAATATAAACATAGCGTTATATTAGTTCCACAATAGCAACATGTTTTTCTATAATAGTGACATACTGTTCTAGAATTTAAACAACTATAAGAAAACTGATTTCACCATAAGTATTTAGACCATTACAAACTAAAACTAAAAACTAACAAATAAAAGTAATAAAAGAACATATTATACAGTTTTAGGTTTGAGTTTAGATTTTATATATAATAAGAGACGATACTATGGGAGATGATGTATAATAAAAATATAGATTATTTGCATACGGTCCGGATCGGTTCAAATCCGAAACCGTGGAGTTTAATCCGGAACCAATCCGTGGACTACGAATTTTTAATTCTTCAATCCGGAACCGAACCGCGGATTCAAAAAATCAATCCAAACCTATCGGATTGGACTGGACTGGATCGGATTACGAATTTCACGGATTCTTTGCTCAGCCCTACTGAAAATCATTACGAGTTTTTAAAAAAAAACTAAATTAAACTTCAAACCATTGAATAAATGTAGATGATATTCCAAGAAAAAGTATGAGTAAAAGCAAGCAAATGGAATGATAGTATTTATTATGAAGGTGGATTTCTGCTGTTTTGGCAATCACCTAATATAGTGAAAAAGTTAATAAATTACTATAAAAAAATCAATTAAAATAGTTAATTTTCAAAACAATCCTAAATTTTTTTCTCATCCTCCTATTGTAATTTATGTAGACAATTATGGGATTTATTGTAGTTTTTGAAATTACAATACACCTAAAAATGCAGTAATATTCTTTTGGAGGAAATATTGGGATGGGGGACCAATTAAGGGGGAAAAGGGAAAGAATAAAAATGATGGGGAAAATAATTATTGATATCCCATCCAGTGAAGTTTACTTGCTACATAGCTAGCAGCGGCACATGTGATTTTGAAGCTTTACATTACATGTTTTCATGACTTGATCAAAAGGGCGTTCCAAGTTTTCACCAGGTCCTCGGGAACAATTAACAATATCAATTAATATAATGACAAAAATAATGATGCTTCATCAGTAACTTTATTTAATATATATATATTTTGTAAATTTTTTTTAAAAACTTATTTAAGGAAAATGCTTTGTTTACAAATTTTTCTTATAATATGTGGCATGAAGATGTGGAATGCAAGATTGTACTAGTCTACTAATATCATAGGCGACACATCAATTTGTTATGAAAGTTTATTTGTTTAACATTATTCATCATTTAAATGCATTACTGAACTTCATTTTTGTTGGGTGTTTTGGAAGCAAGTATGTGTTTAAACTACCAACAAATCAATCTAGAACACACAAAATCAGATTTTATTTTTTCCTGTAGAAAATTGTGAAGAAGAAGAGCAAAGCAGGGGAGAAGAGGGGTCAACCTTGAACAGCCCCTTGAGCAGATTTTTTATTGCCTTTTTAGCTTCCCTTACAAGCTTTGTATATGAAATTATATCAACCCAAGTACCAATAAAACATCTAAACAAATTTCCCCCACATACATTAACTCTAACTAACAAAACCCAACCCAAAACATAGCTAGAATTAAATAAGCACAAGTGATTGTTTGGATACAAAATTAAACAAGCACATTACATCAACATTGCTCCCCCCTAATGTGCTACTCCATAACTCCAAGTAACTCTCTAAAATGCTGAATTTTTCTTTGGGAAGAGCCTTAGTGAATATATCTGCAATTTGTTCATCTGACCTGCAGAATTTGAGCTGCACTTCGCCTTCTTCAATTGCTTCTCGAATAAAATGATGTTTAATTCCAATATGACGAGTGCGACTATGAAAAACAGGATTCTTAGCCATGGCAATTGCTGATTTGTTGTCATAAAAAATTTCTGTACCATCTTCTTACTTTTCACAAACATATTCTCATATCAACCAAATTGTTTGGGAAGTTGCCAAACCCACTTAAACATATTCAGTTTCTGCAGATGATTGCGCCACACTTTGTTGCTTTTTTGATGCCCAAGAAAATACTCCAGAACCTAAGGAAAATGCATACCCAGAAGTGCTTTTCATATCATCAATGCAGCCACCCCAATCACTATCACAAAAACCAAATAATTTCACAATTGAATCTTTGCAATACTTGATACCATAGCTGGTTGTGCCTCGAATATATCTCAAAACTCGTTTTGCAACACCAATATGATTTTGGTTGGGATTATTCATAAATCTAGAAAGCAAACTTGCAGTATACGTTATATCTGGCCTTGTTGCTGTAAGATACAACAAATTTCCAACCAAACTTCTATATAATGAACCATCGACTTTTTTCTCTCCTCTTCCTTTGTAAGTTTTTTATTCACAACTAGTTGTGTGGCCATGGACTTACAACCACTCATACCAAATTTCATTAAAATATTTTCAGCATATTTCTTTTGAGAAATAAATACTCTATCTTCTACTTGATAGATTTCAATTCCAAGAAAATGATTCAACAAACCCATGTCACTCATTTCATATCTTCCCATCATGTCATTTCTAAATTCTTCAATCATTATCTCATCGTTACCGAAAAATAACAAACCATCAACATATAAGGCAACAATAAGAATTGACATACCTTGATTTTTCACATATAAGGTTGGCTTACTCTTGCTCTTCTTGAAACCCATGTTGATGAAATAGAACTCAATTTGGCTATACCATGCTCTTGGAGCTTGCTTTAGCCCATACAATGATTTCTTCAATTTATACACCTTGTCTTCATCTTCTTTCATTAAAAACCTGTACTAACCCTCGTTACTGAACACTGATTAATACCGATTACTGTTAAATTAAGATCAATTATGGAAAGTAAATGAACTGATTGAATTACTGAACTGACTGACTGGAAACTAGAACTGAATTGACTGAGTTTATATGTGTTATATTGCATTCTTATCTGTTTGAATGTTTAATTATCTGTTCAGTTTTCTGTGTTTAAACTGTTAATTGAATGCCTTATCGGCGGCCGAATTCAAAATTGATTGATGTTCCATGATCAGTAGAATTTATGAGAATTTATGGTATATTTATTGAAAAATTGATTTAGTATGATTAAATTAGATTAAATGGTACCAAATTATATGAATTGGACTTATTTACTTAATTGCCATGTAGTGGCCCACTACCTCAAATCTTTGTGAGCTTCATTACACCTTATACAAAACATTTCATCAGCCCATTTGTTGCCTCACCACCGAATTTAGAGAGAGAGAGAGAGAGTTGTGTTTTCTTCTTGTTTTGCTTGGAGGCTTGGAGATTTGGTTAGAGAATTGCCATATTGAGCTTCTAGGCTTGAACTACAAGACTTAGGTAAGGAGATTCACCTTCTTTATTGTGTATTTAAGTTAATTCTTGCATGGTTCACGTCAATTGTAGAGCTAAGTCATGTTTTAATTCATACATGTTGGATCATGTTAGAATTCATGCATGCATGTGTGTATTGATGAATTTTGAGTTGATTTCATGGCAAATTGTCACATGCATGTTCATAATTAAGCTTAAGTCCATGTTTTCAACTTGTTTTGAAAAGAATGAGCTCATTAGAGCATGTTTTGAAGTCTTGAATTGATTTAAAGTCTTGTATGTATAGTGGAGATTATGTTCTTGAAAAATTGGTTTGAAATTGAGTTTAATTAAACACCCTTGGGCTTTGATTTACCAAATTGATCTTTGAAATACATAATGTTATATGTTTACAAGTGTTTTTTTCCAGGTTTTTAGCCCAAGAGGATCAAAAATTTGGCTTTTAAACTTGATTTTGAGCTTGGGACTCAAATTTGGAATTTCCAGAATTTGGGCCTACGCTCGAGCGAGGAAGTCCACGCTCGAGCGTACACTTTGTGATTCTGCCTTCCGCTCGAGTGAGAAAAGTTACGCTCGAGCGGGGAATGCGAGCATCTAGTACCTTGCATGTGTTCACAGTCCGCTCGAGCGAGGAAACTCACGCTCGAGCGAGGACTTGTGTCTTACGCTCGAGCGAGGGTCGCGCGTCCATCGAGCGTAAAATTGGAGCATCCAGCATTTTTACTGTAGCACACAGTCCGCTCGAGCGAAGGAATTGACGCTCGAGCGGAGCTCCTTTGTCTGCATGTCCGCTCGAGCGTAGAAAGCCACGCTCGAGCGAGACCCCTGTTTTCTGAAAATTTTGTAAAGTGTTCAAAAGTGCATCTTTGCATCCTCTTTGCATCCTAGGCATTCATAGGGCATATTTAAGGCTTCTTAAAGAGGATATAGATGTAGAACCACACCGAGACAAATTAGGGATTAAGTTATTATCTTTTCCAACTGTATAGCTTAGTGTGTGTTCAATCTGTAAACTTGTAGGGTTGGCTTTCCGAGGAGACGCTCTAGTTCACTGTAGCCCAGAATTCTGTGAGTAACAATTGTGTAAAGATATGTTCAAAATGATTATTTTCTGAACACTGAATTGAACTGTTTACTGAACTGATATTGATTACTGAATGAATGTATGTCCTTTATTTCTGAACTGTACTGTGGCATCCTTAGCACCTACTGTTTACTGTTACTGTTACAGAGATCTCTGTCGGTTCCCTCGTTGGAACCACTACTGTTTACTGACTGATGGCCATCATTACTGTTCGGTCTTTTAAGACCTACTGTTACTGTTATGCTAATGGATGTACCATATATAACTGTTTACTGTACTGAACAACTGATATACTGATTGAATTGAACTGTTTTCATTACTGTAAGGACATTCATTCTAAACCTCTTTACGCATTATGTTATTCACTGGGCTTTAGCTCACTGCTCATATATATATGTAGGTGGTCAGGCACCGGATCAAAGCTAGAAGCGTCGGGGTAGATTCCCAGTTTTGTCAAGCCAACCAATGTGCCTCTCTGCGAGGTTCCGAGCCTGCCAAGCTTAGGTTATGGGGTGTTTTAGTTTTCCCCCTCCTGCACTGTTTTGTTTACTGTATAGACTGCACTGTACTGGTTAATAGGGACTTGATCCCTGTTCTGAATGTTTGTAAATGTTCTGTATACTGTTCTGTACCGTATATATATATGTGAATGTATGAAAAATCTTTTTGGCATACAGACTGTCACAGCTCATTGGATATTGTTTATTTACTGTATTGGCTTCCGCCATGCCCCTATACTCTGTTATACTGTATTACTGTTAAGCAGGCCTTCGGTAATCTCGGATTACTGGCCGGTTACGGTGCTAAACCCATAGGGGCGGGTTTGGTCGTGACAAAACCCTTGGGGTTGTTCAACATATACTTCCTCTTTCAATTTTCCATTTAAAAACACAGATTTAACATCAAGTTGATACAATGACCAACCTTTTTGGGCTACTAAAGCAATGAGAGCTCGAGCGGTGTCAAGTCGTGCAACCGGTGCAAATGTTTCTTGAAAATCGATTCCAAGTTGTTGTGTGTACCCTTTTGCGACTAGCCTTGCCTTGTTTCTTTGGAATGAACCATCCGAATTCAACTTTACTTTATAAATCCACTTCACCCCAATGATTTCCTAGCCTTGTGTCTTTTAACCAATTCCCATGTGTTGCTCTTTTCAATGACTTTAATTTCTTCTTCCATTGCTTTCTTCCAAGCTTCCTCTTTAATTGCTTCTTCAAAACTTTTAGGTTCCGCTACACAAAAAATTGCATTTAGCATACACATCACTCCAACTCCCGTAAGGCTCGAGAATTTTGTAACAAATTTATTAAATAAAAATTATCTTTTTCTTGAAGAGTTATTCTAATTTAATGCATAAGATATAGAAGTTTGGCACACTTTAAATTAATCATTGTTTAGAGGCCTTGATTAAACTAAATCCTAATTAACACTAATCCTCGCAATTAGATTAAGGAAGCTTCTAAAAGCAATCTAGAGTTTTGTCCGTACTTGATTGTCTTATTCATGAGTGTGTATATAAAAATAAAAATAAAAAAATAAGGAAAGGGAGGCTGGCTAACTCAACTCTCATGGGGAATGGTTGATTTTGTCTTATATGAAGATTCATCTCAAAAGTGCAGCCCTCTTAGCATACTTAACCAGTCTTTTTCTTACCTTTGAGTGAAAAGATGGGTTGTCATAAGTGTGCTTGTTGGGTAGACAACCCATCAATAGCCATACATGCATGGATTCTTTTACCAAATATTTTCTCCAAACTCTCCCTCTCATTTTAGTCTATATATGAAACACAAGCTCCCCTAACTCCCCACTGACAATTTTCAGCTAGAGCTAGAGAGTGGAGAGGGAGAGAAAGAAAAGAGGGAAAGGAGAGAAAGAGAGGAAGAAGGAGGAATGAAGGAAAAGATGACTCATCACTTAAAAGGTCTTCAAAGTTTCACTAAGGTATGATACTTAGAAATACTCCACTTCTTTAAGTTTTGGAAAAAAAATGTATGCAAAACAATCTGATATGTCTTATAATACATGAAGGAAACAAAAACAAACTCAATAGGAGAGATCTCTCTTGTATACCTTAGATGAACTCACTTTTCTTATTTCTTGTTATTATTTTTATATTCTCTTTGCTCTATTGTCATAACCTGTAGTACTTCTTGAATGCAAGAAAAATACCTCTCCATAAATAATGTAGCCTAGCATGCCTAAGTAGGGAACTAAGGAAGACAACCCATTGCTCATTCGAACAGAAACTGCACTGTGCAGAATCTGTTTTCACTTCAAAACCATGAAATAAATCCCTTATTTATTATTTTGAAAATCTGAAGCTACTGGAATTATTTTAGGGTCTTATTTATATGTGAGAATTCTGCGAAAATTATTTGACACTATTTTATAGCCAAAAATATGCTTTATGTTCACCTTGCTGTTAAAACAGCAGTAAGGCCTACTTTACATGGCCATGGTTTCTTCTATAGAATGAAATTTTGAGTGATTCAAATTGGCAATGTGAGGTTTTTAAGTTATCTTTCCAATGCCACAAGTTTTAACTCATTTCATAAAGTATGGGGTGAGATATGTCTGTTTTTAAAAAACGCAACAAATCTGGAGCTACCTATTATTTTTAATTTATTTGGACATCTTCCAGTGGCCAAATGACTTCGAGCCCTCTTCAAAAATGTTCCCAACTTAATAATCTATAACTCCACCAAAAATCAAAATTCTTAAATATCAATTACTAACATTTCTATATTTTTATTTGAGGGGACAGTTTGCTGGAAATCGTTCAGAATCTGAATTAAGTTAGTGATGGCTTAACACCTTTTTGAATTGCCTCGTGCTTACATATTTTGTCTTGCATGCACTTAAATATGCTTGATCAGTTGGAAGGAATCATGATATGTGTATTTTCATCAAGAGCTATTATAACCATAATATGGGAAAAATGAAATGGGTGGTTTTGGACCATGCGCATGCGGATGAATACAAGGAAAAGGTATACCGATGTTTTGTTGGTGCAGGGTGCGCCCTGGTTCTAAGGAAATGTGATTATTTAGCTTGCAAAGCCTTGACATGGCCCGGATTGTATTTTGACCTCACGGATTTGGTTTTGGAATAAATGTGGTAACGAGGGTCTCACATAGAGGGAGTACCTCTGAAAGGCCGGTTCTATTGAGACGAACCACTAATGATACGCCCTGAGTATTTAACTTAGCATGTAGCATCTTTAGATCCAATGCCTCGGGATCAAGATGAGGTGCAGAATAGTCTCTAGCTAAGGTTAATGGTTGGGTAGGACGGCACTCCACGGGGAGTCACCGTAGGCTCACCGAATTTACAATTAAATGAGATTACGTTATGAACTCTATGATAACTTGGCATTTGCATTGTGAATATATTCATGATGGATCATGTCTATATATATATATATGTTGTTTTCGCTACGTTATTATCTTTTTCGTGATGATTGTATATTTTTAAATATTGTCAATTAACTCCACTGTGTTATTATTGCATAAGTTTTCAAACTGTAAGAAATGGCTATTTTTTTTTTTTTTTTGGTTTCTTGTATCCTATTGGGCTTTGCAGCTCACAGCGTTTAATGCCAGGTGAAGAAGAAAGAGAAAATCCAGGGGAAGATTTTGTCGAAGATGCCGAAGTTCAACCATGGTTCACTTAGAACCGTCTTAGCCTGGCCATTAAGGCCTGTCTTGCCACTTTCTTTTCCATTTTGATGAAATTTTATGTATTAACATAACAATGTCCAGAGATTGGTGTAAGAAATCAAACATTTGGGGTTGTATTAAGATTAAGCTTTGGAGCGTACTTCTTTAACTGTTATATCGGAACTTAATATTAACCTTGTTGAATTATTTATATTAATATATGATGCCCAAAAGTGGGGGTGTCACAACTCCTCATTTTTTTGGAGTTGAGCTAAGTGAGGATGAATTAGAATTTGAGCTTGAACTTGGAGAAGAGCTGGAAGATGACGATGAACCTGCACTTGGTGAGGATTGATGTAAATCTTCATTATTTTCATCTTCATGTGTTGAATTTTCTTGCTTCTCATCAACTATGACAGATTGCTTGTCAGTTTTACCTTATTCCTAATTCCATGAAGCATTCTCATCAAATAACACATCCCGACTGATTATTATCTGATTTTTCTTCAAGCTATACAATCGATAACCCTTGGATTTGCTGCTATATCCCACAAAGATACATTTCTCACTTGTTTCATCTAATTTGCTTCTTCTTTTCTTTGGAATTTGAGCATAGCAAACACATCCAAATACTTTGAATGTTTTACTGATGGCTTTCTCACACTCCAAGCTTTTATGGGAGTTTCATTCCAAATGGCTTTGGTAAGACACCTATTTATCGAGTACACTGTTATGTAAACAGCTTTAGCCCAAAATTTCTTTGATAGCCATTTTTCATGAATTATAGATTTGAATATTTCCATCACCGTTTGATTGTTTCTTTTGGATACTCTATTTTGTTGTGGAGTATAACCCACTGTTATTTGCCTTTCTACACCTTCATCTTCATAAAATTTGTCAAACTCTTTAGAATTGTATTCTTTGCCATTATCACTTCTCAAAGTCTTTATGTAGTGTCCACTTTGCTTTTCCACCATGCTCTTGAATCTCTTGAAAATAGTGAACACTTTAGATCTTTTCTTCATGAAATACACTCATGTCACCTTGTATAGTTATCAATAAAAAGAAATAAAGTACTTGTTTTGGGCATGGGAAGGAGTTCTGATTGGCCCACAAACATCCGTATGAACTAACTCTAATATTTCTTTGGCTCTCCAAGCAACTCCTTTAGGAAAAGGTTATCGATGATGCTTCCCAAGTGCACACCCCTCACAAACATCATGTATTTCTTCAATACTTGGAGTCCTTGGACCATATTCTTTTGGTGAAGCACTTTGAGACTATGAAAATTCAAATGCCCAAGTCTTTATGCCACAACCATGACTCATCATTCATATGAGCTTTCAATGCAACATTTCTAGCATAGTTGAATGTGAGTGGGAAGCTTTGATTTTTCTCTATTTGAATTTTTGCCACTACTTGCGTTGCATTTCTATCATGAATGGTGTAGCTGTTTGCTTCAAAATGGACTATATATCCATGTTCCACAAGTTGTCCAACACTTAGCAGATTTTGCTCCAAGTCTGGAATAAGCAACACATCATGAATAAACTTAGTCCCCTTTTTTGTTTCAACTCTTATGGTTCCTTTTCCCTTTGTATTTACTAACACTCCATTTCCCATTTTAACTTAAGAGCAAATTAAAGTGTCCATGTACAAGAAAATAGACTTATCAGTTGTCATATGGTTGTTACACCCACTACCAAGGTACCAAACATCATTTTTGTGTTCTGAGACTGCTTGACAAGCATAAAATAAGTTTCCTTCTCTATCTTTCTCCTCTGAAAAATTAGCTTGTTGATTGCTTTTGACTTTGCAATCCTTTTGGAGGTGGCCAAAATTCTTATATTTATAACATTGTGGTTTCCCTCGGAACCAACAATCCTTGTCTAGATGATTTCCCTTTCACAAATTCTGCACTTTCTTGTATTTTCTTCCACTCTTGATGTCACAACCTAAACCTGCCCCTGTAGATTTAGTGTTGTAACCAGCCAGTAATCCTAGATTACCAAAGGCCTTTGAACAAATTAAACAAAATACAGGGGCTAGCAAAAGCAAAATACAAATAAGCAATGTCCATTGAGCTGTACAGACATATATGGACAAAAAAAATTTAAACTTTATATACATATATATACACATCATCAAATATATAGACTAGACAAAAAGAACTTAATCCTAAATACAGAATAAACAAAAACTTAAAATTTATTTACATAGCTTTGACTACTTGGCATATTTGGAACCTCCACGGGAAGCACATAGGTTGGCTGACAAAAACAGAATCCAGGCAGAAGCTCTAGGCCTAGTCACCGCTTGATCACCTACATACATAAATAATATACTGAGCTGGAGTCTAGTGAATAATAACAAAGTAAAGGGTTTTAATGAATGATGTCAATTACAGAGTCAGAAATCAGAGTTTATATCAGAAACAGAGTCTTATACATATTCAGATTCCAAATCAGAAATAGATTCATATACACGTTCATATTCATATTCATATTCAGATTTTGCATATGATCATACGTGGTTCATCCATTAGCGCTAACAAATACGATGACCCATAAAGGGACGGCCATGAAAGCATTCTGATGACCTATAAAGAGACGCATATCATATGATGTTAAGGATGCCACAAATATATTTTAGAAACTTGGATAATCATTCATTCATACAAAACATAGCATTTCAGAAAATTGATAATTTCATATCATCAGAAAATAATTAAAGTTAAACATAACTTTATAGAGTTATTACTCACTAATAGCTCCATAAGCAGATCAAACAGATTAGGCAAATCAGATGGATTAGGCAAACGATAACGCGTGACCTACACAAACACATAACATATACACATTGAAACACAATATCACTTCCTTGATCAAACTTGACTTCTCTTGTCTTTTTCTGTCTAAGTAATCCGAAATTCTACTACACGTATTCTTTCTTATAAAATGAACCGGGTTCTTATTTCACATATTCTTTCATTACCAAATCCCTCTTTTCCAAATAGACCGATTTCTTACTTGACTTCTTAATCAATTATTACTAAATTAGTGATTTATTCCTTAACCAACTAATTTATATTGATTGTTAGTTTATTAAACTTGTTGAGTCATAAATCATGTCTAGAATGTTTTGGGAGGAGATGTGATGAAAATATAAACAAAGTGTGATTTTTCAAAACATGCTGAAAATAGCCTGATCACTTGAGCCACCACTTGGTCACTCAAGTGGACTGTGTTATCTGCAAAAATATTGGATAAGTCAAAAGTACGCTCGAGCCAACATTTAGTCGCTGGAGCGACTAGCAAACAAAAGGTGGGTTCACTTGAGCAACCAATTGGTCGCTCAAGTGGTTTGTAAATTTTTTCTAGATTCCAAAACTGAAGTTGAGCTTCCAACCTCTGTTCCAAGACTTGGAGTCTTGCTTGAAAACATGAAAATATTTTGGAAAATACCAATACATGACCCTTTAGAAATCAATTTCTCAAAACTCAACAAAATTGTCAAAACTTGAATTATTTGTTTATTCATACAAAGATTTTAAATTCTTTTCTCTTGATGTTCAAAACATGACATTAAAGCTATAAATCTCTTAGAAAAATAATTGCATGTATGGAATTTAAATCAAATCACACCAATTCTTGATTTTCGAAGTAAAATTATAATTCATTTCTTAATTTGACAAAACTTAGATTTAATTCATTTTCTTTATAGCAAAATCAATTTCTTAGAATTTGAACTTAACTCCATATTTAACCAAATACTTAATTTATGATCATAAATGTTTCAAAATATATTTAAATTGAATAACACTTTTAAATTAGATTACATGCATGGATTGAAATCTCAAAATTAAACCAATTTCTAAATTTCATAATAAAATCACAACCTTATCTAATTTTAAGATTAACTCCAAATTTTTATGAACTTGATGTTTATAAAACTTTTTCCTTCTTCTCTTTAAAATATAAAATTGATTGACTCAAATACTTTCAAAACTCATGATGAATGCAAATACACATCTCATATATATATATATATATATCAAGGTTCCCAAACCCAAGCTCAATACAATTATTTTCATGTTTATTAACCTTAACCATCTTCATAATTAATTCTTCAATCTCTCCAAATTACATGCATTTGATTCTAGTTCTTCCTTGAATTCATGTGATGGGTGACTTCTTTACAAAAATTAAGGGTGAAATGCTTACCTAGAACTCGAATTCTTGAGTTCCTTGATGAGTTCTTGAGTTTCTCCCTTCAATTTCTTGAGATTCATGGACTCTCTCTCTCTCTTTCTCTCTCGGCTTTCTCTCTTTCTTCCTCTATATTTTTGACCCTGAAGCTCTAGCACATATATCACACACACACACCACTTCTCTAGATTCATCTACACTTTTCTTTGATTAATAAATGAATAGGATTAGCTTAGTGGCTAATTATGTATTAACTCAATTAAACCCACTTAGTCTTAACTAATTACAAGTAACACTTGATTTAATTAATCTCATTAAACCCAATCATTCCAAATTTATTCTAACCTCACTTAGTCCTATTTAATCTTGATTAGTACATAATTAATTTACTCTTAACTAATCACAAATTCCACATGATGTAATTAATCTAATTTGACTTCCATTAGAGCCCAATTAATTATATTTAAATTTATCAGTCTGAATCAGATTTTTAATCACACTCCCAAAAGTATCCAAATATCAAATTAAACTTATTTCCATCATCAATTTTGGTTCCTCAAATCATTAATGCCTTCGATTTCAGATCAAACTCAAAATCTCCGTCAATAAATTACATATCCAAAATTAGACCCTCATAAGTAAATTTAATTCATAATAATATTAAATTGGACCCAATTAATTCATAATAATTTTAATTCCCAATTCGTATAACTTAATTAATTCTAATTTGAACCCAATTAATCAAATCTCTATTTACAAAACTAAATCGAATATTTAATTTAAACTCCCATATGGCCCGATACTTGAAATTAAAATAATTTAATTCACTAATTACACTCTATTGAGCCGTCTAAGCTTTCAATTTCCAATTCCAAATTAAATCCTCAATAAATTCATATACAAATCAATTTCCATAATTTTCATAAATCTCAAATTAAATCAGCATAATGAACAATTAAAATTCAGATCTCTTTAATTAATTAAATGTTAATTATTATACGTGGTGGGGTCGTCACACTTGAACTTCTATCAATGTTGCTTCTACCTCTTCCCCTTGATAAATTTCTTCCTCTACCTCTTCCTTTTCCTTGTCTACCACCTCTTGATGATTCCCCTCTTATTTGTTCATTATTTGATAATTCTCCATGACTTTTAGAATTCAAATTAACTTTTGATTGGAATGCACTCTCCAGAGGCTTCTCTGATTGTTTTGACAACCTTTGTTCATGAGCTTTCAAGGAATCCATCAATTCTTGGACACTCATTTTAGAGATATCCTTTTGTTTCTTCAATTATTCCCACGATTGTGTTATATTTTTCTGGTAAACTAACCAGAATTTTCTCAACAATTCTTTTTGTTCAACTCTTTCACCATATGATTCCATTTGATTGACAATCTTCATTAGTTTAGAGAAATAATCAGTTAAAGTTTCAGATTCTTTCATCTTCAAATATTCTAACTCCCTTCTAAGAGTTTGGAGTTTGATGATTCTTACCTTTATGTCTCCTTGAAATTCTTGTTGTAACATGTCCTATGCTTCCTTTGATTTCTTTACTTCAATGTTTCTTGAAAACAACTCATCAGAGAGTGCTTGTTGGATGAAGAAGAGTGCTTTAGCATCTTTTTTTTTTTAGTTTCCTTTAGCTACTGCTTTTGTATTGAAGTTAATGTAGTTGTTGAATCGGGTTCATTATACCCATTTTGTACCAAGTTCCATAAACCTTGGGACTGGAATAAGGTCTTCATCCTCACACACCAATAATCATAATTCCTTCTAGCAAAAATGGAAATAGATGGTTGCTGGATACCTATTCTTTGGTTGCTTGAGTTAGCCGTGGAGATTTTATGCAAAACCCACTTTTCTTCTTCACACACCTTCTATTTTCAGCCATCTTTTTCAAATCCAAGCTTCCACTTCGAATTAGGCTCTGATACCACTTTATGTTGGGTGTTTTGGAAGCAATTGTATGTTTAAACTACAAAGAAATCAATCTAAAACACACAAAATCAGCTCTGATTTTTTCCTGCAGAAAATTGTGAAGAAGAAGAGCAAAACAGGGAAGAAGAGGGGTCACCCTTGAATAGCCCCTTGAGCAGATTTTTTATTGCCTTTTTAGCTTCCCTTACAAGTTTTGTATATGAAATTATATCAACCCAAGTACCAATAAAACATCTGGACAAATTTTCCCCACATACATTAACTCTAATTAACAAAATCCAACCAAAACATAACTAGAATTAAATAAGCATAAGTGATTGTTTGGATACAAAATTAAATAAGCACATTACATCAACAATTTTAAATTTCAAAATTTTACTAATATATAACATATTAGTTTGTAAAAAAAATTTGTTTGTATAGTATTTTCTATTCAATAATATGGTTTTGGCTAAAACTCGACTAGAAAACATTTATCTTTTTTTATTTTGGTTTTTTATTTGGTACAAGTTAAGATGTTAACAAGCTAATAGTTAGATTACAACGTAAACTGGTATTTCTTTATAAATTCGAACTCTAAGTACTCTCTCAAGATCACTTGGACTACATCTAAAGTCAAAAAACACATAAAACTTCTTGTTTCTAAAATTTATTTGAGAATTTAAAAAAAAAAATACAACTCACTTTTGTAGAAACATTTCCAATCCAAAAAAACAAAAGCAAAAAAACATCAAAAAGCCTTGTGGGAAAACAACCGCGGGCTCTGTGGGCCATCCAAAAGCATATTTGTGAGCTCTATTCAGGGCTTCAAAGGTCCTTCTGATCAATAGGCTCACAAGCCCCACTGTCAAGGGCTCACATCATTGAGAACTTGAGATTAACAAAACCCACAACTTCAATTAATAAAAAATTAGAATTTTGTCAACAATTAATACTGGTTAACTATTTTAAAATAATTATACATTTTTTTAAGATAAAATATGCCATAAAAATGTGGCTTAGATCATCACCTTCTAATCTTCTTTCCTTTCCACATTTTTCTTTATTTGTTTCTCATATAAGTCGCAATGAATTAGTATTAATATGACGTGGCCATTCTAATATCTTTTGTTATTTTTAAGATTAACTATTTAGTAGGTTTAAAATTAAATTTTAAAATTTTTAACGCAGACCTCAACAAAATCATTTAATTGACTTAACAACACATCAACATAGGAGTTAAAAGCATAATGCAATTTGAAACTTGACGCGGATACATAATTTTTAAAAAGGTTGGGTTTTTTTTAGTTTGTGATCGGATTAGAGAGGTATTATTGGGTCTATAGAGATTTATTACGGGTCTCATTTCGATAATCCGAATCATTCAATGTGTAGAACTCGTCTAGTACTATATGCCTGTAAAAAATCATATTGATCGATATAGATAGCTATCTCATCTGATCATATTTCTGTCAATCGTTTATTTTTTCACCGTCCATTTGTTTTATACAAAATTAATTTGATCATATAGCTATTGATATCTGATCAATGTAATGTTTTATAGGCATATACTACTCAACAATTTTTACATATTAACAATTAGATTATCAAAACGAGACTCATAATGAACCTCGCGGGTTCAATAGTACCCTTCAACTTCTTTTTAGAACACAAGGAAGTCAAAAAATAATGTTCATAAACCTCATGGTGCTAATTGCAATTTACTAAAAATCAAATCTGATTCCCTTTCATTGGCCATTTCGGTAGTAACATTCAACATTCAACACCACCATCTGTCTGCAACAACCACACCACACCCAGCGACAGATTAAAAATCAAAAGAGAGAGAAGATACATATAACATATATATATATATAGAGAGAGAGACACACACGCACACACACATAGAAAAATGGCGAATTTGTATGTGAAAGCTGTGCCACCGACGGATCTGAACAGGAACACCGAATGGTTCACGTACCCTGGGGTGTGGACGACCTACATACTCATCCTCTTCTTCTCATGGCTCGTCGTCCTCTCCGTCTTCGGTTGCTCCCCTGGCATGGCCTGGACCATCGTCCATCTCTGTCATTTTCTCGTAAGCTCCTTCTCTCTTTCTCTCTCTAGGGTTTGCTTGAATGTTTTGTTTGCTAATTGATACTTGATTGCTTGATCTGATTTATTAGTTGTTATTCATTGTTTGTATGATCGCGAGGTTTGATGTAGTTATCCCTGTATTCGGTAATGGTGGATTGTGTTTCTTGGATTTTGAAATTGGCAATTATGGATTTAGGTGAGCTGAAATAGGAATTTCGTGCTACAGATGAAGTAATTTGCAGTTAGGGTTGGGGGAGAATTAGTTAAGAGATGAATTGAAATTCACTGATCATTTTTATTTATTTATATGATGATAGCAGTTTTGCAATTTGGTATTGTTGAATTCGATCCCTCTGTTTTTCTCTCATGCACTCGAATATATGCTCGTATATATCTACCCTTATCCAAAGAGGAAATAAGATAAAATAAAAGAGTTCAGCTCATGTTAGAGTTCGAAAAGGTCTTCCTATGTAGTTTTTGTTTAAGCAAGAGAATTGACTTGGAGGCCTGTTGTAGGACATGTTTGGATTAGTGATCTGCACAAACAATAACTATTTATAAATGTGGTTAGATCAGAATATTTTGGCAATTATGTGATGAACTAATCAATGTTCTATGGATACCAATTGGCGTCAAGTACAAACTTCTTATACTTCTAAATCAGCACTATTTTATAAATATCTCCGTGAACATTCATGATTTTGATTATATTAATGCACTCTGCAAGGTTGTCTGTGCACTTATGCTCTCATATTTCACTAACATTAACAGCTGTTTTCGTTTAGGTTACGTATCAATTCTTTCATTGGAAGAAGGGGACACCATTTGCTGAGGACCAGGGTATCTACAATAGGTTGACTTGGTGGGAGCAGATAGATAGTGGGAAGCAGCTAACTCGCAATAGAAAGTTTCTCACTGTTGTACCTGTGGTCCTGTAAGTAATTTTCCATGCCAGAAGCCTTTTAAAGTTGGATATTGAAATTAAATAGGTGACAAAATCTTTGTTAGCAGTAGTCCTTTGGTAAATTCATATTGGTTGGGAAGGTGGACATATGTTTTAGCAATCTTTACCTGGCTTCTTAGATGGATGGTGAAACAATCTTCTTCTGCCTTTTAAGATGGGCATTGAAACTAAACCAAACCAAACCAAATCAAACTAAGTCTTATGTCTCATCAAATGGAATCAGCTGCATGAATTCTTCTTCTCCACTCGACTCTATCCAACCTATTTCGTTAATCAAATTAAGGAGATTCATATCTCTATTTACTATACTAGTCCACGTCAATCTGGATCTACTTCTTTTCCTAACATTACCATCTACCGTTAGTGTATCACATCTCTTCATTACTGCCTCTGTTGGTCTCCGTTGTATATGACCGAATCATTTCAATCTATTCTCTCTCAACTTATCATCTATCGGTACTATTCCTACCCATTCTCGATTATACTCATTCATAACTGTCTTTTCTAGTCTTGCCACACATCTACGTTAGCATCCTCATCTCATCAACACTCATCTTATCTACATGTTGTTTCTTAGTTGCCTAACATTCCGTCCTATACAACATCGCTAGTGTAATAGCCGTTCTATATAACTTTTCTTTTAGTCTAATGGGTACTCGTTTATCGCATAGTACTCGAAACGCACTTATCTACTTAAATCACCCCGCCTTAATTCTGTATATCACATCTGCTCCAATCTCCCCAGCCGTTGTGATAATCGATTCTAAATAACGAAAATATTCACTCTTAGGTAGTTCTTGGTTTTTAATTTTCACTTCTCCTCTGTTTCCATTGTGACTATTACTAAAATTATACTCCATATATTCTGTCTTAGTTCTGCTTATCCTAAATCTTTTAGATTCAAGTGTTTTTTTTTTCCAAATTTTCAACTTAGTATTAACTCCTTCTCTAGTCTCATCCACTAACATGATATCATCTGCAAAAAACATGCACCATGGCACATCATCCTGAATATTGCGCATCAACTCATCCATAACTAAATCGAAAAGATAAGGATTTAAGGTTGATCCTTAGTGTAACCCTACAGTAATTGGAAATTCATTTGTCTCTCTAGCAGGCAATTTAATAGTGGTCACCACACCTTCATACATATCCCTAATCACATCAATATAATCTTTTGTCACCCTTTTGTTCTCTAACACCTACCAAATTATATCCCGAAGCACTCTATCATATACTTTCTCAAGATCAATAAAAACCATAGGAATGTCTCTTATCTTTTCTTTATACTTTTCTGTTACTCTCCTCAAAGATAGATCGCTTCTATTGTTGACCTACCAGGAATAAACCCAAATTGATTCTCTTACACCTCTGTTATATCTCGCAATGACGTTCCATCGCTCTCTCCCACACTTTTATTGTGTGATACATTAACTTGATTCCTTTATACTTGTTACAATTCTGGATATCTCATTTATTCTTATATATTGATACTAAAATACTCTTTCTCCTCTTTTTTGGTATTTTTCTAGTTAACAAAATCCTACTAAATAACCTAGTCAACCAAACAAACCCCTTCTTACCCAAACATTTCCACGCTTCAATATGTATATCATTGGGTCCTAAAGCTTTATTCAATTTCATCTTCTTAAGTGCAAACTCCACTTCAAAATCCTTAATCCTACGATAAAAACTATAGTCCTGATTTTCCTTATTATTGCCTACTTCCTCCCATTTTGACCTATATCCATGTTCCTCATTTAACAACTTATCAAAATAGTTTTTCCACCTCTCCTTAATCTCTTCATCCTTTACCAACACTTATGAAGTACAGACACAGACACGTGACGTGACAAGGATATGCGGACACAAATTTTCAAAAAATGGGAGTCACGACATGCTGGGGACACGTTTAATATATATAATTAAATTTATTTATTACATGTCATAAAATTATTAAAAAAAATCATTAAAAGGTAATAAAAAATACAAAATAATACTATTAATAAAAATTTGTTCCTATAATAAAATTAATAAACATATATCATTAAAATTAACAAAAACTAATATGTTCTTATAAAGTAATCAGCAAAAAAAAAAAAAAAGAATATAAATAAATAACAGATAGAGACAAAAAAGTCAAAATAAAAAATATATATATAAAAAATAAAAATCGCAGAGAGAAAGAGAGAGAGCCATTTAGCATAAAAAGAAGAAAAAAAAAAATGAAGACAAATTGAGGGTGTGTTTGGTTTGGTTTTGGGAGATAAATTTTCAAAATTTTTTTGAGGAAAGAGTTTAAAAATTTTTTTGATTTGTTTGGTTGTATATTTTGGAAATAGTTTTGGAGTATGGGAGTTTGGAATGATTTGATATTTTATTGTAGTTGAGAAGGAGAGAGGAAAGAGAAAAAGTGATTGAGAAGGAGAGAGGAAACAGAAAAAGTGATTAATTGATGTGTAAGAGAGAGAAAGTGATTTTGGAATTTTTTTTTTCAAAATCACTAAACCAAACAAAATTTTAGAAAATTTTTTCCAAAATTTGTTTCTAAAAAACAAACCAAACAAGGCTTGAGAGACTGAGAGAGAAAGAGAGCGCGCGATAGAGGGAGACATAGAGAGTGCGACTCTGAGAGAGAGAGAGAGAGAGAGAGAGAGAGATCAAAACGCAGAAGAAGAAGAAGAAGAAGAAGAAGAAGAAGATCGAAAGAAAAAGAAGATGATCGAAGAACATACCTTCGCAAGAGCAATGAGCAGCGAGCAGTCTTCTCTCAACCTCTTCTCCTCTTTCTGTTTGACATCTGGGTTAGGGCTTGGTTTATTTGCTTCAATTTTTGTTTTTTTACAAATTGACCCCCAATTGAAGTTTTAGAAATTATGTTTTTGCCCCCGCAATGTCCGAAATGTGCCCATAACGTGTCCATAGCCTGTCCGGCTGCAAAAAAATTTAAAAAAAGGGACACCTTCTGGGACGTGTCGAACACATGTCCACTGCGTGTCCATGTCCGACATTGAAACGTAGCCTTTGGAGAGGAGTCTGTGCTTCATAGACCAACACCTTAGAGTCCTCACCCTTGATACACCCAACCTAATTAAAATCTTTTGTTTTCTCTCTCTTATCTTCGCAAGTTTGTATATCCTCTTCTCTCTCTCCTTATTATCTAGTCTAGTATATAGGTCATCATAGGCTTTCAACATAGTCTCCCTCACTACTTTTTTGACCTCCTTATTGGCCAATTTGTAGCGCTTAAGATTTTCCTCGATTCTATCATTCTGCCACTTTTTAAAGTTCTTTTTTCTCGTCTTTATTACTGCTTGGACCTCTTCTCTCCACCACCAAGTTTTCCTAAATTTGACTCTTCAAGAACTTCCCTTGAGATTCTCCTCATACAATTGGCCATCAAATTTCACATAGTGTTGGCATCATCTTCCAAGTTCCAAGTACCTTCTTTATCCATTCTATTCTTAAACAGCAATGCTACATACATACCACTAAAAGTGGTGGTTTAAAGCACCACTAATGAGTTGGCACAAACTATAAAAAAGAACAAAAAAAAAAGAAAAAAACAAGGCACAACAACATTGTGGCAGTGGGTGGGGCCCACTGTCACATCATTAGTGCTATCACTAATTAGTGGTCTGGAGCATTTTCCATTCTTAAATGTGTCTAGTTTATCCCTTTTTAGGTTCCATTATCTAGTCGTGCGACGCCCCACTATCTTTCCGAGCTTGGTATTATCCTTTAAAGTATAAATCTAAACTCTTTCCAGGAATCACCTTTAAGTCGTTGCATTTTAGACGGTCCACTTTTCTTACTAGAAAGTAATCTATTTGGCTCCTAATTGACCTACTCTTGAAGGTTATCAAATGCTCATCTCTCTTCTTATAGATAGTATTGGTCAACACTAAATCAGAAGCCAGCGCAAAATCTAAAATACTCTCTCCAGCCTCATTTCTATCACCAAAACCATACCCACAATGCACCTTCTCATAACCTAGTTTATCTACTCTTACATGGCTATTGAAATCATCACCTATAACTAGATTCTCTCTTACGAGAAAGATTTTGAAAAGCGGTTGCGGTACGGTTACGGTGACGCGGTAGGCTGTAGTATAACAATTGCGATAAACAGAACCGTGATTTTTTTTTAAAATTTTTCGCACAATTTGAAGAAAACTTATCGGTACGTATATATATATATATATTTTCAGAATCATATTTATTGGGATTTAAAATAAATTTTGATCAATTTTTATTAATTTTTAAGTATGATCCAATATATTTCATATTTTCAAATCACAATAAAATGAGTTTTTTACATTTTATTTCAATAGTTAATAATTTTAAGAATAATTGATTTTAAATATTCACAAATTATTTTTTATCAATACCTGAGTTAACTAAATAAAATATATTCACAATTATTAAATTAAAGGATTATAAAATAAAAATTGTGCCATAAATTAAAAAAAAATTATAAAGATAAAAAATTAATATAAGACTTTTTTTTTGGGTTTGAATCACTTGAGTATTTGTTCTTTTTTTTGTAAGTTTTTGTTTTTTTTTTTTTTTGGAAAAATGAAGCTATTCAAAATATTGTAAAAGGATGTAACTGTGTCTAATGGACCGTTATGGTACTGCTATGGCCGTTGTGTAACACCAAAACAGCCGTTACACATATAAATTTCCGTCACACCACTATAGCGGCCGTAACGGGTGGCGGTAACCACCACAACCGTTACGTAACGATTGTGACCGCTTTTTAAAACCTTGCCTACGGGTATCTCCTGTAATACCTCATCCATTTGGTCTAAAAAAACTCTCTTAGTCTGATCATTTAATCCTACTTGGGGGGGTGTATGCACTAATAGCGTTCACTATATTCTCTTCAATAACTAGTTTAACTAATATAATCCTATCACCTTTCCTAATGACCGCAATTACATTTTCTACAAGACCCGTGGCAACTATTATTTCTACCACATTCCTGTGTTTATCCTTACCACTATAATATAGTTTAAAACCGGTATCCTCTATTTCCTGAGCTTTCTCACCCGTCCACTTGGTTTTTTGTACGCAAGTTATACTAACTCTCGTCCTAATCATGACCTCTATTAATTCCATAGTCTTACCAGTTAAAGTTCTTATAATCTATGTGGCTACCCTAAACCTATAATCTTGGACTAGCTTCTTTATCCGCACTTGTTCAAAAAAACGCAGAAACCTTTATCCATTTTTCACCGCACCCAGGCGTCGATGTGGCGCCTTTTGCTCACTTTTCGAAACACCCAGAGGCAGGTGCCTTGAAACTAAATACACAAAATAATCTTTTTGATGGAAGTTCTTTCAATTCAAAACTTGCATGTTAGTTGTAGTAATCTTCATTTGATTGGCAAGTAAAAATTTACCAATCACAAAATTATTGGGTCACATATATCTCAGTGTGGCTGCCAAATTCCAATTGTGCCTACAATGCATATTACACCCTGTTTCTTGCCATATGATTTGCCTGGTTACTGTTCGTTTTGTTTCTTTCTAAGTTTTGATATGTTGCATGAAGACTTCTGAGTTTGGTTGGTTTGATTAGGCAACACTTATTTCATGAGTCTTACTTTCAGGTGAGGCTCATGAAAAATGCCTCAAAAGTATATGCACCATGGGAGTAGTGTGGGATTGTACCTTCATGAGGTGTAAGGTTGTTTATAAAGTTCTTTTCACTTTATTGATGCCCCTTTTTTGCGGTTTTGTTTGAATAAACTTTCTTGTAGTTGTGTAACATACGCTGGATATTTGAAACCCTTTAAATTCAAATTTACTTGAAGAATATTCCCAAAAAGAAAATGTTGGATTTTACACAACTCTCTCCTTTCTTTTTCTTTATTTTTACTGTATAAATACATGTTTATATTCTCAAAACAGATTAGGATTGTCTCAAGTGTCAAGATTACAAGGGAATGATTTTCTCAATATCCTTTTGAGAAATCTATAACATAACTGGCCCTGAGTTCCCTATTTTGGGCAATGTATTATTTCGAACCTGAGTACTTTGTTTGGTATTTTTCTTACAATTTTTGTAACTACTGTTTCTCAGAAGTATATGACATTGGCTAATTACATTGTTGATGGACTGCTAAGGTCATTCTGTGCATTGCAATGCTATGTATTTAATGATTTGACTTTCTGGGACTATTAGTCTTTATGAGGAAATTTGAAATGATGAACTAGTGACCAAATTTCATATTCTTTTAATCTTTTAATTATAACTTTTTTGTTGTTTTTCTTTGAAATTTCTTTTAGTATTATACTTGCAACATTTTCTTTACCCTCATATTACATGGCCATTTTACTCATTCATATGTTTTCAATTTGTAGTTGTTTTAATTACTATATGCATATGTATATATTATGTTGTGTCTTGTTATTTATCCCCCCCAAAAAAAAAAAAAATTCATCATCTATTGTTTTAACGTAAAATGAGAGAATACGGTTCCTATGTTTTGCATAAATGATCATTTGGCCTAGTACTCATATATCAGATGGATATGCTTTAGCCTAAACAACAAACATGCTGCTCGGTTGTGCAAGTGGTGAAAGGTCTTGAGTTGAAGTTGTATAGTTATTTGGCAAATTGTGAAATCAGCTGATTGATTTAATCAAAATTTGGTTGTTTATTCTGTATATAGTTGGAAAGGATGGATAAGCCTTATTAATAATTTTAATAGCTTATTGAGTGAGTGTAAGTCTATGAAACACGGGTGCGGGTACGGTATGGATACTGGTACGGGTACGCCGATACGGCAAGACCTAAAAAAAATAGGATACGGGTACGGTTAGGGTACGTTAATAAATTTTTTATTTTTTATAATTTATAGTTTGAGATTCAATCTACAAATCAAAGCTAATTACCAAAACTAAAAAGAGATTATAAAACCAAAAGAGAAATCATAGTTTAACAATACCAATACCAAAGTAAAGTCTATAAGCTATTTTAATACCATTAAATAGGAGAAATTACAAAATAAAGTTTCATTCCAAAAGCAAGTTAGCTAAATTTAAAAACTTGAAAATTTAGTTTTTACTTTCATCAACTTCATCTTGAATAATTCATCTTTCATCTCTAGCATATCAAGTAAAGGATTTGCAATTTCAAGTAAATAAGAACTCTCTAATGAATTAAACGAATCCCTACCAATGTCCCATAGTTTGGTGTACTCCCGATATACCCATGAAGTAACCATGGAGTACCTAACTGCCAAAGAATGTATAAAAAATATCCGGTACATATTTCGAGTACCCGATACGCATGCAGCCCTATTGGTATGAGTATCAGTACCCGATAAGTATCCGGTATGAGTACGACAATATTTTTCAGAGTATCTATGCTTCATAAGTACAAGTTAAGTTAGTATCTTATCTTCAGGGTCATGGTAGGTACATGGTAGACATCAAAGTTATAGCTACGTCCTATGAACATGGTAGTAACCTAGAGAGTTTTGAAGTTTCTTCTATCTTTAATTGGTTACTTCTTGAGAATTTTTTCAACCTACAAGATGCATGGAATATATGTTCTTCTGTATATTATCCTCTATTTTGATGATGTCATCTAATTTTTTTTTAACCCATAAAGGAACGCAAACAAACACACATAAGTAAACCCACAAACTATGATTTCAAGTTAAACGTGCACTTTCAGTTGTGCTACTAGTGGCAATAATTTCCAAACCCGAAAACTGAAATTTGCAATTTGGAAGTCAATATTGTTGTTGCAACTTATGAGGCATCATGAAAGAGACCTAGTAAAATATCTTGTCCAGATCTGAATATGATGCAAGTACACTAGTCTTCATGAGTCAAGTATGTTGAGTTACATGTGTCCTATTATTTTATATTGGCTGAAGTAGTAAAAATTTCCATATTTGTTTTTTTTTATATGATGAATGCTAGTGAAATTGGTTGCTGATCACACAAAAATAAAAAAATGCTAATGAAATTGGAGAGAGAAGAGGAAAAAGTCGGGATACTCTATATGAATTTTCATTTGTTATGTGTGTGTGTGTGGTGCTACCATTAACCCAAGAGACAAGCACTGTATTTTCCTAGCAAACCCTGGTCCCCCCCTAGAATCCCTCAAAAGAGGATGTCTTACCACTGGGGGAGGATGAATCTGTATTTGTTAAACAAAACAACTCTTCAAAGGACATTGTAATTGTTGCCCATTGGTGATTCAAGGAAACTTTTTGTCTCCTTATATGGTCCTTTCAGTTTTCAGTCAATTTGAAGGGAAAGTTTACATTGTACAAGGTTTTGATGGGTTTGAGTTTTCTGAGAAGCATGTGAACATACTCATTCGCTACATCTCTCTGTTTGACTAACCTGGCAAGGATCACCCTCTACCAGGACTTGGTTGTCAAGATTTTGCCTGTATCTTTATTGTTATTTTACTGGTTACTTCTGTTTTGTCAAGATTCTGTGCATAATTATCTGCATTTATAGGTGACTCTCTGCTTTCTCACTTGAGATTTGTCCTTTTTCTTATTAGCCACTACAGAAATCAGGAAATTTCACCTTATTAATAATCAATTTATGCTCATCTTGTGTTTCATTTGGCAGGTACTTGATAGCATCACACACGACTGACTACCAACACCCTATGCTATTCTTCAACACACTGGCAGTTTTTGTGTTGGTGGTTGCCAAGTTCCCACACATGCACAAGGTCCGTATTTTTGGAATCAATGCGGATCAGTGAGTCAGGTCCGCTCAAACAATGCAAATTACATTTAAAACTCTAGTTACAATGTTTTGATCACTGCGGCGTTTTCCATGTAATGAGATTATCCCTGTACAGATGTTGATACTGTAAAGGGTGTATTATTTTTCTTCTTATTAAGCAATTTTCACTTGGTAACATGATATCTTTGTAGAAGCTGAATTTTCTGGAATTGCTCAAATATACAAAGTCTCTGTCGCTTAACTTTCAAAAAACACTAAATTAAGCTGTTATTGCTTTCCATATAATTGATATATGAATAGTGTTCATGGGATTTGGGGCTAAAAAGGCACAATTTTGGAGCTGAGCATCTTTGCTTTGAGGGGGTTTTTTTATGTTATGTTTCAATGCAGTACTTGTATGGTCAGTGATTATTGGTTAAGGCAAGGAGAGTAAACCATATTCGGCCGAGGTCATGCAATGATTCTGCATTTTGGGGTTCTAGATGTTGTTAATAATCTTCTCCTGATTTTTTTGTTTAAAAAAAATAAATATTAAAGAGTTAAATATATATATATATATATTTGTTATTTACAATAAAAGAAATGAAAAGAAAAGTTGGGGGCTATTTTTTGGGGAAAAAAAAAATACAACACATTATGGGTTGGCCGGGCCAGTTGATGTGAGTGTGTGATAGCTTTTTCGGTAGAATAGTGTGCGTAGTAGGTTGATCATTCTATATGGTTTTAAGGAATGTTTTGAGAAATTAGTAAAAAGTTAATTTTTTGACTTTTTTTTTTGGCTAAAAAAATAAATTTTTTTGACTAAAAAAATTAAAAAGTCAAAAAGGCTAATTTTTTTTAGCTTGTTGCCAAAATGAGCCTAACTCACTGGACTTTAAAATTATACATTTAAACTTTCAAAATTTTAAATTTTCTTTAATCTAATATACAATTATACAAATTTGAAATTATAGAATTTGGAGTCATGTGTTTATAGCACTTGGAGTAATTTTTTTTTGTTTATTTTAATCTAATTTCGATGGAATCTATATTGAAAAGAAATCTCAGTTTGTTAATAAACTTTCTATGAGCCACTAAAGTTGTCGATCTACAGTTCTTCCCAACACAGCTCTTGTAATTGTGCAGAATTTGAACTTGTTCTTCCCAACACAGTTAATGATGCATCAATTCCGAAAAGAAGACTTGAGAAAGAATTAGCAATGAACCTGATTCTGTTCATTCACTTATTAGGTGAGTAAATAAAATTTTCCTCACTGATTGATTAAAGTACTGAGGTAAACCCATTGTTTTAACCAATTAATCGAGATGAGCTTTTGAGATAAATATTCTCTCTCATTGTTTCCTATAATGATCTTCTCGTACTTTTTAACACAGTAAAATACGTAAACAAAATATATTTTCTAATAACTCGAATACATATGTTGGTGATAATTACAAATAACACATCAGAAAATACAAATAATAAAATTGCAAGAACTTATTATCAGGGCTGAGGCGCGGGAAACTCGCTCTCTTTAAGGAGATTCAAGCCCTCTGCGGTTAGGCAAAGCCTCACACCGGTGCAGCAGAAAAAACCTTGACTTGTCCCCCAGGATACAACAGCTCGACTAAGTCGTATGGTTCACCAATACTGCACAATTGGATAAACTCAAAGCTTTATCACACACACCCTTTTTATTTGCCTGATAATCTCACTCAAGATATAACAAAAGCAACACAAAACTTCTTCACCTCTCGTGTATATATATATCTAGATAGGACATTAGCTCAAATATATAGGAGATAAGGCTTGGAGGTACCTTGGTGGATATGAAACGAATGAGGACTTGGATGGATAAGCTACAGGAGACTTGATCAAGACCATGGAGTGGATAAGATTGGTGGACTTGATGAAGACTTTGGATTGCTTAACTTCCAAGTCTTGGAATGGATAGGAGAGAAGACTAAAAGAAGACTAGAATGGAAACCAATAACACATGATAATATTAAAATACCTGTTAACATTCCCCTACCTATTTTAATATTATAGGTAACAAAATTGAGATTATTAGGCAAATAAGGATATTATGCATCATGGTAGGTGTACTCTGCATTGAACCTCCATTAGTGAAACAATAATATCTACTCCAGAGCCAATAGTATGCTCAGCATTGAACTATGACTGCTTAAGGGAAATAAATAATTATTGCACACACATAATATTCCAGGTGTTCATAAAAGCTTTAAAAGCTAGCACATTACGGCCTTGTGCGATCCCAGGATTCATGAGTGTATTTGAGAATTAGCCCAAATCTCATAGGTAGCGGCCCCACTACCACACTCACATAGGTGTATTCTGTCAAGGGTGCTCCTGTAACTATGACACCCCACTCAATAAGAGCTACAGAAATTCATTAAGAGTTTTTTAATAACTCAACCTCTACAACGTAACAGGATAAATGCACTTACATCATAGGAATGGGTAAAAAGTAATTTGGTGCATTTCTCACGGCCATCATATGATCGTTTTTCTCATTGAACCCAGTTATAGGATCTCTGGTCCCTGGGTTGAGTGTCCTCATACATGGCTCCTGCTATATTCAATGGGCTTCAACCCCATCCCCCTCGATGTATTCCAGACTCTATCTCTTGCTAAGGCCTTAGTTAATGGATCTGCAAGATTATCATCAGATTTAATATAATCCACATTTATGATGCCATTATTCATATAAGATCTCACAGTACTGTGTTTTCTTCTGATAGGTCTGGATTTACCGTTATAATAACGGTTATTAACTCGACCAATTGCTGCGGTGCTATCACAATGAATCAATATAGGTGGAATCGGTTTTTCCTAACAAGAGATTTCATTTAACAAATCTCTTAACCAATTTGCTTCTTCACTAGCTGTAGCTAAAGCAATAAGCTCAGCCTCCATCGTTGAATTAGCAATAATGGTTTGTTTTTTCGATTTCCAACTTATAGCACCATTTCCCAATATAAATAAGTAACCAGTGGTTGATAATGAATCACCTGACAAGGTATTCCAATCGGCATCACTGTAACCTTCAAGTACTACAGGATACTTATTATAAAACAAGCCATATTTTATGATACCAGATAAATATTTCATAATACGCTCAATGGCTAGCCAGTGATCACTACCAGGCTTGCTAGTAAATCTGCTAAGTACTCCAACTGCATATGCAATGTCAGGTCTAGTGACATAACGCAAACTACCAATTATACTAGCATATTCCTTTTGATTAATTACATCCCCATCATTTTCAACAGGAAATAAACGCACATGAGGATCAAAATGAGTAAGAACATGCTTGCACTTATAAAAATTATATTTTCTCAAAATTTTCTCAACATAATGCGACTGATCAAGAAATATCCCATCACAGGTTTTGGTAATTTTCATTCCCAAAATATAATTAGTCTCACCAAGATCTTTCATATCAAAATGGCTACTAAGCATATTTTTAGTTTCCATTATGATATGCAAATTAGAGCCAAATATAAGTAAATCATCTACATAGAGGCTAATAATGACATATGAATTTTCTTCAGATTTATAGTAGATGCATTTATCACATTCATTCGTTTTATAGCCATTCTCAATCATGCAGGAATCAAATTTCTCATGCCACTGTTTAGGGGTCTGTTTTAAGCCATAGAGGGATTTAACTAGCTTGCACACTTTGCTTTCTTGACCGAGTTCCACAAAACCCTCAGGTTGATCCATATAAATTTCTTCACCCAGGTCTCCATTTAAAAAGGCTGTTTTAACATCCATTTGATGAATTTTTAGATCATGAATTGCAGCCACTGCAATTAATAATCTAATGGATGTACTCTAGTAACCGGAGAAAATGTATCAAAAAAGTCAAGATCTGCTTGTTGTTTAAAACCTTTTGCAACAAGCCTTGCTTTATATTTATCAATAGTTCCATCCGGTTTAAGTTTTTTTCTCAAAACCCATTTACAGCCAATAGTTTTACAACCTGGTGGTAAATCTACTAATACCCAAGTTTTATTGGATAATAATGATTCCATCTCATCATTTACAGCCTCGTTTCAAAAAAGAGAGTCAGGAGATGGCAAAGCTTCTTGTAAAGTTAATGGAGTTTCCTCCACATTAAAAACATGATAATCAGGGCCAAAATCTTTTTCTAATCTGGCTCTTTTACTCCTTCTTGGTTCAAAAACTACAGTATCTTGGTTTTGTAAAAGAGGAGTAGAGGAACCGGTTTCAGATAAAATATTTTCTTGATAATTTTGACCCCCACCATTTTTAGATTTAAAATGAAATTTTTCTTCATGAAAAATTGCATCACTTGATTCAAAAATTATTTTGTTTTCAATATCAAAAAATCTATAGGCTGTACTATTTGTTGCATATCCAAGAAAAGCACAAGTGGCAGCTTTTGCACATAATTTAGGTCTTTTAGGGTCCACAAGTCTGACAAAAGCTAGACAACCCCAAACCCTCAAATATCTTAAATTTGGCTTATGCCCTTTCCACAACTCAAAAGGTGTAACTTTTGTTTTTTTATGTGGCACTCTATTCATAACATAACATGCAGTTAAAATTGCTTCTCCCCACAAATTTGAAGGAGCACCTGCTTCAATTAGCATAGCATTTGTTAAATCAGTTAAAGTTCTATTTTTCCTTTCTGCCACACCATTAGATGCAGGTGAATATGGTGGAGTAGTTTCATGGATTATTCCCAAAGACTGAGCAAACGAGTTGAATCCAAAAGATTCATACTCCCGACCTCTATCACTTCTATATCTTTTAATCTTTTTACGGAATTGATTTTCAACTTCAAGAACGAATTCTTTAAATTTTTCAAAAGCATCACTTTTATTTTTCAACAAGTATACATAAGTGTATTTTGAAAAATCATCAATAAAAGTGATAAAATATCTATTTCCACCACGTGTTAAAATTCCTTCAAATTCACATAAATCAGTGTGAATTAATTCTAACAATTCAGTATTTCTCACCACACTTTTATGAGGCCTTTTAGTTATTTTTGCTTGACTGCAAACTTCACATTTCTCAAACTTGTTTGTTAGTCTGGGAATTAATCCCAAACTACTCATGACTCCCATATATTGGCTATTAATATGACATAGACGAGCATGCCAAAAATTCATAGAAGACAGCATGTAAACAGAAACATGTGCTTTCTTATTCTCAACATTTAATTTAAACATTCCATCACAGGCATACCCTTTCCCACAAATATGCCTCTTTTAGTGATTACATATTGGTCAGATTCAATAGTTTGTTTGAAACCAGCTTTGTTGAGCAAATAACTTGACATCAAATTTCTCCTCATGGACGGTGTGTACAACACATCTTTTAAAACAAGCACACGTCCAGAGGTAAAATTCAGCTCAACATCCCTACACCCGAGCACCTTGGTTAAACTGGAGTCACCAAGCATCACAGTCCTCTCCTCATTAAAAGGAGTGAAATCTTTGAACCAATCTTTATCATAGCAGACATGCCTATTGGCATCAGAGTCTGCCCACCACCCTTCCATAGATTGAACCATAAAAATATCTGTGATCATAGCCACAAATGGTTCCTCGATAACATTAGCCTGTGGTCGAGACTGTTGTTTCCAAAATTTGCAAGTTCGAGCAATATGCCCACTTTTGCCACACACAAAACATGTCACATTTGTTAGATCTTGTGAAAAGGGTTCTTGGTTCCATTTCTTTTGCTTCGGGTAATTTTTATTTTGTGGCCTTCCAGTATTTTTCCAAATCTTCTTAACTGGCTTCAAGTGACTATTTTTATGAAATCGACCTTTAGGTAAAGTATTTCCAGAAGTTAAATTTACCTTAGTAGTGGAATGCTCTTGTGTCATAAGCGCATCTTGTCCTCGTGCTTCCTCCTCCACCCGAATCCGTGTGATTAGAGTCTCCAAGGACGTCTCTTTTTGCTTGTGACGCATCGACTTCTGGTACTCCCTCCAAGATGATGGAAGTTTGTCAACAATACCTGCTACAACAAGATTGTCTCCAATTTTGATGCCTTCAGATCTAACTTCAGCTACTAACATCTGAAAATCTTGAACTTGCTCCACCACTGATTTTCCATCTATCATATGATAGCGGAAAAAATGACTTGCAGCATATTTTTTAGCGCCTGCCTCTTCAGTGTCATATTTGTTCTGCAAGGTTTTCCAAATTTTCTTGGCCGTGGTGTAAGTAGTATCATAATAATCGTAAAATTGATCTGAAAGACAATTCAAAAGATAGTATCGGCATTTATACTCATCTGTGTTGTATTTTTTGATTTTTTCAAGATGAGCAGCATACTCCTCGTCGGTCATCTCTTCAGTGGGGACTTTGTTCAGATTTTTCTCGGTCAGGATATACGCCACCTTGAGAAGACTGAGGTAGAAAAGCACCTTGCGTTTCCATCTCTTGAAATGAGCTCCTTTGAACTAGAAGGGCTTGTTGAGATCGCCGGTATTCTCGTTGGGCTTCTCCAGTACTGGCTCCATGAACTTTTGCTATTTGAATCTTCTTAAAATTGTTGGTGATAATTACAAATAACACACCAGAAAATACAAATAATAAAATTGCAAGAACTTATTATCAGGGCTGAGGCGCGGGAAACTCGCTCTCTTTAAGGAGATTCAAGCCCTCTGCGGTTACCTTGACTTGTCCCCCCGATGATACAACAGCCCGACTAAGTCGTATGGTTCACTAATACTGTACAATTGGATAAACCCAAAGCTTTATCACACACACTATTTTTATTTGCCTGATAATCTCACTCAAGACATAACAAAAGCAACACAAAACTTCTTCACCTCTCGTGTATATATATCTAGATAGGACATTAGCTCAAATATATAGGAGATAAGGCTTGGAGGTGCCTTGGTGGATATGAAACGAATGAGGACTTGGATGGATAAGCTACAGGAGACTTGATCAAGACCATGGAGTGGATAAGATTGGTGGACTTGATGAAGACTTTGGATTGCTTAACTTTCAAGTCTTGAAATGGATAGGAGAGAAGACTAAAAGAAGACTAGAATGGATTATCACAATTGTAAAAGGATCCATGATTGAGGATCTTGGTCTGGGATTTCGTTCATCTTCATAGGTGAACAAAATAGTTTTTTATTACCTACCTTCTAGAGCCGAAGGCAACTCAAAAAAAGTTTTTTATTTTTTTTTTATAAAGAAAAAAACTATAATTAGAAGGTCATGAATTATCAAACAGAATCTCTATCATACAATAAATCTTTTTTTTGCCTCTAATCGTGTTATAAAGGTGTGCTCTTAATGTTTAAAAAATAGAAGAAGCTCTCTATCTAAGAAGTATGGATATGGATGTACACGCGAACACGGATGTGAATACGGGACACGGCAATTTTAAAAAAATAGGGATACGAAAACGGTGGGGACACGACAATAAAATATATTTTAATATATTTTTATTTGTTATCTAAATTAATATTACATCTACAAACAATCAATATTAACAAAAAATAATTCTAATTTTTTTAAAGCCCTTTTAAATTAGTACTTATAGTTTATTATATGGATGATCTATTAAGTATTTAAATCTAAAAAAAATAAAAATAAACATTCAATATTTGTCAAAAATACTAAACAAAATGAAAGAAAAACAACTTGATATGTTCATAATGTATACTTATAGTGTCCCCGACGTGTCCCTTAAAAATAAATTAATTAAATAATAAAACACGCGATATAATATGTCACATACGTATTCTAAAAGTGCCCATATGTACTCAAAATGTATGCCGATATGTCCTTAAAATATCAATATATCCGACACAAATAGGACACTTCATAATAAATGTCGGGACTTCACAACTCGCCATCAATCCAAGTCTAAACAATTTGGTAGAGGAAAAGGACATGCATTATAGGGTGGTGGTGGCATATCTGCATTGGTCAGTGATTATACACACCAAGTGGCTTACAGCAAAGGAGAAGAAATTAATTAAAGAACTAGTAGTAGTAGTATATACACAAATGGATGATGAGATGAGAGTGTAGATCTAGATTGGATTGTGTGAGTGGGAGTGGGGGGAGAGATTATTCCTTAACACACTTGCCTAGGGGAATGTTTGTGGGTCCCTCTCTCTCTCTCTCTCTTTCTCTCTCTCCCAACAGAAAGAAGTGTTTGTCAGATCTTTCTCAAATCTTTCACATGGAAAAGAAAAGAAAAGAAAGGAAAGGGAACATGGCATGGAAAGACAATGATCATTCAATTTGAAATGGGGGGCAGTGAGAGTGATGAGTCTTCAAGACTGTTTGGATATAGAAACAAGTAGTTCAGCCTGCTGGTTACAGGCATAGTTGTTCCAATTAACCAATTGTGTTGTAACTGTTGTTTGTGGAAAATTATTGGTTAAAAATGTGGGGCAACATTCACATTTTTCATTGGTTTACAGCTCACACAAATTGGTATAGAACCCATATTAATAAAAAAATATAAATAAATATTACAGGCGACAGTTAATAATTATTTATTTGTATTTAAAATTATATTATTATAATGCGGGAAGGTCATTTAAAAAATTTAATTTAATTTTTTTCACACTTTCTTTTGTTAGTCAATTTGGCACTTTTAAATAGAATGCATCACAATGTAAATGAGAATTATTATAGAATCTTAACGATTAAAAATATTAGTTCACACAGCATATGAAAGTGTCAACAAATTCAAACCTGACTCTTCATCAACTTGATCCCAATTCCCAAGGCTTCAAGCAATTGTTTTGCCTGTGTTGATGAGACCTGAAAACTCAGACTTGTTCGCAAGAAACAATAGTAGGAGAGAGAGAGAGAGAGAGAGAGAGAGAGATGAAAATCATTCATAGCGCCATTGCCTTGCCACCCATCTGAGTTTGAGAAAATTAACAACCATAACATGCATGCTAAATTCAAAGAAAGAGTCCTTACTAAATGAAATATTTTTGATCCACAATTTAAACTCCTTACAACCTTGCACATAATAATAATAATACATTATTAAAATTCTTTGTACCAAACCCACCAGTTGCCCTCAAAAAATCTGGGCTTCAATCTCTTCTTCTATCCCAACCAAAGTTACCTTCACTGAAGCCAACCTAAAATAAGCTTCCAAATTCCCACCATAACCAAAGGGTAAAGGAAACATAAAGTTAAAAAGGAAATTAAAGAAAGGAAAAGAAAGAAGGGAGACCATCTATCTATTTTTTACGAAAAATGTTATACATAAACAGATTTCTTACTTAATTTTCTTACTACTAGACACAGAGATAATGAATTCATACTAATAAGAAAATTTGGTAAGATTTCCATTTATGTATAACATTACTCATCGGTTAGTTTTGAAGAAATCCAAACAAGTCACCCACTCTGCAACACCCCCAAAACAAAAAAACCCAAAAAAACACCAAAAAATAAATAAAAAGAAACTAAATTGTTGTTCGTCTTCTTTACCATGATCCACCACCCAACACTCCATTCCAATACCCCGTTGAATCTCCTCCTTGTTCTTTACCTTGCTCAATATCTGATGTGCTAGAGACTTGTTTCAGATCTTCAAATGGAAATAGAAGCCTCCCACCACTAGTCTCTTGCATCCCAAGCCCATCTAGAGAGAAATTAAGGGTAGGTTTGAATTCCTGCAGAGAAAACCCAGATGAGAAAATTGTGTTCTGATCCGACATCGGCATCGGCATCGGCACGAAGGAAGAATTCAACCCCCTTGAACAACTAATCCCAGTCAGAAGCTCCATAGCTGAAAGGTTTTTGTTGTTGTTATCAAAATTGGGCACTTGAATGAGTTCAGAGATGGTTTTGAAATCATGAGATGGGTAACCCAAGTTGAGATCTTGGCCTTCATGGACTTTAGGGTTCTGAGAAGTAGACTGTGATGAACTAGGCTGTTGTGGTGGGACCAGATCAGGAAGTTTCTTTGATGATGATGATGATGAAGATGGTGATGAAGATGAAGATCTTTTGTTCTTTCTTGAACATCCTCCAAAAGGGATGTTTCTGAGAGATCCACCTTCAGTCCAATACCTTCTACAACCCTTGCAAAAGTATCTTGGTTGTGTGAGACTGTAGTTGTTGTAGTAACAGAACTTTGTGTTGGTTGAATTGCACCTTGGACAGTTCAAGGCTTGTTCTTTCTGAGGCCTAACCCTCCTCTCTAACCCTGGCTTTGAACATGTGTTTGGTACTATGATCTCTTCCATTGGTTTCACTACTATCTCCTAAAAAAGCAAAACAAAAGCAACAAAAACAAAATGAAAAAACCATACACGTATAGCTTCAAGATCCAATAAAAAAAAAAAGAAAAAAACAAAGGAAGCTAGTCAGCTATTTTACACTTTCAGTTCTTCTACATGCACAAAATCCAATTATAAAATCAGACACAACCCACTCTTCCGAAAGGATTGTGTCCGGTTCTATATGCGATTATGTACACTTTCGCAAGAATCATAAAAGAAAACAAGAAAAAGAACAAATAATAATGATGACAATTGAATCTCTTTTTCAAACCCTTTATCTAGATAGGCAAAAGAACAATAAAGTGAAACATCTTGAAGAAGTGAAAGGAATGAAAAATAAAAATAAAGAGATTTAGTCCATGAAAAGCTCATAAAAGAAAGAAAATTTAGGGTTTCATGGAGATCAATTAGGAGAAGGTGATGGATCATTACCTGTGGCCATTGAGCAGTATCCATGGATGAAGAAGTGGTTTTCTTCAGAAGAGAGGAAAGTCACCTCTATTATTGTTGCAACTGATTTTAAAAAGCAGGAAAAGGAATGTTTGAGATGGTTTGTGTGGAGGTTCTTTGTGCTTTATGCGGGTTACTGTGCGTCTATGTACATGGAGAGAGATAGAGAGGTGGAGTGTCCTGTATAAAAATAATTTTTAATAATATATTAATTTTAAATTTATTAGTGGGAGACTAAATGTCACGTAATTTAATAGAAAGAACATTCTCTCTAGATCATATTACGTGTCATTAGATTTGTAAGGTTAATTACGGTATATATATTATTAGCGGTTAGTTGTTAACATGGAAAGGAGACAATAAAATAATTGTTGTTTTGAGAATTTAGTAAAAAATTAATTTTTTAATTTTTTTAGTCTATTTTATCTTTATGTGAGTAGAAAATGTAAGTGGTGATATAACACAAAATGAGTAAAAAGTTAAAAACTAACTTTTTATTTTGTTTCTAAAAGACCCCTAAGTATCAAATTTATCTTCATAAGATTTGAACTCTCAATCTCACGTCACATAGTGGTACTATATAAATATTAAACTAAAGGCCTTATCGCTTAAATTTGAAAAGATTCAAAACCGTTAATTTTTCAACAATTATCAAACACATTTATTTTTTTAAATTCTTAAAAAATGAAAAACAAAAAACAAAATTATTCAAAAACACAATTCTAAAACCCCACCTTAGTTACAACAATGGGTCTATAAATTAAAAAAAAAAAAAAAAATTCTCTCAGAATTTTTCGTCAAAAGTCAAAATTTGTTCATATTATGAACCCACACTAACTTCTTTAAATATATACCATTAATTTAATATTGTGAACACTTCCTAATTTTGCTTTTTTCACACACTAAACTTTGTTTACAGTGGCTAAAGCAACCATGCCTATATACATGGGTTGGAAGAGGAGTGTGGCTCACTACTTGTGTTCTTCTGATTTTTTTCTTCTCTTTAGTCTTTAATCGAATAGATTAAAAAATAATAATAATATAATAAAATTTCATTTAAGTGGGTCATCACTATAGTGTTCAAATGTAAGTTAAATCGAAAAGCAAACTTACATGCGTTCATTAAACGTCAAATACATCTTTATTATAATTAGGAGGCCTCATACACTAATTTAGGTATTAAAAATTTTAAAAATTATTAGCTATTTTTTGGGTACATCATATATTTACTTATTTTCCAGCCTTCTTAGCCATGCATGCATGACTTATTGTAACTTCTGGCGAGTATAATACCCAGCAACAACTATAAGACCATTCCATCAAACTACATATAAAAAATAGAAAAATATAAGGGGTTGTTTGGGATGACCTAAATAAGTGCACTTTTTATCTTTTTACGAAAAGATGTGCAGAAAAGTAGAAAGGTAATATGATGAAAAAAAGATAAAAAGATAAAAAGATGAATTATTTCTCATATGCCAAACTTGGCCTAAGTATACATATAAAAAATATTTTAAAATATATGTGTCAAAAATATTTAAAATTATATAAAACATGTGAAAAATATATTAAAATTCTAATTTTTTGACATTATTTAATTTTAACTAACACCTAATGGATAGTTAGTTGTTTAGCAAGATTTTCTTAATTATATAGATGAAATGAGAATGTCCATTCATAATTAATAGTATAGTTATAATGTAATAACCCTGACCCGTAATTAGCTATTAATCGGTAATTAAGAATGCTAATGAGTGGATTAAAATGAATTGTGAGATTAATATGTAATTTGCACGATAATTGGCTTCTATCTGCTACTTATAGCAATATCTGTTTGAAATTTTGCTTTAATATGTTAATTGGAATTTTTAGAACACCATGGCAAAATTTATTAAAAATTAATTCGGTTCCGTAAAATTGCACGTGATTAACTTGAGCCTTGACGGGAACTATTTTTGGGATTAATTGAATTTCGTGCTAACCCGAATAAATTAAGGTTACTTATATTTAAATTAAATAATGCAAGACTGGTGCCTAAATTAATTCTATTAACAATCCAAGATGTGATTAAGAGTATTATGTGTAGAGGCATTTGGTGGTATAGAGTGTAGGGAATCAAAACCCTTATGTGTGTGTGTTGGAAGTGTGCATGTGTGTGCACGTGTATGAGCTCAAAGTGAGGTGTGTGCTATGTACATTCGGCAGAGTGTAGGAGTGTGATAGTTGCTCATTTGATCCCTGGTGTTAGAGAGAGAGAGAGAGAGAGAAAGAGAGTGTAGCTAGAGAGTGAGAGAGTGAGCTCAAGAGGAAGGAAGCTAGGAAGGTTCACCCCCACACTGCTGAAATCAAGCACTAAGTAAGAATCTTTAGCATATTTTCTGTAGCTAACTTCCATGCATCATGATCTCAACTCATCTTGGAACAAATTTCATAAAATTAGCAAAAGAAGTGGGTCTTTGGGCATGTAGATGACTTGCATGTGTATTCTTGGTAGAACACCTCAAATTTTGTTATCTTAAGTTGAGTTTTGAAGTCCTTGCATGCATGTGAGTTTGATCATGTCCATAGTTCCAGAATTCATGAATTTGTTGTTCATCATTTGCATGTTTTGAGAAAAATCAAGAACATGGTTTGAAAACCCTCCATGCATGAGCTTTTGAGTTTAAATTTGCTACATCCATGAGTTTTTGAATAAAAGATGTTTCAAGGGTCTTGTATTGAGGTTTTCTAAAGCTATTTTTGTGTATTTGATCAAATCATGCAAGACCCCAAGGTTTGGAGGTGGTTTGGAAGCCATTTTTGCTAAGCTTTCTGCCCAGAATTTTACAGTTGGCTCGAGTGAAGAAGTGGTGGCTCGAGCCAACATTTCGAGCTCTTAGAATTTTGCACTCTGGCAAAGGCTGGCTCGAGCGAAGAAGTCTTGGCTCGAGCGAGCTCTATTTTTGTCTTCTGCTGGCTCTAGCCAAGAAAAGCTGGCTCTAGCCACCAGCCTATTTTCAGCATGTTTTCAAAAGATGTTTAAAGTACATATCTTCACTCCCATCTTTTTATGGGCATTCTTAGGCATGATTTATGAGCCGTTAAAGATTAATAAGTTAAGAAATAACATAAGTAAGTGAATTAGTAATTATGTGTTGAATCCGAGTATATGGGAAATATGAACAAGTTATGTAGCATGGAATGAATGGGAAATTAAAGTGACAAAGCTAAGCCATGTGTGACCACATGAATGAATAATAATGAGACATATTTTGTGCTATGTATTTTGTGATTGTAGGTCAAGACTCGAGGATTGATTGACCATTTACGGGAACCACTGTGAGTAACGTTATCGTAAAGATACGTTTATATGAAATTATGTTCCAAATGTGATATATCAAGCTATGATTTCTGAAATGATATATATTTCTGTGAACGAAGATCTATGTTTGAAATCTATTATGGCATCCATAGATAGTCCCAAGTCATGGGGGACGGCATGAAAATGCGGGTCCATGACATTTACGAGATCTCGTTAGCCACTTCATTGTGGTGATATGTGTTTAATCAGTGTCCGGGACCGGTTACTCTAGTCGGAAGACGTTATGTGATATGTTCTATGGGATGTACCATTATTATGTTCTGATATGAGATGATTATGATTATGCTATGATCTGTTTTATACATATGAAATGTTCGGAATTCGTTCACTAACCCCTTTACCTTAATGCTATTCACTGGGCTTTAGCTCACTGTTTGTATATATATGTATATAGGTGAGCGTTCTGGAGTGCAAGCCCGAGGGTTTTGTGGGGGACTGTGTTCTGTTACCAGCCAACCATTGTGCCTCACGTGGAGGTTCCCGAAGTGTCAGGGGTTCAAGTTTTGATTAGTTCTGTTTATGTATGAGACTTAATCTAATTATGTTGGATGTACTTAAGATACTGTAATGTGTGTGGTATAATATGTTAATGGTTGACTTATGGTTATGTAAATAAAGTTTTAAAATATTCTGTTTCATATAAGTCAGCACAGCTCATTGGACATTTATATTTATGTTATTGCTTCCGCAGCCCCTTATTATATGTTAATCTGTTCAGAGGCCTTCGGTAATCCAAGGATTACTAGCCGGTTACGATGCTAAACCTATAGGGGCGGGTTTGGGTCGTGACAGAGTGGTATCAGAGCACGAGTTATACCGCACACACGTGTCCATATGAGCTATAGGATGTCCTAGAAATGAAATAGGGACAATGCATTATCATATTTAAGTGTATGAACATATTTGAACTGAAAATGAATTGAAATGAAACCTATATGCATGATCAAAGAAGTTAAATGGAATAACATGTCTTGATAATTTCAAATACCGAATGTGAAATATGTATGAACACGAACGTATGAAAGTAAAGAATCATGTGACTGTTTTTCGAATTGAACTTGAAGTGTAAACGCATCTGGTATGAAATGAAATGTGAAATACGTAAGAACTTTCCTTGTATTGATAAGCACCCTGTTTCTGTATAGATCAATGGAAAGGACAAGAAATGTAGACGAATCTGAATCTTCTGACGCTAGAATTAGCCGGTTAGAGGAAATGGTTGAAGCCTTACCTGAAAATTTGAAACAACAGCAACAAGGGCAAACATATGTACCTGAACCAGCTAGTTATGATATGATAGCACTGACACAGAAATACAATAAGATGAAACCACCGGAATTTCTGGGGGGTATTGACCCGTTAAAGGCCGAGGCTTGAGTTTTAGAAACTGAAAAAATATTTGAGGTATTTCCGTGTACTGAGGCCCAGAAGTTTTGTTGGCAACATTCACACTTAAAGAAGAAGCTATGAGATGATGGATGTTAGTGCGAAATGATAATGAGGGTGTAACATGGGATAGATTTAAGGAAATTTTCTTCGAAAAATATTTTCCCCAATGCATCCGGGATAGGAAAGTATCTGAATTTATACAACTGAAATAAGGCAAAATGATTGTGGCCGAATATGAAACAAAATTTACTGAGTTAGCCCGATATGTACCCCATATGATTGACACCGACTAGAAAAAGGCTAGGAAATTTGAAGGTAGGCTTGACTTAGATGTGTATGACCGTGTTGGCATCTTAAAATTACCAAAGTACGTGGATGTTCTTGATAGGGCCTTAATATCCGAAGCAAACATAGCAGCTTTGAAAATATCCAAATCAACTGAATCAAAAAGAATGAAACAGAAGAAACAAAAAGTTGAAATGACTGGTAATTCGATGACCTCTACAACTGAAAATTTTGGGGCAATAACTGTGAACAAAGAGAGTTGGGGCAGTAATGTGAACAAAGATATACCTGTCTGTAGAGAATGTGGGAAACAACATTGGGGCATCTGTCGCCGTTTGTCAGGGGCTTGTTTTAGATGTGGTCAGAAAGGGCACTTGGCTAAATCCTGCCCACGAACTCATCCGAACAACAATAAGCCTAACTCTACACCCTAGTTCCAGAAAATGCTCAGAACATCGAAACGACTAATGCAGGTATTACCCTAACCTTGTGTAATTGTTTTATGGGAATTTGTGGGTGAATCATGCATTGCTTAGCTTGATATAGATTGTGGGAATATTGATTGAACCAATCGAACTGTTAGAACTATGAACTCATGTTAATGGAACGTCGTAAACTTAACGAACCACCTATGTCTTGGAAATTATTGGAACTTGTGAATAGTGGGAATTTGTCGAGTTAAATCTTTGTACCGTATTGTGAAAATTTAATACGAACTGTCAAGTGTGACCTTTTGAACTATGCTAGAACTATTGAACATGGAAACACATTGTGATTGACTTTAACTTGGGAAATCTATATGACCATGACTTGAGTTGAACTGTTATATATCGACTGACATCATCAAATGACTAGACCCGTGATCTCGAATTGTGTATATGAATCAGTCACGTAGGGAATTGCTGAAATTGAGAACCTATGTCAGTTGGGAAGAATGAACTTCTGCTTATGAATTCGTGAACGAATGCCTAAATGACAATTGATCCTAGACTCGTATCTATATATATATGTGTCCTCGCCTGTGAGCCTATTAGAATTGATGGGATTGAACTGTGATTAATGAACATTCTGAGACCTACTGGTTAATATGAACTATCGTGACTGACCTATTGAACTGTGCTTGAACTGTTAAACATGGAGACATATTAGTAGTGACTGTATATGGAACATGTTTGAACTCATATATATATCTATATCTTTGCATGAAATGTTGGCTAATTACATTGTATCTAGACTGAGTGGACTTATGACTTATTGCCTTAATTGTCATATCTGGAGGAACTGTTTGTGTTCATCTGTATATAGAACTCGTGAACCTGTATTGGGAAGGCTATTAGACTCTGGACATGTACATATATGACTATACCTTTGCTCAGAATGATTGATATGATATTTGTTTTGATAATTTGACCATTGGAATTTTGACTCTGGGATTGTATGACTAAGTAAAAACCCCATATGATAACCTCTGAACTGTGGACTGTGATTGTTGAACATTGACTAGACTGTTGACCAGACCAGTGAGCCTATGCTTTAATGACTGTATGACCAATCTGAAACTTCTGTATAACGATCTGCTATTGTGTACCTTATGCTTACATGAACTCAGTTGGGAAATTGTTCTATTGACTGTGATGTTTACTTTGATATGAACTACTGTGATACATAACTCTGCTATGATTTGAGAACCGAGGAACTTAGAACAACTGTAAAACTACTGACTATTATAGAACTACTGTACCCCGTCAGAAATAATAAAGAAAAAACCGTTACCTGATTTAATCTGATAGAATTGTGGTTTGATGAAACCTTTGTTTGACTGATAGAACTCCTGTTTGATGACTCACGCTTGAATTGTTACTTGATATGACTGGGTAGAACTTCATCTGAGATGATCGGGTAGAACCTTTATTAATTTGATCTGAGGAGACCCCTATTGAAAGCCGCTATCTGATTTGATTACACTATAGGGGATTGGGAACTGCTTATGATGGAATGGCAAAGCCGTGTTGTTAGGGGAACGGACCGAATAAAAAAATTGAATTAATCTTGAACACTTAGGAAGAATGTGAATCGTCAGTAGCAGACTATGTGAATATGAAATTTGGTACCTTGTGCTTGGGAGATATGGGAATACTGTATATATGACATGTGATTAATTGCCCAGTATTACCGTTATGACCTCGAATTTGTTTGGCAAGGAGAATGATTACTTCTGGGTTACTATATTTTAAAACTAATGGAATCTGTTGACAACAGACTGGTTTGATTGTAAACTCTAACGGTCCGGGGGTACATGTAATCAGTATGACTGCTTCTATATCGACACATAGTATGATTGAATCTGTGAAAACTGAGACTGATGAATGGTGTATGAAAGATTACTTCAGAATGACCCAGACTAACTGTGATGGAATACCGAATCGGAAACCAAATTGAACAAAGACTGAATGATCGACTTGAAAATGAATAAACCAAATTTCTGTAACTTAACGGGGGGAAATTACTTATGAAAATGAGACCAATACCAATCTGTAACCCCGATAAGTGCTTGATAAAAGTAATGTGAGTAGTAATACAGTAAAGTTGTGTGCAACTATATTTATGTTCTATGTCTTGAAATAAGTTTTGCTCTCTGAAATGTTATATGTTGCATACTGAATGAATGTTAAATTTTCTGAAAAGTATTGTGGCACCCTTAGTTCATGTGGCCCTCGCCCGGGGGTAAGAATACCATGGCCGATGGCCCTTGCCTGGGGGCAACAATACCATGGCTATGTGTGTGGGTCTCTGGACCAAATGAATCTAATAACTAAAGGGTGTACCACGTTTGATTATATGCAAAGTCTGAATATGCAAATGATTATGAATACGTATATGAATCAGTATCTGTTCTGCTACGCTTATGCGTTCTATTCTGTTAGTGCTAATGAATGCACCACGTATGTTTAAGCAAGAAATGTGACAACCAAGTGTGATCTGGTCAAGAATGTGAAAATGAACATGTATCTAGATCTGTTCTAGACTGAAATTTGAATGGGTATAAGACTCTGTGTTAATACGAACCTTAACTTCGGTATATGATTATGATTCTGTCTTCAGTTATGAGCCTATTTGTGAACATGGTTATGTTTCTGTTTTGTAAAGAGTTGGAGTTGTTTGTTTTTCTGATATAAGATAACTCGAGTTTGGGGACCAAACTCTTTTAAGGAAGGAAGACTGTAATAACCCTGACCCGTAATTAGCTATTAATCGGTAATTAAGAATGCTAATGAGTGGATTAAAATGAATTGTGAGATTAATATGTAATTTGCACGATAATTGGCTTCTATCTGCTACTTATAGCAATATCTGTTTGAAATTTTGCTTTAATATGTTAATTGGAATTTTTAGAACACCATGGCAAAATTTATTAAAAATTAATTCGGTTCCGTAAAATTGCACGTGATTAACTTGAGCCTTGACGGGAACTATTTTTGGGATTAATTGAATTTCGTGCTAACCGAATAAATTAAGGTTACTTATATTTAAATTAAATAATGCAAGACTAGTGCCTAAATTAATTCTATTAACAATCCAAGATGTGATTAAGAGTATTATGTGTGGAGGCATTTGGTGGTATAGAGTGTAGGGAATCAAAACCCTTATGTGTGTGTGTTGGAAGTGTGCGTGTGTGTGCACGTGTATGAGCTCAAAGTGAGGTGTGTGCTATGTACATTCAGCAGAGTGTAGGAGTGTGATAGTTGCTCATTTGATCCCTGGTGTTAGAGAGAGAGAGAGAGAGAGAGAGAGAGAGAAAGAGAGTGTAGCTAGAGAGTGAGAGTGAGATCAAAGAGGAAGGAAGCTAGGAAGGTTCACCCCACACTGCTGAAATCAAGCACTAAGTAAGAATCTTTAGCATATTTTCTGTAGCTAACTTCCATGCATCATGATCTCAACTCATCTTGGAACAAATTTCATAAAATTAGCAAGAGAAGTGGGTCTTTGGGCATGTAGATGACTTGCATGTGTATTCTTGGTAGAACACCTCAAATTTTGTTATCTTAAGTTGAGTTTTGAAGTCCTTGCATGCATGTGAGAGTTTGATCATGTCCATAGTTCCAGAATTCATGAATTTGTTGTTCATCATTTGCATGTTTTGAGAAAAATCAAGAACATGGTTTGAAAACCCTCCATGCATGAGCTTTTGAGTTTAAATTTGCTACATCCATGAGTTTTTGAATAAAAGATGTTTCAAGGGTCTTGTATTGAGGTTTTCTAAAGCTATTTTTGTGTATTTGATCAAATCATGCAAGACTCCAAGGTTTGGATGTGGTTTGGAAGCCATTTTTGCTAAGCTTTCTGCCCAGAATTTTACAGTTGGCTCGAGCGAAGAAGTGGTGGCTCGAGCCAACATTTCGAGCTCTCAGAATTTTGCACTCTGCCAAAGGCTGGCTCGAGCGAAGAAGTCTTGGCTCGAGCGAGCTCTGTTTTTGCCTTCTGCTGGCTCTAGCCAAGAAAAGCTGGCTCTAGCCACCAGCCTATTTTCAGTATGTTTTCAAAAGATGTTTAAAGTATATATCTTCACTCCCATCTCTTTATGGGCATTCTTAGGCATGATTTATGAGCCGTTAAAGATTAATAAGCTAAGAAATAACATAAGTAAGTGAATTAGTAATTATGTGTTGAATCCGAGTATATGGGCAATATGAACAAGTTATGTAGCATGGAATGAATGGGAAATTAAAGTGACAAAGCTAAGCCATGTGTGATCACATGAATGAATAATAATGAGACATATTTTGTGCTATGTATTTTGTGATTGTAGGTCAAGACTCGAGGATTGATTGACCATTTACGGGAACCACTGTGAGTAACGTTATCGTAAAAATACGTTTATATGAAATTATGTTCCAAATGTGATATATCAAGCTATGATTTCTGAAATGATATATATTTCTGTGAACGAAGATCCATGTTTGAAATCTATTATGGCATCCATAGATAGTCCCAAGTCATGGGGGACGGCATGAAAATGCGGGTCCATGACATTTAGGAGATCTCATTAGCTACTTCATTGTGGTGATATGTGTTTAATCGGTGTCCGGGACCGGTTACTCTAGTCGGAAGACGTTATGTGATATGTTCTATGGGATGTACCATTATTATGTTCTGATATGAGATGATTATGATTATGCTATGATCTGTTTTATACATATGAAATGTTCGGAATTCGTTCACTAACCCCTTTACCTTAATGCTATTCACTGGGCTTTAGCTCACTGTTTGTATTATATAGTATATAGGTGGCGTTCTGGAGTGCAAGCCCGAGGGTTTTGTGGGGGACTGTGTTTTGTTACCAGCCAACCATTGTGCCTCACGTGGAGGTTCCCGAAGTGTCAGGGGTTCAAGTTTTGATTAGTTCTGTTTATGTATGAGACTTAATCTAATTATGTTGGCTGTACTTAAGATACTGTAATGTGTGTGGTATAATATGTTAATGGTTGACTTATGGTTATGTAAATAAAGTTTTAAAATATTCTGTTTCATATAAGTCAGCACAGCTCATTGGACATTTATATTTGAATAAGTCTAGGCTTCAGGAAAAAAAAAAAACGGGAAAAGGATCAGGAAAGGAGGAGGAGGAGGATCGTTGCAGCCTCCGCCGTCGCCCGCCGTCGGTCGTCTGCCCAGCCCCGCCGTCACCTAGGCCCGCCTCCGCCTCTGCCAGCCCCGCCTCCGCCTCCGCCCATTTTTATGGCCCCCTCCAGTTCCTCCTCCTCCTCCTCTCCTCCTCCGCCCCTCCTCCTCCTCCCCCCTCCTCCTCCTCCTCTTCCTCAATTTTTCCTGACATTTTTCCTGTTTTTTTTTCCTGATACATAGCAGCTCTGTTTATATTTATGTTATTGCTTCCGCAGCCCCTTATTATATGTTAATCTGTTCAGAGGCCTTCGGTAATCCAACGATTACTGGCCGGTTACGATACTAAACCTATAGGGGCGGGTTTCGGTCGTGACATATAACAAACCACATTAACATGTCTTGATTAAAATTGATCAATTATAAAAGAAACAAAGTTAAAGGTTTGATTGAAATCTTAACTTATGTAATTTATTTCTACTTAAGGAAAAATTTTACTAACCAGTCTTATTTCCTAATGATTGTTGTTAATGTTGAAAAAAATATATAAAATGTATATATTGAAATATGTTAAAATATCTTAAAACATATAAATAATTAAAAATAATTTAATATTTTATTTTATTTTATTTATTGATAATTCTTAAATCTCTCATTAACAAAGTTCTTATGACAAATCTCAAGGGATTTGGCTTAGTAGATGTAGAAAGCAATTGAAAGGTGTATCACTCAAAAGATTACAGGTTCGAAATTCACGAAAGCCAAACATGCAAACCTTCCTTAGGATCACTGGATATTTATTTAGTTGTTAATTTGATAGTTCTGAAATTTAGTCAAGATACACATAAAATAAATCAGACATCCGATTATAATAGTAATAAAAAAAATTTAAAAAAAAAAACTTACCACAAAATTCAATAATTTATGCTAATGGTATATACATAATTAATTTATTTTTCCCATTTGAAGCGGAATGAAACGTGTCCCACGGAGTGATGCGAGCGAGCGAGGGGTTGAGAAGAGCGTCGGCGAAAAGCATGAATGGGAAAGAAAGGGTGGGGGCCCTGGTGCGCTTAGGGCGGTGGTGGTGGGCCCAGACATCATATGCGCGTGCAATTCCCCCAATTTCAATTCCTACCAGCAAAGGAATCAATCAATCACCACCGTCCGATCCATCAAACAAAAAAAACAAACAACATGATGTCACTTTATTATTTTCACATTACGTGGATCCCAACCACCGTTTTAGTGCGTTCCATGTCAGCTTTATATTCCCTTCCCATGCATCCTCCTCATTCAAATAAAGGAGGATCACCACTAAAAACATCACCACTAATAATATTAATGCATTAAAAAAATAAAAAAAAAATAAAAAATACAATTCAAAGACTAAAATATCACATTATTACTGACGGAACCCACTACCACCTAATTAGTAGGAGTATTAATTAGTGCTCCCAAACATTTTTCTTCAAATAATATCATCAAATTAAAATTATCAATTATTTTATTTTATTTTATAAATTATAATTGCAAAATCTGTTTTTTGTGATTTGATTTAACCCAACACTCATTATTTATCCCATACAAAATCAATTGCTCCGTCTAAAATAAAAATAATAATATTTATTATATATATAATAAACATTCTAATTACTTGTTGAATTTTTAATTTAACATTAAAAATTTAGCACAAGTTCAAACTTAGGGGTTGTTTGGGATGACCTAAATAAGTGTACTTTTTGTCTTTTTACGAAAAGATGTGCAGAAAAGTAAAGAGGTGATGTGATGAAAAAAAGATAAAAAAATAAAAAGATAGATTATTTTTGAGTGGCCAAACTTGACCTTATATTTTAATACATTTTGGTCAAGTCTTAAAATTTTAAAGACTACCAAGATGCTCAAGTTAGGCCTGTGAAAATGGATGCCCTACTACTATAATTTTAATTCAAATTGATAATTTTAGCTCAACTTCAAACTTATTATTCAATATATATATATATATGACAGAATAGTCAAAATTTAGGGGAGAATAATAGAACATTTCTCTAAAATACATTAATGTGACAAAATAGCCAAAGAATCTTTTATTAGTCAAAAAGTGTTATCAAGATGAATCAGAGCCGTTGGATTTCGGCGACTGGCGCAAACAAGATTTTGCATCGGGACCCACCAAAATCTCAAGGGAGAATAATGGAATTTGATATCCAATTATCCATCGACTCTAGGGGCGACCATTCGGTGGTGTGTGCAGTTTCTCACCAATTACATGAATCGATATATATGATTTTTTTTTGGGTGAATAGTATATATATGATTTTTGCTAAGAATTTCAATACTTAAATTTGGTGAGACTCGAAACCTAATGAAAAACAAATATATACATATAAATGATATGTACATAAAAAAATAAAAAACAACATTGATGCGATTTAAAAATAATCAGTGTGTTTGGTTTGAGTTTTTTGGATTAAGTTTTTTGAAAATTGACTTTTTTTGTTTTCGTATTTTTTTGTTTTTAGTGAATATTTTTAAAATTTTAAACATTTTTTTTTTTACTTTTTTAGATACACCTTACTTAGATGTATCTAAAAAGTAAAAAATTTGTGAAAAAATATTTTAAAAAATTAATAAATACATAAAAATATAAAAAATGTACTGAATTCTTGTATTTTTTTTGTATTTTTGATATTTAGTGAATTTTTAAAAGATTTTTTTACAATTTTTTTACTTTTTAGGTGTATTTATGTTAGGTGTGTCTAAAAAAAAAATTTGCTTAAAATATTTAAAAAATTCAATAAAAACAAAAAAAATACGAAAAATAAGAAAGTAAAATTTTTTGAAAAGTATTTTTTGAAAAGTGAAAACAAGCAAGGTGAATGATTTCTCCTCAATTACATATATATAAAAATTAGAATAACATTTAACAAGTCTAAAATTATTAAAAATACTCTTATCCTAAATTCAAGTCACGGGATTAAATTTAAGTGTTGTTATTAACATTAAATCAATTATTTTGAATCCTCATTTTATATATTTTTTTATTATAATAATAACCTCAAATAAAATTATTAAAAAGAACATCAATAATTTTAGGATATTTCATCCCGCAATTAAGCACACACACCCATTACATCATAAATTAGGGTTTATGAGAGCATCTACTTCCATCACCACTCATTCATCTTCCCCAAATCCCACCTTCAAAACCTATACACCCTCAAAACCTTGAAAACCTTTTAGTGGCAATAATCCGGCAGTAACGGTGGCAATCATTTGATTACATACACTTCTTTGGTAATAACAATGAATGAAAGTTTTTTCGGTAGCTACAACTCTATAAGACGAGAGAAGTACAACGATAAAAGATCAAAGAAGGTTCATAACTTTGATAGTATTCTTAACTTAGAGGAGATTGGTTTTATAAGGGTAAGTTTCTTGAAAAAAAAAAATACAAAAATAATAAAAATTGTTTGTCATTTTTTTGGGATTAAACTCCCAAACGTATGACTGAAATTTGGAAATATAAGCCCGAACATTGTTCATTTATTCTGGAATAAGTAACTGAACATTTCTTATTTGTTCGGGAATAAATAATCAAAATTTGTGAAGATCGCAAAACTCAAGAAAAGGAAATTTTGTATCAACAACAAAAAAATTTTAATTTATTTTCTCAAGTCATGAACAAATATGTGGAGATAAAGTAGTAATTACATTCGTGAGTTTTGTTAGGATTTTTGAAAGAGAAGTTTTTTGGGGTGTGGATGTGTACATTCAATTGAATGGATAAAATATTTTCACAATAATTTTAATATTATTTAGAGGAAAGAAAAGAAATTTTAAAAAATTTAAAAATTATAAATAGAATCCAAAAAAATGAAAAATTTTAAATAATTAATGAAATACTAATAACAGTATTCTTAAATTTACAGTTACGTAATATGAATTCACAATACCCAACAAATTTTTCTTAAGTTAGGCAATTGACTCGGAATTTGGATGGTGAGACGAGGTGTTACACAAAATGTTATTGGGGGATGTGGGCCGTTTTAAGCAATGAGAAATGGCACACACCCACCCTTATGCAGCACATGCCCGAACTTGTGTGATTCATTTATTTGGACAAAAAGCTTAGGCCTACCCAATCTTTGAAAATAAAATAAAAATAAAAAACAGCTTAGACCTACCTCTCCCTCCCTTTAACCATGGCCCATAAATATGATGTTACTTTTTTTGTTACTTCCACAAAAAATACACATACTAGAAAACTATATTAGGTATATATTTTTCGTACCAACAATTTTTTGTATGTAAATGAAAGGATCTTGGATTTGTTAAGTGCATAAAAATTAAAAGATAAATGAAATTACTTATATATTCATATTGTTTGAGTAACCAAATGAAAAAGTTTTTTTTTACAAATTCCCATTTATGTTCTTCTAATTCTCCTAACTCAATAAAAATAAATAAATAAATTTAGACTCTTTCTTTTTTTCATCTTTTTATCTTTTTTTTTACTTTCCCTTTTTACTTTCATCTAGGAATTCAAGATCCATATACAACATTCAAGTATTGTTTTGAGTAAATGCCAAAGCAATACTTTTTCAATTAGGATTCTCTCTCTCTCTCTCTCTCTCTCTGTCTCTGACAATGGGTTTAAGTTGAGACTGGTTTATAATTTCAAACCCATTATATCACAAGAGAACTTTTTTGGGCTCAAATAGTTGACGACGGGCTAAGCCCAAGAATTACTGCATCAAATTCCAGTTGCCCAAGAAAATAAATTCTTGACGCGGACCACATTTTCACCAAATGTTTAAACGCTGGGCGTCCATCTAAACAAAAAATCATTAAACAGTGTCCAAGTACCACGTTGCAATCTTTATGTAATACTACAAATGAAAATTTGTAATGTACATTAAGATAATTTATTTATTTATTTTTGCATATTTATTAATTTGGAACATTAGGTAAATAATACAACAATTACTCTCCATCTACATAGGATCTGTTTAGTGTAACTTATTATAAATTGAAAGTTGATAATCAAAATGAAAGTAAAAAATACCCGTCTTCTACTTTTTAGATAATTTAATTTTTAAAAAATTATTTAAAGTGATTATACCTAATAAAATGTAAGTAAAAATTATAGCAAATAATATGATATAAACTTTTAAATTAACATAAATTATAAACAATTTATTTAAACTGTAACAAAAATTCTTTTATGAAACTATACTCATATTTTAAAAACTATTGGTTCTCATAACTTAAAAAGGCGAGATTGTGCTAGCTTCCTTAATATATCTCTCTATCTTAAATTATTAAAGAAGGAGGGAGAGAAATGGGGAGGGTACCTTGTCGTTCGAAAGTGGGTTTGGAAAAGGCACCTTGGCCTCCCACTGAAGATAGATCCCTCACTAAATGCATTGGGGCACATGATCATGGCCAATGTATCTTTGCCTAACAAAGCTGGTAGTAATCTTCCCTCTCATCCATCCTTTCATTGTCTCATTCATTCATTCATTGCTAGCTAGAGTCTATCATTCATTACTTGGTAGTAATTCTCATGATTATTTCACAACATTTAAATGATGCAATGATGATCTCATTTCTCATTAAAGACATCAAGAAAAGAGAATCCACTCGAAGGAGAAGAAGAAAACCCCACCTTAAAGTTTTTAAGTGGTAGTTATCCAATTCAGGCAACAGATGATGGTGGAACAACTATAAAGGTAAAATACATGCATGGGCTGCAATGGAATTAATGATAAGATCATGCACTTTAATTTGAACTTGTACAGATCATAGTCCTCAAGAGGGAGTGCATGTCGGCTTGTTGGCTCTAAAGAAAGATGGTGGCATTGCCGCCATGAAAAGAAAACAGGGTCCTGTTCTTCCTCTTTTTTTTAGGTTGTTGATGGGCATGACATATGGCACATGTTCAGCTATCTGAGCCCACCACAAGATGGGACCTAGGTTTTCTATTCTTATCATTAGCAAATCATGTAGACTAATTTAATTACATGATCAAGATGGGCTTGACAAAATCCCAAAGCTCTATTTCCATTGTCTTTCTAAGTTTACTATACCAAAATTAAGCATGGGAGGGTCTTCGACGGACACCATCAATTTCCACCCAAGATTCATTATCTTCTCTTACAAGTTGATCAGATCAAATCGGGCCATACAAAACTGAACATGTCATAGACTAATGCTAAATTTTCATTTGTAGAGGGAAAAATAAAAGAAATCCTTAAAACCAATACATATCAGTGTACATTGACCCTCTTTCTTCTTTTTTTTCTTTTCTTTTCTTTTCTTTCTTTCCTTTTTTTTATTATTTTATTATTATTATTATTATTTTGAATATATGGAAGAATTTTTATGCAGTCTCTGAATTTTGAATTTGTAGAGAAATCTATAGTGAGGAATGAAAAATCAAGGAAAAAGTTAAAAAAAGAAAAGAAAAAACTTCTACCTCATTCACTTTTGTTTTCGTTTTGAAAAAGTACTTCAAAAATTATTTCAAAATGAATTATGTGAATAAAACTTATTCAACAACAAACACCACGTTAAATTTGAATTTATATTGTACTTTTTTGAGATATATACCTTCTCCAAACTTCATTTAGCTAATCCAAAGGGGGCATTGATGACTTGTTAGGTAAGTATTAATTTTCATTTAACTAAAATTTAGTGCTTGCCTCTCTACCTCGGTCTCTGTAGAAATCTACTCTTAAATTTTCGTAAGAGGGTGCATCAAGGACAGATGTAAATATCCCATTTGAATAGACTTTGATCATCTCTCTTTTATTTATGTAATGGTAGATTTTTATTATATATCTAACAGTTATAAAATAAAAATAAAAATTTATAATTATTTTAAATTAAAAAAATCATTTTACTTAGCCCCGGTTTGGTTTTCCACTTGGGTTAAAAAATCACAAAAGGACAAAAAAAAAATTGTCATTCCAAAACTAAAAAGCCAAAAAAGCCAAACAAATAAAAAAGTCTCAAGCTAAAAAAGTCAAAAAAATTAAAAAAATTAACTAAAAAATTCATTACCAAATGACCCCTTACTATTAAATGATATAATAAAACTTCTCCATTATAAATATATAATGAGACCTCGTTTGGCAAGTGCCTCGTTTAGTCAAAAAGTCAAAAAGTTACTAAAAAAATTAAAAAGTCAACAACCCATACCAAAAAGTTAAAAATTCTCTTTTCTCTTTACTTTTTGCACAGCTTTTTATAAAAAGTCAAAAAGTCATTCTAAATATACTAATTTTTTTTACACCATATTTTAATCCAAAAATTAAAAAATTACTAAAAAAATCTGTTTCCAGACGATGCCTGAATATATAATGGAGAGGATGACAATTCCATTTGAGACAGCCTTTGGTTTGATTTTGTGTTGGCAGCTTAGACTATCGCATTCTTGGTTCAATTAATAGGACCCATATCAACGCAGTCCCCAAGACTTAAACATCCACATGCCACATGGCTAGTCAGCCACCCCATGTTAATAGTACGCACCAGTCTTGAAATGTATTAATGTTTTTTTATGAAAGTTTTGTTTGTAATTAAAACTTGTTTGGCACTTCCAAACTCAGCTCAATTATTAAGAAGAAGAAAAGAAAGTTACAGGAAAGCACCTAAATGTACGAACTAGCACCACCATACTGCATTTCTCATATATATTATCAGTTATGCTACATATCACTAAATTTCTATCATTAATATTATCATTAACGATGTGACAAGCTAAAAAAAAAACAAAAACTAACACACAAAACACATGTGGCAGTAGGTGGGACTCACTGCCACATCCCTAGTGCAACTACTAATTAGTGTTCTGCATCATTTTTTATATATTATCCACTAAACATACACACGTGTTTCCATACTGCTATACTCAAATACCTGTATAACCACCGTATATCTCCTCTTACCTCGACCTCTAGCTCTGTCACAAACTGCTGATCACCATACAAAACAAACTTTACGTACTAGGATTATTATATACTATTTCTTTATGTTCTTCTCTAATGGAGTGAGTATTCATATGTATATATATATTTGTAATTTTTTGGATGCTACACTTTTAATCGAAAACTGCCTTTGAGTCTCCGGAAACCATGAGCTCCGAGACAGACCACAACCTTGCAGCTTCGGTAGAGTTGGATCCCAATTTGGATGTTGAAGCTTCGTTGCAGTCTGCCAGGTACTTTCCAGAAACGTTTTCAAGCCTCGGATGCGTAGCAACGTAGCAAGTCGTCGCAGCGGCCTGAACAAAAATTCAAATTCATTAACACACTTGCACCCACTATAAATACTTACAATAACATATATAAATTAAGTGTATATCATCAAAAATTTGAGAGCGTGATTAATAAACACTACCTGAGGAATTGTCTTCAAGAACTTGGAAGCCAAGAAGAATACCAGATCTGCATATTTTATCACTTCAATTTTACAACCTCAAGACTCAACTAGATGCGTATATATATATATATATATATTTATCAACAATGCTAGGTATCATGAAAAAACTTTCATGAAAATGATCATGAAAGATTTATAACCATTAGATTACACTTAAAATAAAACACCACACATTAATTAAAATAATCTAAGAGTCATAAACCTTTCATTATCATTTTCATGAAAATTTTTTCATGATCCCTAACTTTTCTCTATATTTATATATATGCATGAATCTCAGGTTTAGAGAATAGTAGCGACCTGTTATGGGGCCTTCGCGGTCTCTGGTGAGTCTGGTTCTCACAATACCTGGATGAACGCAATTCACTGTCACGTTTGCCTCCATTTCCTGCAATATTATTAATTCTAAATATTCTTGAGAAAACATAATAAATTTCGCTTTTGTTTTCATTTTTCATTTTTTCTATTAAAAAATGATAGTAATTAATTGCCTTGAGTCTCTGAGCGAGTTCCTTGGTGTGCAAAACATTAGCGAGCTTCGAGAGCGCATAAGCACGTGTCGCATCGTAAATACTGTCAAAGACCGAGACAAATATTTCAGAGCAGATCAAACTTAAAAAGAAACAATAATAAATTTCATTTTCATCTCATTTATTCCGAATCAAGCAGTATTTATTTACAAGTTTCCCGTTTTTCTAAGATTTCACTATTCAATCCTTCTCTCTTACCTTTTATTTTTGGTTATCAGCCCGAGATAACGAATCAAGTCGCCGGAAAACCAGCTGTGAATGCTCGACGACACGTTCACTATGCGTCCTTGAACGCCGGTGTCCTTTGCCGTTTCGATCATCTTGTTCAGCAACAGTTTCGTCAACAGAAAGTGACCTAAATTTTTAAGCAGGAAACACCTTAGCTGCCTCTGAATATTAATTCACTATTTATGTGCGCATTTGAAAATGTGGTTAATAAAATTTACCTAAATAATTGGTAGCGAAGGTCATCTCCACTCCATCTTCGGAGATAGCGTGCCCGTGTGAGAATTTTCCGGCGTTGTTTCTAACAAACAAGAGAAGCAGATTAGCATATATACAGATGTATCATGTATATATAATTGATTGAAAAGATTAGTTTTTTGGAGTTAGTTACATGAGGAGATTGAGAGGCAAATTGAGAAACTCGAACTCAGAAACGAAGCTTCGAACGGAATTGAGAGAGCTAAGATCAAGAACCATTAGAACAATCTCCGAATCAGGAAACTCCGATACAATACGAGCCTTTGCGTCCTCTGCGGCCTTGAGGCTCCGAGCCGGGAGGACCAGCCTAGCGCCGCGCTTGGCTAAGACACGCGCCGTCTCAGCTCCGATTCCTGACGTGGCGCCTGGTGAACCACACGATCAAACAAGCACGTGTGAGTATCGTTATCTCCTGCACTTGCGGCCCTATTTCGACGATGATGATTGAGCATGTGGAGTACTCTGCTTACCTGTGATGATGGCGGTGATGGAGCACAGATCGGGGCAGCTCTCCGTGACTTGTTCGGCGGTGGACTTGGAGCCATAGCCACTCGGGCCGATTGAGCCGATCAGGTATTTTACCGTTTCAAGCATTTTTGCTTCTTTTTGTTATCGTCCTGTGTCTATGTTCTCTTCTCTAATTGGACCTCTGATTCTCTGACTGTGGGGAGGAAAGTAAAGTAGCTTAGCTATACACTTCGCAGAAAATATGAAAGGCGGAGTTTAGAAAGGGGTGGCTGTTGTCAGGCATGCACGCACTTGGTCCGCCTGCATTTACTTTTGAAAGAGAGAGAGAGAGAGAGGGTGGTAGGGGATGGTGATTTGGCTAGTCTCGGTTACCAGGTGGAGAGAGAGAGAGAGAGAGAGATGGGTGGTCTGATTAGAAACGTAGGAGAAAGAGTGGATTGGAAATGAGAGAGTTTTATAATGTTCCTCCTTGTAAAGTTATGGAATCAATCAAAGTAAAGATAGAGGGAGAGCATTACATCTTTGTCATTATTGATTGAGATTAAATTTTGTATGATTGCCTTTATTATTGTTTATTACATAGTCTAAATTGGCATTAAAAAAAAAAAATTTAAAACAAATGTTCACTAATAAAGATTTTACGGCGTTTTTTTTTAATATGAAGAATATTATGGACTAATTTACACACAATAAATTAAATTCTTATAATTAAAATAAATTTCTTTGAAATAAGATTTAAACCATATCCACGCAGTCTTAAGAATTGTTAAAACAAAGGATAAATTACATTGACACTTTCTGAAATTTGATTTAATTATATTTTATTCTCTGACATTTTAAAAATTACATTCTCACTCTTGTGGTTAATACTCTCATTTCACAAATTTTCTGTTTATATAAAAAGTAACAATTCTTAGCAAAAAAACAAAAGAAATTATATTTTAAAAAAAAATAAAGTAAAGGAAAGGAAAAAAAAAACATAAAAAGTAAAGTAAAGTAAAGCAAAGCAAGAAAAGAGAAAATATGTAATTTCAATATTTTCATTTCATTTAAATAATTACAATGACGCGGAAGTTGGTGTACTTTTCAAATGTAAAGAAGTGATATGTATTAAATTCAAATATCAATAGTTTAAATAATTACACACATCATATCACATATAAACTTCATTTATTGTCATATCACTAGAGCTATTTTTAGAGGTACAAAATTAAAATTCTAAATTTTTATTCTCTTTTTTCACAGCTTTATATTGATCTTTTACACGTGTATGAGAGTGAAGCATCATTATATTATCATTTTTTTAAAAAAAAATGTCCCTTTATTCCAAAATTTGAATTGGAGAATGCTAGATTTCTATTTAATTTAATAATTCAAATCATTTATTTTTTTAAATATTTCATGTATTTTATTTAAAAAAATTGGTTTATCCGATATGTATAACTAATTCAATTTATTATGTTTGTCATTAAAAAAATGTATGGTTTATTTTTTTCATCCATTTTTTTTGAAAAAAATGTGATAAGTTAAACTAATTAAGTTAAAAAATATACGAGCACGAAATAATCTTCTCGTATAATCCTGTTGATTAAGTTTGTACTTCTCTAAACATTGTCATTTCACTACCTGAAAACACAAACGTGAGCTAGTCGGCGGGTGTGTGCTGGAAACCCTTCCAATGCCTAAGTCAGCAATTAGACAATAGACAATAAGTTCTGTGTATTTTTGAGTAGAAAATTGTGATACCTGTACATAGGTCCTGTCATGAGCTTTTATAGATTCCACCTGGCACAATCCTAGTAGAACTCCAATTATCCTTAGTACAGTCCTCCTAAGAATCACAAATCCCTGGCACAATCTTAATAGGACTCTAACTCCCCTTAGCTGAGTCCTCCTAAGAATTACTTCCCCAAGGATAATGTATATCATGATAACACCCTACTCATTGTCTATCAAAATGAGATAACACAACTCTTACTTCGGTTGGCACAAAGCATAACTGTGCTAACACAGCTCGGTGCTGAACAATCAGTCAACCAGGTCTCTGGAGTTGCTCTGCCGATCTTTAGCTCGGTTTAACTCTAGCAAGTACCTTAGCCGCGACCGCTAGACCGGGCTCTGATAACCAAGCCCTGACTAAACTACCATGACCGAAGCTTCTGAAATAATTACTTTAGTCCATAGCTCGGCCCCTAAATACACATATTTCGGCTCAATCCTACGGGCTTACTTATCTTGGCTCAATTTGCATGCAAATTACCCTCTCAATTGCCCCTTAATTCTATCTACAACGCATGATTTGGGATTACTCGTTATCAGCCGAGCTAAGTGTCCAAGCCTCCAACCGTGATCATTTTCTACCGGGCTATCGATTTGCCCGGTTCATAAACGTCTTGTTAATTGCTCTACACGTCGTTCCGCCTCTCAAGCACGTTTGAATCGTTATCTATTTCCCTGGACATGTGGCTTGCCCCCACTGGTCCAGTACAACTGTCACAGCCGTCTTTGTACCTCGAAAATTTTGAACAGTCCCGCCCATTTTTGTGCTTTATACAAAAACCCCTCTTTTGAGTCAAAACACTCCCACTGTTCATCTTCTCTCCCTTGCCTTCTGAGTATCCATATTCACGACCATAGCATCTGCAAAACTTGTGTTTCTAGCTGGCATCCTCACTATGTTGATCTTCGTCCTTTTTAAAACTGTAAGTGGCTCAATCCTTTCTTTTTTGGTTATTCTGCGAGTATGTATAGTATAGACATATATATATATACATATGTTTTTCAAAAACGCACTTTTGTAGTTTTACATAAATGGGTAAGGACCACGAAAACTCAAAAACCACATGCTCAGACCACAATCACACCTTAGCTGAATTCTCAATCATTCTGGAATGCGATCCTTTTGATCTAAAATAACACCACGACCGAGTTAGGAACCTGTTTGTGATAGGTGCGTACTCGATCGAACTAGAAAACCTCACCCAATAGCCGAGCTAAAACCTTGAGCCACGCCTTGTGTTATGACCGATCTAAGATCCTGAACATTCAATAACCGGGCTAAAAACTCGTGCTGTGACCGAACTAAAAACGGGTGCAACCCATTTAGCCGATCTAGGGTTATATTTATTTTGCCTTCTTGCTTAGCCTGATCCAGTGATCTAGGCATAACACTTTTTATCTTCACTTTGCAGACTTCACTAGGTTGGCCAGGCACACCTTTGCACTATCGCTTAACCGAGACATTCAAAGTCATCTCAACACCAAGCTAGGCTACCGTGCTAATTTGTACACAATTTAAGTTATATGGGTAAATATCGGTTCCTGGTGGACTCACTTGGGGCCATTGCCGAATTTCGTAAGGACTATAATATTCCTGATAACGTCCATCTTTCTTTAGCTGAACTAGATACCATACCATGGGGAAAACAGGGCTTTGTTCCTTTCATCGTAATATCAATTGTTGAAGCCGGTCTCCGATTCCCTGTACAGCCACTGATATGTGAGTTCCTCAGGCAGACGAGATTGTGCTTAACTCAACTCAGCACCAATACTTACAGAATAATAAATGGCATCGCCGAGCTAAACTGTCAGCTCGGTCTCAACCTCAGATTGGCCGAGCTAATCCACCAATACTCGCTCGCCAAAATGATGACGGTTGGGTGTATTATTTAAGGGTAAAAAGAGGCCGAGAGAAAATAATAAAAAACACACCGGATAAAGATGTAAATGACGATGACTTCTGCTAGGTTTCTGGTAATTTTGAATACCAGGAAGCCCAAATACTGAGCTATAACATAAATTGGAATAAGGGGACTGCTGGTGAGGATACCTCAGTTTTCTTTTTGCTTTGCTATTCCAAGCCATAATTTTACACCGTGCTAACTGTTAACCTTTCTCATTATGCAGACTTAAACCAACTAAAATCACAATACCGATACGCCAACCAAGACGCTCTTCGTGCTGCACTTCGGTACCGTCAATGAGGTTGGGCCGAGCTGCTTAACTTCGAACCGACCTATCGATACAGTGGAAGGAGAAAGGTCAGGGTAACTGACTTTCTTCTGGAACCATCACCAGAACCGGACCCAAACTTGCCACAAATCAACCTCATTCCCCTAATTGAATAACAAGAAATGGCCAAGCGCCGAGCTGTTTGAGCCCTGATCACCGAACAAACATCAACTCCAACTGGTGGGGTTCAAACCGAGACACCACAAGCCGGTCAAACACACGAGGCTGTGGTGGCCCTCCCAACAGCCCAAGCCTCGTCATCTCGGCCGAACAAACGTGCGCGCACTTCTTCGACCGAGCAGCAACGATTGATTGATGAGGAGGATCGCGTGTATCCTAAAACAACATGGCCGAGCCCTGAGCCCATGCACACTGACCGAGCTAGCCCTTCAGAATGGGTACCAAAAATAACTTACAAGAACCAGGCTATTACCACCACAGACTCGGTGGTAGCTGATAAGGATCATACGCTTGCTTTCAACCTTGCCAAGAGCGTGTACCTGTCATCTGACATGGAGCACGATGACCATTTAACCGAGCTCAAGGCAATCCGCTCGGCAACTAAGTCAATGGTGCTGGTAAGTGCTTTATCTGTTTGTTTTCCAGTTTACCTATCTACTTGCTCGGTTTTAGTCATAATTGCTATCTCTCATTCTGCAGGCTATGTAGAAGAACCATATTGCTTATAAGCGCGTGCTAGAGCTTCGCAAGACAGCGCGGCTGGCCGTAGTAGACTCCAACATTAAGACGACCGAGCTGAACGAGACCAAGCAAAAAATGACCGAGCTCGAATCTGAAAACGCCTGACTCACTGAGCTGGTTAACGCGGCGGAAGCGGACAAGCAGAAGACGCTGGCCGAAAGGAAAGACCGCTATCTGCGCGAACTGGCCAAGTTCGAAAGGAAAAAAGATACGGAGATAGCCGAGCTGAAAAAGAACATGCAGGACGCTAAAGACCGTGGCTACAAAGAAGGAGAGGCCACGTATGTCTTGCAGTGCGAAGCTGCAAAATATATCTTTTTCAAATGTGGTTGGAAGGTAGCTGTTGCGAAGCTCGGTTTAGGCCCAGAAACCGAGGTCTTTCAGAACCTTCCCCCTCACTTCGTCCCAAGTTATATGGTGGACTATGCCAACGCCATCCAATAGAAGCTTCTCCAAGAGGGGGAGGAGGAAGAAGGATCACCTGATCCAAACAATGCCCTATCTACTAACAATGATCTCGGTCTCCAGACCAGTCAGACAGCTCGGGTGGAGCCACTGGTATCAGATGCAGTTGATGATGCGCCTGTGACTAACCTACCTACTGGAACCGGTCTACCGAGTGGTGAAGCTTAGGTTGACTTGGATGCAGACTTGGATGATCTATTTGCTTGATCTTGTTTTTCTTCTATTTGATGTTTACTTTTGAAAGAATTTGTAACCGAGCTTAAGCCCCTCTTGTAATGCACATTTTTCAAATGGAATGGAATGAAATCTATAATTTTCCAATCTTTTTGTTTGGTTCCACTCTTACTTGTAATTACCCTTCAACTTTAATTGCATCAGTCTTGAACTCTATGCTTGGTTGCAATGTCTTAATATTTTCTGGCCGAGATAGCCATCTCGGTCCAATAGCCTTGTAATCTGTTAACTTTACTATGTGTTGGTCATACCTGTCAACTTTCTTCAGCCTAGATTCTTATCTCGGCTGAAGAGAACTAAATGATCATACCTGCCAACTTTCTTCAGTCTAGATCCTTATCTCGGCTGAAGAGAGCTAAATATTGGTCATACCTGCCAACTTTCTTCAGCCTAGATCCTTATCTCGGCTGAAGAGAACTAAATGTTGGTCATACCTGCCAACTTTCTTCAGCCTAGATCTTTATCTCAGCTGAAGAGAACTAAATGTTGGTCATACTTGCCAACCTTTCTTCAGCCTAAATCCTTATCTCGGCTGAAGAGAGCAAAATGTTGGTCATACCTGCCAACTTTCTTCAGCATAGATCCTTATCTCGACTGAAGAGAGCTAAATGTTGGTCATACCTACCAACCTTCTTCAGCCTAGATTCTTATCTCGGCTGAAGAGAACTCAATGTTGGTCATACCTGCCAACCTTCTTCAGCCTATATCCTTATCTCGGCTGAAGAGAACTAAATGTTAGTCATACTTGCCAACTTTCTTCTATTGCCTCTAACTGGTACTAACTAAGAACAACTTTTACAGTAGAAAGAATTATGCTGAAAAAGGAACTACTTGTTTTATTTGAAAGAGAAAAATTACAAGTATTTTAAGGAAAAGTTAAAAATAAAATAGTTTGAGATTGGCAGTGTTCCACGGCCTGGGAATAGCTTTGTTGTCTCCATCTTCCAAGTGATATGCCCATTTTTCTGCTAACCCGACCACTTTGTATGGTCCTTCCCAGTTAGGTCCTAACTTGCTATCTCCAGGTACCAAAGTGTTGCCCATTACTTTGCGTAGTACCCAATCTCCAATCTTGAACTGCCTCGGATGTACTGTTTTGTTATATTTTCAAGATAACTCTTACTAGTATGAGGCAATATGAACTAGTACTCTTTCCCTTCTCTCTTCTACAAGGTCGAGTTCCAAGGTTATGGCTTCTTCATTCAAGTTTGGGTCAAAATTTTCACTTCTAATAGTGGAAAGGCCTACTTCCAATGGGATTACTGCCTCCATGCCATAAGCCAAGGAAAAAGGCGTTTCTCCAGTTGACCGCCGAGGTGTGGTACGGTAAGCCCATAAAACATGAGGAAGCTCCTCAGCCCACTTGCCTTTTGCTTTTTCCAACTTTTTCTTCAAACCATTTAAGACGACTTTGTTTGATGCTTCTGCCTGGCCATTCGCTTGAGGGTATGCTGGTGTGGAGTTGTAGAATTCTATCTTGTATTCCTCGCAAAAGCCCCTAAAAATTTTGCCATCGAACTGAGTGCCATTGTCAGATATTAGAGCCTTGGGTATGCCGAATCTAGTTATGATGTTCTGCCAGACGAACTTCGTAACGTCTTTCTCCTTTATTGATGAGAGTGCTTCTACCTCCACCCACTTTGTGAAGTAGTCTGTTGCTGCGAGAAAGAACTTTCTGTTGCCGAGTGTAGTTGGAAGTGGTCCCACTATATCCAGGCCCTACATTGCGAAGGGACATGGGTTAGTTAATGGTAGAAGCTCTCTAGCTAGTTGATGTATTTGGTGTGCGAACTTCTGACATTTCTCGCACCTCTTGACATATTTCTATGAATATGCTTGCATGTATGGCCACCAATATCCTTGTGAAATTGCTCTGTAAGCCAATGATCTTCCCCATTGGTGGCTTCCTGTAACAACCCCATACTGTTTACCGAAAAATTACTGAATTACCTACTGATTACGGCTAAACTGGACTGCTTATGACTGATAATTGACCTAACTGAAGTACTGAACGGACTGATTGAAAATTGGAACTGAATTGACTAAGCATATCTATTGTATTGCATGTTTATCTGTTCGATTATTTGATTATCTGTTCGTGTTTTTATGTTTAAACTGCAAATTGAAGGCCATATCGGCGGCCGAACTGGAAATTGTTTAGTGTTTCACGATCAGTAGAATTTTTGTGATTTAATGGTATATTTACCCAAAATGTGATTAGGTATGATTGAATTAGATTAAATAGTGATAAATCGCTAACTTGGACCTATTTACCAAAATGCCACCTAGTGGCCACTACCTTACACACTTAGAGGCTTGTACACATTTGATCAAAACATTTTCATCAGCCCCTTGTTCTTGTCTTAGCCGACCTTAGAGAGGAAGAGAGGGAGACTTAAGTTCATTTTGTTGTATTGGCTTGAATTGCTTGGAATTGAAGTGTACATTGTCAAATTGAGCCTCCAAACCTTGAATACAAGACTTAGGTAAGAGAATACAACCCTCTAATTGTGAGTTTAAGCTAATTCTTGCATGATCCTTGCCAAATTGTAGAGTTAAGTCTTGTTTTAGTTTATACATGTAAGATTATAGCTTAATTCATGCATGCATGGTTGAAATGTTGAAATTTGAGTTGAGTTCATGGTAAATTGCACATGCATGTTCATAATTAGGCTTGAGTCCATGATTTCACCATGTTCTTGAAGAAATGAGTTCATTTGAACAAGCATTGGAGCTTTAAAATGGTTGGATTTCATGCATGTTTGCATTTCTCCATGTTTATGAAAATGGGTTTGAAATATGGTTTTAATTGACTCACCTTTGGGGCTTGAATTCATAAATTGAGCTTTGAAAATTGTTATACATTGAATTTAGATATGTTTTCTAGAATTTGGGCCCAAGAGGTTGAGTTTAGAGTGGTAGAATGCTTGGTTTGAGCTTGGGAGGCAAATCTGGAAATTCCAGATTTGGCTTCCTCGCTCGAGCGAAGGATTCCTCGCTCGAGCGAGCACCTTTGTCCAGGGCTCCGCTCGAGCGAGCATCGAGCGACCATCGCGCGTAAAATCACAGCATCCAGTATTTTTACTATTTCGACAGACCGCTCGAGCGAAGGATTTCTCGCTCGAGCGAAGCCTTTGATTTTGGAAGCTCGCTCGAGCGAAGGAAGGCTCGCTCGAGCGAGGCTCCTATTTTCAGCAAACTTTGCAAAATGTTTTCTAAGTGTATTTTTGCATCCTCATCCCATTCTAGACATTCTTAGGCCTAGTTTAAGGCATCTTAATGAGGATATAGATGTAGAACACACCAAGGCAAGTTAGGGATTAAGTTATGATATTTCCCAACTGTGTAGCTTAGTGTGTGTGTTCAACCTGTGAACTGTGTAGGGTTGGCGACTGGGGAGACACGCTCTAGCATACTGTAGCCCAAACTCTGTGAGTAACAATTGTGTAAAGATATGTTCAAAATGATTATTTTTCGAATACTGAACTGAACTGTTTACTGAACTGGTATTATCTACTAGATGAATGTATGTCCTTTATTTCCAAACTGTACTGTGGCATCCTTAGCACCTACTGTTTACTGTTACTGTTACTGTTACAGAGATCTCTGTCGGTTCCCTCATGGAACCACTACTGTTTATTGATTGATGGCCATCATTACTGTTCGGTCTTTAAGACCTACTGTTTACTGCTATGCTAATGGATGTACCACATATGACTGAATAACTGTTCTGACTGAAATACTGAAATACTGTTTAATGAACTGTTTTCATTACTGTAAGGGCATTTCATTCCTAACCTCTTTATGCATTATGTTATTCACTGGGCTTTAGCTCACTGTTTATATATATATGTAGGTGCTCAGCCACCAGATCAGAGCTAGGAGCGTGGGTTAGAATCCAGTTTTGTCAAGCCAGCCTACGTGCCTCACTGCGAGGTTCCAAGCCTATCATGCTAAGGCTTAGGGGTGTTTTAGTATTCCCCCTTCTGTACTGTCTCACTGTTTTGTATAGACTGTTATCTGCTCGACTGTACTGTTATCAAGGGATTAGGTCCCTGCACTGAGTGACTATAAATATTTGTATAGACTGTACTGTTTGACTGCATGAATGTATGAAAAATCTTTTTGGCATACAGACTGTCACAGCTCATTGGACGTTATTTATTTACTGTATTGGCTTCCGCCAAGCCCTGTACTCTGTTTTACTGCATTACTGTTAAGCAGGCCTTCGGTAATCTCGGATTACTGGCCGGTTACGGTACTAAACCCATAGGGCCGGGTTTGGGTCGTGACACTTCCGCATACGCCTTCATGTATCTCGAACAAAAATGCCTCGACCTTGCTGGGATGGACACATTTCAGGTAAGGTTCTGTGAAGGATTTTTTGTACAACACCAATGATAGAGAGAGCCAAAATCGCTGTGATTTTGCTCTAATTTTGTTGGCCTTTTTCTTTTCTTCAGGCAAGATGCCATCTTTTAAAAATACTATAATGGGATCCATCCATGATGGGTCTAGTTCAGCGCAACATGCCTCGGCTGCTTCGGGTTCCTCAATGCTTGGTCAAGGTAGGAAGTCTATCAATAATGGGTCTGGGATAGATGTATCTGCCATTGAAGCAAAACCTGCCAGCTCGTCTGCTCTACTATTTTCTTCTCGGCCGATTTACTATATTTGAACTACTTCGAACTTCATGATCTCTTTTCTGACTAACTCTTGGTACTTAGCCATCCTCTCATCTTTTGCCTCGTAGTCGCTTGAAATCTGGTTTGCTACCAGCTGGGAGTTACTGTAAACCATCAGCTCAGTGTCCTTCATGTAAAGTGCTGACTTTTAGCCTGCTAACAGTGCTCCATACTTCGCCTCGTTGTTAGATGCTAGGAAGCCCAGGTTGACTGCATGTTCAATTGTTAGGTCATCTAGTGAGATGAGGACTATGCCAAGTCCTGCACCGTGCCTGTTGGATGCTCCATCCACGAAGAGTTTTCACATCTCTCCGACGAATAGCTTCCAGCAAGTAGAAGGATCCGATGACGTCTTAGGATCATGGGTGTAGCTGGTGTTTTCTTCCAAGGCCATGCCTGCTGTTGGGGTTGGATCTTCACTGTCTGACTGCCTCAAGTCTTTACTTTTTGATGAGTCCTCACTGGGAGTAGCATGGTGGTTTGCTTCTTCCTTCCTATCCTCAGTCCTGTACGACTTGTAATGTAGCTGGGCATCCTACATTAGGGGCTGCGTAGTTCCCGCGGCACTTTCTCCCCTTACTTCGGTTGCGACGGTCAGATCGACCGGGCAAATGTGATGACTTCCTGGTGTCAGCTTAGCCGCAAAGTCTGCTAAAGCTTGGGCTTTTATTGCGGTTCTAGATTGAAACTTGATATCGAACTGCCTCAACTCTACTGCCCATTTCAAGATTCGTCCAGAAAAATCCGCTCTCTCAAACAAGGCCTTTAATGGAAAAGCTGTTAGGACGATCACGGTGTGGGCATGGAAATAGTGTGACAACTTTCTTGAGGCCATCATCAAAGCTAGCGCTAGTTTTTCCAATTGTAGGTACCTTGTTTCAACGCCCAGCAAGGTCTTGCTAACATAAAAGATAGGCAGGTGTTGGATTCCTTCCGCTCTAACCAACACTGCACTGATTGCATGCTGTGAAACTGCTAAGTACAAAAAGGGCTTTTCTCCTGGTACCGGTGTTACTAACAACGGAGGAGAGGTCATGTAGTCTTTCAAGCTTTCTAGAGCGCGATCACATTCTTCATCCCACTCAAATTTGGCCTTCAGTGCTTGGAAGAACAGTCGACATCTGTCTGACGACCGACTTATGAACCGGTTGAGCGCGGCTGCTAGGCCAGTGAGATACTGTACCTCTTTGACTGTGTTGGGCCTCTCAAGATCTTGGATTGCTTTGATCTGAGAGGGATCAGCTTCTATACCCCTGTTGGTCATTAGAAAGCCTAGGAATTTGCCTGATTTTACACCGAATGCACACTTAGATGTGTTTAGACGTAACTTGTGGGACTTTAAAATTTGAAACATTTCATCTAGGTCCCTGAGATGGTCCTTCTTATCCTTGCTCTTGATCACCATGTCATCTATGTAAGCCTCCATTATTCTGTCTAACAATGGTTCAAACATTTTGGTAATTATTCGTTGGAATGTAGCCCCTGCGTTCTTTAGGTCAAAGGGCATGACCTTGTAACAGTACAATCCTCTGGGCATTGTAAATGACGTGACCTCCTGGTCTGGTTCATACATAATGATCTGATGGTAACCTCGATATACATCAAGGAAGCTAAGTCGATTATGCCCTGTCGTTAGGTTCACCAGTTGGTCTATCTGTGGTAGAGAAAAACTGTCTTTTGGACATGCTTTGTTGACCATTTTGTAGTCCACACAAACGCGCCACTTGCAGTTCTTCTTTGGCACTACTACAGTGTTGGAGATCCACCTAGGATAGTGTAATTCTCTGATGGCTCCTGTCTCCAACAGGTTTCCTACTTCTTCTGCCACTATCTCTGAGTGGTGGAGTGCCGATTAGCGAGTTCACTGAATAATTGGTCTGGCAGTTAGGTGGACATTAAGTTGATGGCAAATGAAATTTGGGTCAATGTCAGGCATGTCGTATGGTATCCAGGCAAACACTTCGATGTTAGAGGTTAAGAATTTCATGACCTCTATTCTCTTAGTGCTGGACAAAGACGAGCCAAGCAAAAAGAACTTTTCTGGGTTCTTTTTATCTATTCTTACCTCAACCAAGTCTTCCACTGGCTTCTGCTCTGCTTCTGTGACAACCCTTACCTCTGATTAGTGTTTAAATTGTGGTTAAGCATGATAAGTAATTGATTAAGATGAAATCCTAGCTTGATTCCATTAGCATGTTGCTTAACTGCATTCTATATGTTCGTCGTTGAATGATTTGTTCATATTTTAGTTTCGAACTGCGAATTGAAAGCCTTATCGGCGACCGATTCAGAAATTGATTAGTATGATATGCTAATTAGGATTTATGTGATTTTATGGTAGGTTTAATTAAAATTCGATTTGGAATGATTGAATTAGGATTGTTAATGTTAAATTATTTGAGCCTAGATTATTTACGTTTTTGCCATTGAGTGGGCCATTCTCAAAAGTATTGTTTGGGGCTTAATTCATACACTTTGACACACCACTCTTCAACTTTTTTCTAGACCAAACCGAGAGAGAGAGGGAGAGTAGGAGAAAAGAATTGATTCAATAAGAATTAGCTTGAAATTAGGGCAATTGAAGAGAACTTGCAAATTTGAGCTAGCATACTTGGAATTCAAGACTTAAGGTAGGAATTTCATCCTCTCAATTGTGAATTTAAGTTGTTACATGCATAGTTCATGAGAAATTAGTGATTAGAGTTAAGAATTGGTTCAAAGTGTTGTTTTGAGAGTGATTTCATGCATGCATGTCCATATCATAGTGTTTTGAAGTTGTTTTGCATGAAATTCTTACATGCATGTTCATATTTTGGTTGTAGTCCATGAATTTACCATGTTTTGGAGTTCAATCTTGCATTTGATCATGTTTTGAAGCATTAGAGTTCATGAGAACTCATGCATGTTATGTTCTTGCATTGTCCTTCAAGTTTACATTACAAATTGTGTTCAATTGGCACACTTTTGGGCTTGGTTTTATGAAACGATCTTTAAGACATGTTGTATTATGGGTTTCTAAATGTTTTCCAGAAAATTAGCCCAGAAAAATCGAATTCGAAGCTTTTGAGGTTGAGTTTTGTGCGTGAGGATGAATCTGGAAATTCCAGATTTTTGATCCACGCTCGAGCGGAGGACTTCACGCTCGAGCGGAGGACTTCACGCTCGAGCGTACACTCTGAGTACATGCACTTCCGCTCAAGCGTCAAGGGTCACGCTCGAGCGTGAAATGCATATGCCCAGAAGTTCATGTGTTTTGAAGTCTGCTCGAGCGAGGTAATCTGAGCTCAAGCGAGGGTCTGAGTCTCACGCTCGATCGTGGGTCAAGCGTCCATCGAGCGTTAAAAACGTGCAACCAGTACTTTTTCATGAGTTTGCAGTCCGCTTGAGCGAGGGAAGTCACGCTCGAGCGGAGCCTCTTTGTCTGCATGTCCGCTCGAGCGGGGAAAGCCATGCTCGAGCAAGACCCCTGTTTTCAGCAAATTTTGTAAAAGTGTTTTAAAGTACATTTTTGCATCCTCATCTCATCCTAGGCATTCCTAGGCCAAGTTTAAGGCATCTTAATGAGGATAATGTTATAGAACCACACCAAGTCAAGTTAGGGGCTAAGTTATTATCCCAAGTGTGTAACTTAGTGTGTGTGTTCGTTCTGCAACTGTGTAGGGTTGGCACCCGAGGATGCTGACTAGCCTGTCTATAGCCCAGTACTCTATGAGTAACAATGTTGTAAAGATACGTTCAAGTATAATTATTTTCTGAACGATTGATTGTACTGCTTCCTGAAATAACATTGTTTACTGAATGAATGTTTATCCTATTTGTAAACTGTACTCGTGGCATCCATAGCAACTTACTGTTACTGTACTATTACTGCTACTGTTACAGAGATCTCTGTCAGTCCCAATGTTTGGGACTACTACTGTTTACTGTTTTGATGGCCATCAACTGACTGTTCGGTCTATTAAGACCTACTGTACTGTTTTGCTATTGGACGTACCATATATACTGTTATGATCTCTAAATGACTGAATATGGCATGAAATATGAGCCACTGATTGAATAACTGATTTACTGATGCAAATGACTGTTTTAAGTAATGAAAGGACATTCATTCTTAACCCCTTTACACATTTGTTATTCACTGGGCTTTAGCTCACTGTTTATATATTTATGTAGGTGGCCAGGCACTGGACCGAAGCTAGGAACATCAAGTTAAGCTCTTGTTTTGTTAAGCCAACCATTGTGCTTCACTTCGAGGTTCCGAGTCCGTCAAGCCAAGGCTGTTTTGGGGTGTTTCAGACTCACCCTTTTGTCTCTGTTTTGTAACAATGTTTCAGACCTTTGACTGTACAGTTATGGTGAAGGGATTAGATCTCTAACCTGTATGATATGTGTATATGACGTATGTATGTATGTTTTGGTTATGAATGTGGCTTTGTACATAAAAGTCTTTTTCCATTCAGATTTTCATAGCTCATTGGACATCTTTTATTTACTGTTTGGTTTCCACCAGCCCCTTTTATACTATACTACTGTTGTTACGGTTAAGCAGGCCTTTGGTAATCACGGATTACTGGTCGGTTACGATGCTAAACCCTTAGGGACGGGTCTGGGTCGTGACAGCTTCTTTGCCGACATCTGCAAACAGTTCGTTGCTTTCTGGCTCTTCCACCATCTGAATGAACCCTTTGCAGCACGCTGCCGTTTACTATGACGAAACACTGCTTCGACATGATTTGGTCTCCTAAGACTTCTTCAATCACGCCGGTTTTGTTAGGGAATCGTAATGCCTGATGATAGGTTGACGCCACTGAGCGCATGGCATGCAGCCATGTCCTTCCCAAGATTATGTTGTAAGTGGAAGAGACCTTCAATACTTAGAATTCCACCTGTTTTGTCATGGTTCCTGCCTTTACTGGGAGGATTATCTTGCCCACTGGCCACTCTGGCATTGAGTTGAAACCAACAAGGAGAGATGTCGCAAGTGCCAAGTCTTTGTCCTCCAATTTTAGTTGTTTGAAGGTTTCGTTGTACATTATCTCGCATGAGCTTCCTTAGTCAATTAGAATCCGCTTGATGTCGAAATTCTTGACGCACAAAGTGACCACCAATGCTTCATTGTGAGGGCAATGTAGCCTTGCTAGATCTCTGTCTGAAAAGGATATGATGTTCGTGGCCTCTGTTCTGTCCTTTTTGACGGTAGGTTGTACACTTAATACCTCTCTCAAGTGCTCAGCCTTTTTGATCATCCCCCTGAGCTCACATACCTGCTCAGGTTCGACGATCCCATGTATAACGTTGATTATGCCTTGGGGTGGACCGTTGACCGGCATCCCATTTGGTTTGTTAAGGTCCTGGGGGGCTGGCTGTATTCCCCCTTCTATGTACTGGTCCAGGTGTCCAGCAGCCACTAACTCCTCCAGATGTTGCCTCAATGGTGTGCAATTTTTAGTGCGGTGCCCCTTTTCATCATGGAAGGTGCAACGGGACCTCTCATCATAGCCTCTTTGTGCTTCTTCCAACTTGGCTGGCCGCCGATCACGTATCTCGCTAAGAATCCGGTAGATGGGTTTATTAAATACTGTGGTAATGGTAGTGCGGACCCTTAACTTCCTTTTTTTTGGATCCTCTCTGTTGGCTCACCTACCTCTCCCATTCTTACTTGGTTGTTCTACCGTGTTGATTTTTGCTGTAGTCTTTTTATCTGGTATTGCTGTTGTGCCAGATTTTGCTTTAGCGCGGGCGCTATCTTCCTCTACTCGGATATGTTGATGCACTCTCTCCATTAGGGCCTCCATCGTGAGTGGTGGCATCATTTTCATTGAGTCCCTCAATTTGTTACTGACTGGTAAACCCCGTTTGTATTGTGCGATGGCGAGATTTGTAGGGTAATCCCCCATCTGGTTGAAGTCTCCCAATATTGACTTTTGTAAGACTTCAATATCTCCTTTTCGCCCATGTCAATAGAGAGTAGCTGGTCAATCTCCACTGGTGTCTTGGTATTCGTTCTAAATCTAGTCACGAACGCTTCTGCTAACTGTGCCCATGAGGCTATGCTGCCTTTTGGCAGCCTTTCGAACCAGGTCAGACCTAGGTTGCCAAGGCTGGACGGAAACAGGATACACATTAGAGCTTCGTTTCGCCGGTATACTGCCATAACCTGGTGAAAGTGGCTTAAGTGTATGTAGGGGTCTAACTTCCCCTCATAAGTGGTGAATTTTGGCTGGTGGAAGCCTGAGGGTAGTGGTGCTTTCTCAATTGTCGGAACGAACGGCGAGCTCTGTAATCTTGCTAATACTTTATCTGCTGGTTCGTAAGCAAAGCGCGGCATTGGCATCCCTACCTCGACGCTCCCATGTGTCCTAGGGGCCAATCGTTGAAAGGCTGAAACTCTGCGAAGGTCGCGAGCCCTAGTGTCCTCCTTCCATCGGGCCTTCTCCTCGAGCACTGTTCGTAGGTCCGCTGACCTAGGCAACTCCGTATGCCTAGATGTTGTTTGGTGCGTGTGCGAGAGCCGATAACTGTTTCCTTCTGTATACGACCTTTCAGTCCTCGTTCTCTCAGACCTGGAGTAACGAGTCCTAGAAGTCCATGATTGAGTGTCGCATGTTCTAAGGCTCCTACTTTCTGCTTGAGATGGTGTGACATGTCTATCACGATTTTCTGAGTTGTAAGAGAGCGTGTTGCCTTTGCGCCCTTCTTCTGTCGCCACCCCTTTTTTCTTTATCTAGTGCTTTATTGTCTTCATGTCTACCGACATCCTCCTTATTAACTCGTCTTGCCCCCTTACGCGATCCTCCAGAACTTGAGGATCCAACCTCCACCTCTGTCTTTCAGGACTTTAAGAGCGACAAGGACTAGTGCCCTGTCTCTCCCGTGTGTCCCTTCGGGAGTTCCATCGCTGGGGTTCTAATTTTGCCATGGGTGGGATAGAAGGTAAACCTACGCGCCTCTCACCCCCCTCCAGGATTTGCTCGTCAATAGCAGATTGCGGCAAGTCTTCATTGTGCGCTATTGATTTCAACTAGAGAGGAAAACTCAATCAAAAGATTTGGTTCTTTGTGCAATTTCCCACAGACGGCGCCAATTGTACAAGCACGAAATAATCTTCTCGTATAATCTTGTTGATCAAGTTTGCACTCCTCCAAACGTCGTCGTTTTACTACCTGAAAACACAAACGTGAGCTAGCCGGCGGGTGTGTGCCAGAAACCCCTCCGATGCCTAAGTCAGCAACTAGACAATAGACATCTGTGTATTTTTTAGTAGAAAATTATGATACCTATACATAGGTCCTGTCATGAGCTTTTATAGATTCCACCTGGCACAATCTTAGTAGGACTCCAATTCTTCTTAGTAGAGTCCTCCTAAGAATCACAAATCCCTGGCACAATCCTAGTAGGACTCTAACTCTCCGTAGCTGAGTCCTCCTAGGAATTACTTCCCCAAGGATAATGCATATCATGATAACACCCTACTCACTGTCTATCAAAATGAGATAACAACAACTCTTACTTCGGTTGGCACAAAGCATAACCGTGCTAACACAGCTCGGTGCTGAACAAGCTAATCTCAGTCAACCAGGTCTCTGGACTTGCTCTGCCGAGCTATCTTTAGCTCGGTTTAACTCTAGCAAGTACCTTAGCCGCAACCGCAAGACCGGACTCTGATAGCCAAGCCTTGACCGAACTACCATGACCAAAGCTTCCGAAATAATTACTTTAGTCCATAGCTCGGCCCCTGAATACACCTATCTCGGCTCAATCCCACGGGCTTACTTATATCGGCCCAATTTGCGCGCAAATTACCCTCAATTCCAAAATTTGAATTGGAGAATGCTAGATTTCTATTTAATTTAATAATTCAAATCATTTATTTTTTTAAATATTTCATGTATTTTATTTTAAAAAATTGGTTTATCTGATAACTATAAGTAATTCAATTTATTATGTTTGTCATTAAAAAAATGTATGGTTTATTTTTGTCATCCATTGTTTTTGAAAAAAATGTGATAAGCTAAATTAATTATAGTTATCGAATCGATCTGATTTTTTATGTGATTGAAATACATGAAATACCTGAAAAAATGAATATTTTAAATTATCAAAATAAAACTTGTGATAAATCTCAAGAGCAACACTCACCGGTCCAAATTTTGGACCGGAAGAATCCTCCTTTTTTTTAAAGTTATTATGATATGCCAAATGTTAACAAATATTTTCTAAACATTATTTGATGTTGGGGGATGGTGTAAAAAGTATTTTAAAATAATAATAAAATAAAATTTTGAAATAAAAATATTATTTAGGAAATTAATAAAAAACATATATTGAGTTTTGAATTAATTTTTTTGGGTACCCTAGGCCACTAACTATTTGCATTTGTTCATTTTATTTTATTTTAGTTTAGTTTTTTTTACTTAAAAAGAAATTAATGTGATAATATTAAACTTATAAAAAAATTTTAAAAAAATTATATCTCTAGGAGACGGGTATAAATCCTAAAAAATTGACTGTGGTTTATAATTTTAATTTATAGTGTTATATTAATTTATTAAAATCTCAATTTAAAAAAAATTTGTTTAACAAGTAAAAAAATGACACGATTGTAGAGGAGAAGAAGAGTTTTCTCATTATTAAAGCGAAACGCACGTGAGTGTTCCAAATTTGCAGAGAATCGGTCAATCCTATGGCCTCGAATCTACAAAGTCCTGTCCTCGGGATTAAATTTGTTTACTGGTCAATCATTCTCCCATCCCATTCAACCCCTCCCTCCCTCTTCTCTTACTTTTTTTTTTTTTTTCCGCATTATATGCTCCACAATATTTGCACCGTCGGTCCAATAAATATCTCTCTTCTTTTTTTTTTTTTTTTTTATGTTTTCCAAGAATTTTTTCTCCCTACGGTGATTATAGAAAGAGGAAATATTCATCACTTTTTGTACTTTTCAAATCCAAACTTTGAGTAATGTCATTTAACTTGAGAATAAAAAGACGGTGAGCTACCGAAAAGTATGCAGTCGAAAAATCCCTCTGAATGATTAAATTAGCACACTTGAAGAAGATGAAAGAGAAAGGAGACAAAATGCAGGTAGCTCTGATAATAGGAATTCCAGACTTGTGCATGAAGGCTCTGCGCCGTTTATATAATTTGTGTGCACACCTCTCTGCCCGTTCTTCCTTGGACGCGTGGATATACTCTCCTCTCGTCTTCTTCCACATGTAAGCGTAAATACTGCCAAACACCAAATGATGAAACCGCCTAACGATATTGACGCGTACGGACGACGAAATCTCCTTTCTGCAATCCAATCACGCCACGTAGCACTCCCTACCAGACTGAATACAACTTGGTTTGCACTAGCCCTAATCTTGATTATCTCGAATGACCTAGCTTATGTACCAACTCGGTTGCCTACACTCAGCTCATTCCAGCTTCACTTATTTGCCAAGGTGTTCGTCGCTTAATCTCAGCATGACCGTGGACTAGCTTGGCTCAAGGCACGAGCCCGAAAACCAGCCCATCTCCCAGATCTCGGGCTAACCCAATTGCATGATCTAGGATCTTGGTTAGACACATACTTTTACTTCGACCGTACTAATTCCACGGCCCAAAGCATGCGCCCTCATTTAACTCAAGCTAATACCTCAGCCCAGGTCCAAAACTCGCTCGACCGAGGCCCAACTTTGCTTGGCCCACCAAGCCGGAATAAATTATCCTTTCAGTGATGATGTCCTTCAACAAACAGTTCTAGATTTGAACAGTTTCGCAAAAATAGATTTTAAAAATAAAAATTGTTTGTAGTACTTCGTATAATCATGAATTAATAAGACACTACTTTCCAATCATGGATCTGAAGATGCTAAATGGGATTCATGATGATGATGATGATGATGGAGATGTAATCTAGCGAGCCTTCGTGTAGTCCATATATGATGAACACTTGTTACGTTAGGAAAAATTATACAATAATTTTAGAGGATTATGTGATTATACTTTCTCATCAATTATTCAACACAAATAATTAATACTCTACATTTTTTACCAATCATACTACCATGAAATATCATGTGGCCATATTTTCAAACTACGATAATAATCACTCAGTTTAGTCCAAATAACAATTGTATCGTTTGTAGTTAAGCACCTCAAGTTGTCTTTGCATTCGGTATACTATCTTAACTATGGGGGAAAAAAATTTGGTATGGTAGGGGTTTTTTATGATTTAAAAAAGTTGGTGACTCAATTAGATAATTGTCAATGATTGATCATTTTGATTTTTCATATGAATAAACCGTCCGTACAAATTGAATAATTCAGATCAAATGAGCCTAAGATGAGCTTACATCCATGAAATTAGGCTCTCCAATCCAAGATTGGGTTGGCACAAGTTATATCTTGATTGTTTTTTTGATTGGTGTATAAGAGGAGAATAAGCTAAGGAAAAATTATATCATGCAACGATGATATTCAAATCTATTTATCATATCCAATTATAAAAAATAAAAATAAAAAAACTCATCCGTCAAACCAATCTAGGCTAGCGGAAAAATTCTTAAGTTATGTTTGGATTATTCATTTCAGTCAGAATTCATGAAGAAAAACAAATAGGGAAATGAAATCTTTCCACATATTTCTATTTAAATTGAAAATCCAGCCTTAATTTTGAAGATAGATATGTTCATAATTGTTGTTATTGACTAATAACACAAATGTCTGAGTTGTACCATTGCTTATGGAGCCCAATTACAAATGTACAATGAATTTTCTAATAGTTGCACATGGGGAAGATTTTGACTTGAACATATACCTGTAGAGATAGATTCCAAACAGCTCAATGCTCGATGCTGTACGTGAGGCCCTGACCCCTTTCAACAATTCCAGTACATGTATATCCGTTAGTTGAAATCTGACTCTCTATCCATTTCTTCACTTTTGAGTTAATAATCTCTCCCTAATTTTTTTATAATTGGTCTGTGATTTTGCACAGATCTTTGGCCCATCAAATCCAATCAAATAGTTTTATCTAGTCTTTGTATATTATTGTTGTTTAGACTTCCCACTAAGCCAGAAATAATGGGAAAAAGTGGCTGTTCCTATCCTATGTCTCTCGTGGTTCATGCCTGTAAACTTTTCAAGTTCTCTTTGTTGTTGGTTTGGTTGGAATATCTTGAGCCTTAACTTAGGAAGTTTTTTACTATTTTAGTCAAGTACTACTTTTGATCTTCCATGTAGTACCTGGAGTAATGAATGAGATTATAAGGTTAATTTGACTAATGATATCATCTATGATTATTATGATATTAAGCAAAAAGTGTCTTGCTATTTGTTAAAAGCCATAGCTTAGACTTGCATTGAAAGTCATGCAATGTACATAATTAAGAAAGGAGAAAGGTGTAGGATTCAATGGGTTCAGTAATCATACCTCCCTGTAAAAGACCAGTGGAGAAATTTTAAACTTTTTCCATTTTAGCACTTTCCCCGGTGCCGAAGAGTTAAAAATTGGTTTATCCTGATGACACAACCAACATGTATAAAGCTCAGTTGGTTAGAAATTTTTTCACCTCATTATGAGATAAAAGGTTTAAATCTTTCCAGATAAAAGACTCTTCTCTTCATACTACAATCTCTAATATACCAAGAAAATAATAGACACATTAGAAAGTCTAAAAAACTATCAAATTAACTAATGAAATGTAATGATTGGAAAAAAAGATGAAAATAGTTTTGTTACTTATTTAATACACTCAGATTATCGACTCAACATGTTGATGCGGAGATTCCAAATCAATAATAATAGTAATAGTGATATGAGTTGAGCCAATTTGATCTACCTTAATCAGTTAAGTGGGAGATAAAGTCAGTCTTATCCATCTTCTTTTGTGCAGTCTCATTTATCATAACTACGTGTGCGTACCATACAATAATGCTCTGAAATTATTAAATAAGTTTCCTTCATTTGTCATGAACTAGCCTTATTATAGTCTCCACATGTTGATACTTCCTCCTCATAGATTGTGAAAAAAAGAATAAAGGGTAGACACATCATATAAATTTACAGTTAGAAAGTTTCTATTTTCAATGAGAGGTTAAAAGTGAAGAGGCTGGATTAGCAAAGCTTTCCTCAGATAGACCGGGCCAATAGTCACTTTCATATAGATTTGTCTCGTATTTGGATACAACCCACTTAATCAACCCCTAGATTTTGTATGTTTTAATATCAGCTTATCTTATTTATAACTCTCTCTCTCTCTCTCTCTCTCTCTCTCTCTCTCTCTCTCTCTCTATGCAATTTAGATGCGTTTGTTAGCCAACTCTATTTGACTAATAAGTTCAAAATCCCATGAGATTAAATTATTGTGCATATGGTCAGGTCATGCCACTTCATTTTTCAATCTTAAATCAAAACCCCATTTCCATATATCAAAAGCATATATATGAATGGTGTCATTGAATACTTACCATTCTTCTTCAATGATTGCTACTCTTTTCAGTGGAACCCTCAGAATCGTATAGGGGCCCTTCACCTTAAAATTAGGGTTCTAGAGTTTCTAATTTCTCTCTATAAATTAAATTTGATTTGAGGAGACTAATCATCTCTCCACCTCCTTCATTTAAATAACACTCTTGTTCAATGAATTATAATTATTTAAATAACACTCTTGTTCAATGAATTATAATTATTTAACATTTTGTTGATGGATTTCTTATGAAATAAGGTTGGCAACTCCACCATATCATATTATTATAAAGCTATAAAAAAAATTAGCTGCGCACAAAATTACAACCCCACCAAATGAACAAAAGATAAGCAAATTATTTTATGATATCAATGGTATAAACAACTTATTTGGAAAAATAAAAACTCTCTGGTTTTCAAGTCCAACGTATCTTTCAAACCCTCTGTAGCCATCGCTCAGGCATTAGAATAGTAGCATTTCTCCAATTCTCTCCTGCAAAAAGTCTAGCGTTCTATGTCTATTAGTTGGAGTCCACCCAGGGAGGGTTGGTTCAAGCACAATACGGATGGTGCTTCAAAAAGAATCCTAGGCAAAGCTGCTGCAGGAGGCCTCATCAGGGACCATCTAGGTCATTGGGTTATGGGCTTTTGCAAAAACATTGGTGTTACTTCAAGTGTTGCTTCTGAAATCTGGGTTCTGAGGGATGGGACTAAATTAGCTCTAGATAAGAATCTTTCTAATTTAGAGATTGAAACATATGCAATCTTACTCGAACAACTCATAGCAGGTGGCACTATGGACTCACATCAGCTTAATAATCTCATTGATGATTGCAGGTACCTTCTGAATTGCCTCGGAGCACCGACAATTAACCATATCTATCGGGAAGCCAATACTTGTGCGGATTTGCTTGCAAACATATGGGCGACAGTTGAAAATTTTCAAATTTTTGTCAACCCTCCCCTTCCTATTTGTACTCAATTATTTGATGATACTCGAGATGTCTGCTATCCCAAACTTATGTAACTTCCTTTATTAATGCATCCAGTTTACCAAAAAATAAAATAAATAAACAACTTATTTTGTTATGAAAATTTATATTTAGAATTTTCTATTTATGTTTACAAATTTTTAAAAATTATAAATAGTTTATAAAACTTACTAATTTTTTATAACAAAAAAAAAGTTGTTTTCGCTTACTTTGAAACACGTTTTTATTCATTTTTCCAGCTCCCACTCCCTCTAACCATCACCACTGCCCATCACCATTGGCAAGCACCACATTTGGTCACTGCCCACTTCTAGCCACCATCCATGACCTTCTCAGGCCATCATTTCTGCCTACAATCACCCTATTTGTCAACAATCACCTTTAGCCATCACCTTTTTATCTGTAATTGCTTTCAGCCACCCCTCTCTCTTGATTTTCAAACACACCAAACAATTTTATATTTCGTTTTTACAAAAAATCATGAACGTTACCAAATTGCAAACTATATATATATATTCAGGTATATTAGTCGGTTCGAGTTAAATCAATTTATAATCAATGCAAAAAATTAAATAAATAAATTAAGAGATATGACCAATAAATGAATGGACAAATATAAAACTAATGATTCCAAACGAGTTTGTGGTTGCTTGATGTATCTAAGATTAACAGAGACACAACTGAGTAATCCAGTGGCTCCTCAAATGGCATCACAGTTTGGAATCTAGTTGATTCCTAATGGATCATCTCTCTTTGCCTATATATTTTTATGCTTTCCTACACAGTGACTCCATAATTGTGAGTTTCGAACTTTTCATATCATTTGCATGAATAAACAAACACATTTCATATGCTAATCTCCCACAGATTAGGCTTTTTGATTAAAAGGGTGGTTTTCCATATCATTAAAGGTTCTATTGATGACCCACCACCAACACCACCCACTAAAGTAAGACCCTAAATTATATGATGGATCTTTATGTAACGTCATGCTTCCACAAAGCTAGCGTATGAGTTTGACATAAGCGTAGAAATTCATAAATCAATCACAAAATGGGAAAAAAAATGCATATAACTAATTTTTTTTTTTTTAAAAAAAATTAAACGAATCACATTAATAACCATTGCAAAATTTTATCCATTGGTGAATATTCTGGACCTGTTTGGTAACCATTCCGTTTTCAGTTTTCAGTTTATATTTATAAAAATTTAAAAAACTGTCATAAAAACTTATTTGATAATTTTTTTGGTTTATAAATGGTTGTCTCAATTTATAAATTTGAGGAAAAAACGTAAACTCACGTTTTCAGTTTTCAATTTTTTTTTCAATTAATTTTCTTTTTCAAATAATTTATTTTCAATTTTTTTTTCAAATAATTTTTTTTTCAAATAATTTTTTTTTCAATTATTTTTTTTCAAATATTTTTTTTCCAATTAAATTTTTTTTCAATTATTTTTTTTCAAATAATTTTTTTTCCAATTAATTTGTTTTCAATTAATTTTTTTTTCAAATAATTTTTTTTAATTAATTTTTTTTCCAAATAATTTTTTTTTCAATTATTTTTTTCCCAATTATTTTTTTTTCAATTACTTTTTTTTCATTTTTTTTCAAATAATTTTTTTTCCAATTAAATTTTTTTTCAATTATAATGTATGTGATCCCATTGTCATAAATAATAAAAATAAATATAAATATTTTAAACCTGAAAAAACATATTTTTTAGTTTATGTTTTTAAAATTTTTTAAACATTTTATTCAACCAAACGTGTTTGTAATTTATGTTTTTCTAAAAATAAATAAAAACCAATTTATAAAATTTTTGTAATTATAAACCAAAAACATAAACATTACTAAACGCTACCCCTGTATTTCATTCTGTGTAGTAAAACATGTTTGATATAAGCTTATGCACAATACCTTGCGCTATCGTTAAACTTTTGTGATCAGTTAATTAGTTCTGATGCTGACATAAACATATTAAGTATTAGGCAACTAACTCCACTGGCTTTGGAAAATTATTGTGTGATCAATGACCGAAATCGGTGCTCACTCAACAGCTAATCAAGAATTTATACATATCTAGAACCTAATAATCTAATCTTAATTTTTTTTAGAATTGCATAATCATATCCTAATCAACACATTGGGGATAAGTGGTACCAACTACGATATCATTATATCTATTATTATTGTGAGTATCTAAACCATCATATGCATCTCTCTGATTAGAAGAAGATAAGAGAAAAATTGGGTTGAGAGTTGAGCTGTCAAATGGATGATTTTGTGTTGGGGTTACAATCTAGTTAATTTGGATCCAAAATAATTGGTATTTTAAAGGAGAAAATTTGAGCATCATATAGGGTAGTAATAATGTAATGTAATGTTCTGTCATGCCAATCAAAATCCTCAAACATAGGATTTATCAGATTGGGTAGAAAGGATGGGAAAATTTTTATAAATAAATATATAGCACATAAATGGTTCCCTCAACCTCAAAGATTAACCAAACACAATAATCATATTTCGATAGGAGGTAAATGCCTTCACAAACCCATTTTTTACTTGATTTCCTTTCTACTAGATACAAAAACTGGGGTCCAATAGAGATTGCAACAAGTTTTTTTTTTTTGGGTATTTGGTTAGGAAGAGGAGTTGGACCGGTAATGTCCAAGTAACAGCCATTTGGGGCCTGGTTACTGCGCTAACTTGTTTGCAACATCGAAAATGGCTCTGCATATTTTAAGCCCAATGATACTATCCAACATCATGAGTTTGTGCTGAATTCAGAAAGCCATGTGATTGCAATTTGCAAGAAATATTGGGTAACCGTTTTCTAGAGAAAGTCAAAAAGAACACAAAAAAACACTTTTTAGAAGTCGAGAATGGTTATTACTATGGCATTTTGACTCAAACTGATATCTAAAAGAGTTGATAATATTATTATACACACTCACTATCTATTGCTCCAGTCCATTTCATCAAATACACACATTACATAAGAGTCGTCTAAGGACAAGTGACGATAAAGATATATTGTATGCAAGTTATAACACTTTGTGATATTAATACCACAAAGTGTTATAACTTTTTGAAAGTACATAGTATAGAATTTTTTTATAATTTAACATCTTACAATATCGAAATGTAATTCCACGGGTACAAGTACCACTTTGGCACATTCAGATCATTGTTTATTTCTAAATATTAGACTTAAGCATCTCAAATATTAGACTTAAGCATCTCACATCTAAACCACTTAATTAAAGCTCTCTCTTGGGTGAATTGAGTTGGCACAAATGGCATTCAAACTTTGTGTCAAATTTGATACGAAAATAGCAGCCATTATAACAGCTCACTAGAGTTGCTCCAAGGAATAAATAGGAACACGAGTTTGCCTTGCACAGCCTTGTGGACAAAAAATTATTTCCAAAGCATCACTATGGCATGTGCATGTTTTGCTCTTGACGAATGAGACGGTGCAAATGGAGATGGTTGGAACCAACCGTATTTCCCACACAACTGACCATAGTGGGACAAATCAATTCCACTCATCCGGCTCTATCATGCCATGACTACATGTCAATGTGTTGAGTTGGTGCTCTTTTTGGACACATATTCACCAAAATTTCTGAACCAATGACAATGATGCAAACAAGGTGGACCACATTGCCTTGGCAAGATCAGGTGTGAATTCAGTTTGAAAACAGATTATCAGAAATGCAAACGGTTCTGTAACCCCCTTGTCCTTCTGGTAATAAATCCTGGAAGTAGAAAGGTAGGTTGATGAGACAACAACCCCGGAAGTCCGGATTTACAGATCACAACTGGCAGAAAACAACACTTGGAAGCACTGCCAAAAGGCATTTACTGACATGATTTTCAAAGTAACTGACACAAATGTTAGACAATCTTTCCTGTATTTAAATAGATTAAATTCTGTTGTGTACTAAACAATAATTAAAATAAAAGAAATAAAGGAAAGGAAAAAAAAATGTTTGATTAAAAAAATCAAACTAAAATAGAATTAAATAAATAAAAACAGATTTTATTTTGTTACAAAACAAAATTAAAATCTGATTTAAATAAATGATAATAAAACAGAAAATAAATAAATAACTTACTTGATTTATATGTTGAATATTTTTCTGATCAAATCCAGTGTTTGACACTGTATCCTTAAGACAGATTCGTCCTCTCCTCGGTGCTTTCAGAATATGGACGTCTATCTCCCAAGATAAAATGATCAACTACAAACAATAGCAGCACTACAAATTGTTTGCCTAACGAACACACTAAGTGTTTATACTCTCTCACAGAAGAAAATAATGCAGCAATATGAAGAGAATGTTTGCAGAATTATGAAGGACGAAAATTAGAGTTACAAAATCCAAATGAGAGCTGTCCTATTTATAGATGGATTGGTGGCTGCAGGTTCTGAATTAAACAGGTGCAAACCTGTTTGAACAGGTATGAACCCTGTTTGGTTTTGAATTTAAACAGATTTGAATATGTTGGGTTTAAAATCCAAATAGATAAAAAACGGGAAGGGCCCTGTTTGGGTGTACAGTAAAACCGGACCAGTTTATTTCCAGAATTAATTTGAATTATGGATTTTATTTTACCAAAAAATAAAATTAAATTCAAATATTTTCGGCCAAAAAAGATAGGTATTGGGCCGAACAAGCCCAACCCAACCACACACCACGCACCCGCGCCCAGGCCCAGCCCAGCCCAGCCCAGCTCGACCAGACGGATGACGGCGCGCGCGCGTGTGGTGATTTTTGGGTCCAATGGGTCTAACCCATTTTGTCCATAGTCTCCCTCTCTAAAACACTTGGGTACCCCTTGGGGCACACCCCAACTTCCAATCCCATGCCTTATAAACCCATTCAAAACTTCCCACCAAATCAATGTGGGACAAGCCTTATTCAAACCTTTAATGATTTTCCACCAAAACTCCATTTCCGTGGAGCATACTTTGGCTTCAATTTTCCATTCACTCGGTAATGGTTTTGAGCAACCAAATATACCACGTAAATCACAACGCGGCATAGAACGCGTTACCACTTTGACCTGTGAATATTGACGCACGGGGCCCACCTAAAAAATAAACCAAACTTAGGAAAAAATTCTGGTTTTACCCAGAATTTTCCAACCATTTCCAACAAACCCCCACATGAATGGAATTTGATGACAACGGAAATGCAACAATATGTAGACTTTATCAAAAGAGTATAAGTCGAAAATATCTTGCATCAGGATAGGTAGCTTTCGGCCTTGAACCTTCCCTAGTGATAACCTATCGGACTTACTGGCTAACCAATGGACGCGATACCTTGAATTGTTCAGCCGTTTGTGTAAGCCAAGACAATAGATTTCACACAAAATATCTTCTGACACATCGTGGTTCTCACTGTTGTGTTCATTTTAGCCTTGAATGCTCCTGGTTTTCATGAGTGTTTCTAGAAAATTTAGCATCTTTCATTCTCATAGAACCGGCCCCAGTTCGACACTCATATAGGTGATTCTTATTGTGAGTATCTCCTTATACTCGTCTTGATTTTATGCCTCAATCAAGATATAAGTAATCATTAAAAGCAAAGCTTATCCTTATGCCCCTGCATACAACATATGTTGCAGATATCACTCTCACCATAGGAATGGGTAGGGAATTTTAATCCCTTGGTGATTTCTGGCGAACCACACATAACTTAGTTGTCCCTTTGAACTTAGTTCTTGGGATCTCCAGTCATATAAGTAGGGTTACCATTATGACAACTCTTATGTAATAGACTTTAATCTCATCCCCTTCGATGAACTATACACTAGCTCTTTTGTCAAACCTTTTGTTAACGGATCCGCAATATTCTCTTTAGATTTTATATAATCTATTGAGATTATTCCGTTTGACAACAATTGCCTTCGGTATTATGTCGACGACGAATATGTCGTGACTTACCGTTATACATGTGATTCTATGCCCTGCCTATTGCAGATTGACTATCACAATGAATGCAAATAGCTGGCACAGGTTTTGGCCACATTGGAATGTCTTCTAAGAAGTGACGAAGCAATTCTGCTTCTTCTCCTGCTTTGTCTAAAACAATGAACTCGGATTCCATTGTGGATTGTGCGATGCAAGTTTGTTTCGTGGACTTCCAAGAAACAACAGCGCCTCCTAGAGTAAAGACATATCCACTAGTGGATTTTGAATCTTTAGTATCCGATATCCAATTGGCATCACAATAACTTCAAGTACTGCTTGATATCAAGTAAAGTTCAAACCATGATCACGGGTGAATCTTAGATATCTAAGAACCCGAATGATCGCCTTCCAATGGTCTTCTCCGGGGTTACTAATGTACCTACTCAATTTACTGAGTGCATAAGCTATGTCAGGACGAGCACAATTCATTAGGTACATTAGGCTTCCAATGATTTGGGAGTATTTTAACTGAGACACTGCATCACCTTTATTTTTCGATAAATAAAGATTGATGCCTACAGGTGTTCTAGCTACATTCAAATCATCCTTGATAAATTTATCAAGAATCTTCTCAATATAATGAGATTGAGATAATGCATATCCATCAGATGTTTTAGTAATTTTCATTCCTAATATAACATCTGCGACCCCCATATCTTTCATATCAAATCTTTTATTAAGCATTTGTTTAGTTGATTTGATCATGTTTTGACTGCTTCCAATGATAAGCATGTCATCCACATAAAGACAAACTATGACATATCCTTGGTCAGTGTTTTTAACATAGACGCATTTGTCATATTTGTTTATTTTAAACCCATTAGTAAGCATTGCATGATCAAATTTTTCAAGCCATTGCTTAGGTGCTTGTTTTAATCTATAAAGAGACTTTATAAGCCGACAAACTTTCTTTTCTTGCCCCGACACTACAACCCTTCGGGTTGCTCCATATAGATCTCTTCATTAGATCACCGTTTAAGAAAGCTGTCTTAACATCCATTTGATGTATTTCTAAATTAAACAATGCTGCTATAGAAATAAGCATGCGAATGGATGTTATTCTTATCACAGGGGAATATGTGTCAAAATAGTCCAGACCTTCCTTTTGTCTATAACATTTTACTACAAGTCTTGCTTTATACTTGTCAATTGAACCATCTGCTTTCATTTTTCTCTTGAATATCCACTTATATGCAAGAGGTTTAGAACCTGGTGGAAGATCCACCAATTCCCAAGTATAATTTTCCATAATGGATTCAATTTCATTATTAACCGCCTCTTTCCACAAAGGTGCTTCAGGACCTGTCATTACTGCCTTAAAGCTTTGAGGTTCATTTTCTAACAGGTATGTCAGAAAATCTAAACCAAAGGATTTTGATGTTCTCGCTCTCTTATTTCGTCTTGGTTCATCATCAGTTAAATCCTGTTGGTTGAGACCATTACTAGTCTCTTGTGTTTGATTGTCATTAGTCTCTGACTTTGTGTACATCATCAGTTTTTTTCTGTGAACTTAATTCCTGTCCTTTCTTATAAGGAAGACATGTTCAAAAAACACAGTATTCCTTGACTCTATAATAGTGTTCACATTTATATCAGGTATTTCTGATTTATAAGTCAGAAACCGATATGTACTACTATTCTGAGCATAACCAATAAACACACAATCTACTGTTTTTGGTCCAATCTTAGTCTTTTTAGGAACAAGAACTTCAACTTTTGCCAAAGACCCCCACACTTTTAAGTATTTGTAGGAAGGTGGTCGACTTTTCCACAATTCATAAGGAGTGTTGTTGGTTTTCTTGTGGGGTATTTTGTTAAGAACATAACTAGCAGACAATATTGCTTCCCCCCACAAGTTCTGTGGTAAGCCTGAACTTAGTAACATAACATTCATCATTTCTTTAGGGTTCTATTCTTTCTTTCAGCAATTCCATTTTGCTGTGGAGAATAAGGTGCTGTAGTTTGGTGAATAATGTCATGTTGTACACAAAATTCATTTAATGGTGCCTCATATTCACCACCCCTATCACTTCTAATATAAATCAAAATATAACATCCATCACTTGTTGTCTATGATGTGATTGATTCACAAATTTCAAATCATGATTCATTAATTTCAAATGAAAAATTCAAAATAATTATGACTACACAAATCAGAATTAATGTTTTGACAAAATCATATCCTAACAAAAATTTTGCCTAAGAATCAAACAATTCAAAAAACTCATTTGATTGTAGAGATACAATCAAATATTTGTGACAAAAGAAAATTACATTATCTCATCTAATGCAAGAGATACACTCCCATATTAATATAATGGTTTTATGATTTAACAAATTCTACTACGCAAGTAAAATAATAATTAACGACATCTCATGTCACAAATTCAAAACAAACTAATAATCAACATAAAAGATTTCTTAAATTTACTTCCAATTAAATGGAACGACATAACTACATACATCTTCATGTTTAAATTTCTCTGGCATTTAAACACCCATTCAAAATTGATTAGAAATACTCAAATTAATCTGCTTATGTACAAAGTCAACATATTAATTTATCATTCTAAATCACATGAAATTATTTTTTAAGAAATAACTTGAGTTGATATCAATACATGCATATCAAACGCATCAACTAAAAATAATAAATTAACAAAATAAATTAATCATGCATGATCCCAAAACTTGCATCATGAGATAAAAAGATTCTCAACCCAAAATCCTACGTAAGTAAAACAACACGTTTTAAACTATAAACTCCAAAACCGACAAAACATACCTAGATTTAATCAGTTTGATTTGTACACAAATAAACTAATTATATATATAAACCTTAAAATGTGCTTGTGAATATATATATATATATATTTTTCCTAGTTAAATGTAGAAACTATTCACGATTACAAATCCACACACAAAAATTTTTTTAAAAAAATGATTCAAAAAACCAATGAAGAAAATAAACTTGCCACAAAGGTTTCTTCGTAATAAAAATGAAATTAGTTTGTAAAACTAATATTTTACTCCAGAAACAAATTCTTCCATGTATACTCACGATGAACTATGATAAAGTCAAAAGAATTAACACCTTTGCACAAAGGGTTCAAAATTAAGTGGTCTTCCAAACGAAACCGTAAGTCACGTACAAAATTTACAGATTGTGAGCGAAACACAAAGTTACATGATTGATTAACAAAATTAATTTTCTAGTTACTAAAACCAGAAAATAAATTATAACAAAATAATTTTATTTTCTTTGTTACAAAACTAGAAATAAAATACCACAAATTAATTTTCTAGTTACTAAAACCAGAAAATAAATTATAACACAAAATAATTTTTTTCTTTGTTACTAAAACTAGAAAATAAAATACCACAAATTAATTTTCTAGTTACTAAAACCAGAAAATAAATTATAACACAAAATAATTTTATTTTCCTTATTACTAAAACTAGAAAAATAAAATACCACAATAATTTTCTGTAACACAAATTAATATTCTGCAATTGTTAATGACACCAGTATATTACTACTAATTGTCAAAGAAAAAAGACAGTATATTACTATTATTTGTCAAATAGCAGAAACCACTATTTGTTTTTCCAACCAGAATGTCTTTATGAAATCACAGAAAATTAAATAAAATGAAGATACCAAAAATAGGAAGTCTGTCTTAAGATTGTTGGACAATCTTCACTATATTTAAATAGATTAAATTTTGTTGTGTACTAAACAACAACTAGAATAAAAAGAAATAAAGGAAATGAGAGAAAAATGTTTGATTACAAAAAATCAAACTAGAAATAGAATTAAATAAATAAAAACAGATTTTATTTTGTTACCAAAACAAAATTAAAATCTGATTTAAATAAATGATAATAAAACAGAAAATAAATAAATAACTTACTTGATTAATATGTTGAATATTATTCTGATCAAGTCCAGTGTTTGACACTGTATCCTTAAGACAGATTCATCCTCTCCTCAGCGCTTTTAGAATATGGACGTCTATCTCCCAGGATGAAATGATCAACTACAAACAATAGTAGCACTACAAATTGTTTGCCTAACAAACACACTAAGTGTTTATACTCTCTCACAGAAGAAAATAATGCAACAATATGAAGAGAATGTTTGTAGAATTATGAAAGAGGAAAATTAGAGTTACAAAATCCAAATGAGAGCTGTCCTATTTATAGATTGATTTGGTGGCTGCAGGTTTTGAATTAAACAGGTGCAAACCTGTTTGAACAGGTATGAAACCTGTTTGGTCTTGAATTTAAACAAATTTGAATCTATTGGGTTCAAAATTCAAACAGAAAAAACGGGAAGGACCCTGTTTGGATGTACAGTAAAACCGGACCAGTTTATTTCTGAAATTAATTTGAATTCTGGATTTTATTTTACCAAAAAATAAAATTAAATTCAAATATTTTTGGCCCAAAAAGATAGGTATTGGGCCGAACAAGCCCAACCCAACCACACACCATGCACCCGCGCCCAAGCCCAGCCCAGCCCAGCCCGCCCGACCGACCAGACGGACGACGACGCCTCGCGCGCGTGTGTGGTGATCTTGGGTCCAATGGGTCTAGCCCATTTTGCCCATAACCTCCCTCTCTAAAACACTTGAGTACCCCTTGGGGCACACCCCAAGTTCAAATCTCATGCCTTATAAATCCATTCAAAACTTCCCACCAAATCAATGTGGGACAAGCCTTATTCAAACCTTTCATGATTTTCCACCAAAACTCCATTTCCATGGAGCATACTTTGGCTTCAATTTCCCATTCACTTGGTAATGGTTTTGAGCAACCAAATATACCACGTGAATCACAACGCGGCATAGAATGCGTTACCACTTTGACCCGCGAATATCGACGCACGGGGCCTACCTAAAAAATAGACCAAACTTAGGAAAAAATTCTGGTTTTACCCAGAATTTTCCAACCATTTCCAACAACAAATTCTGGTAGCTGTAAAGGTTCTCTATAATAAGTTGAGAGAAACAGAGCAAAGAGGGTTTTTTTTTTTTTTTTGGCAGAGGAAAGAATAATAACAGGAGTCCATGGAAGTCTCTGTTTCTTCCGAGCAAAGGCGAGCCAGAGTTTGGATACCTGGGAGAAGAACTCTCAAAGAGAAAAGGGCAAGGTTGTACATAATCTGCCGATGTGTCAGCATGCTACTTTGTTGGAGGGAGCATGGAGATTAGCGATGCTGGTAAAAACAAACATTCATGTTCTAAGTTTAGATCATAGAAATATGTAGCACTTGCTATAATTTTTCCTAAGGCAAGTGTAGACGTCCCCGAACGTCCCGGGAGGGAATCCCGTTTTGTTCGCCTGTGGGGCTACTACAGTTCAGGACTCAAATTGTCACGGTTTTTAATCTAAACCAAAGAGTCCAAATCCGGCAAATCGTGTTGAAAAAACAGATTTTTGAAAGAAGTGCCAAACATGGACTGATTTGCCAGATACAGAGTCGCCACCTAAATATTTTTTTAATGGGGGAATTTAGGAAACCCTGACTCGTTCGCCTAAGGCCATGTGTCCGTCATCACCAAAGTTGCCTCGGATCGGGAACTTGGGTACGATTAGGGAAGGTCAGCTATGAGCACCCCCTCTCGCCCGATCCGAAGATCGGCCTCTGCTAACCATGATATCTGATTTTGAAAACATTACGCGTTCTATTCCGGTTATTAGTCTAGAATTACTATGTTATGCGCACAGCAAACAAGTATAGACTAGATCGCCTAATTTGGAACGAAGCATTGCATATCTGTTTGTTTGGAAAACGCTTTGAGATTTGCTACTCGTAAGTAGGCTAAAACACGGATTTCAACGAGTTGTCCCAACTCAAACAATCCAACCTTCACCCACAGGCATTCAGGCAGTTTAATCAAATAAGCATCTAGCCGCATGGTAAGCATGTTAACATTCACACTCATGCGAGATGCTAAAGCATAAATACTTACATCGTACTCCGAGCCAAAACAAAGAACATGTTAGTAATCATGCATGATCCAAGTCCATGTTAAGTGGCTAATGCAACACATACAAAATGTCACTAGAATAGGCTCGGCTAATCTAAGGATGACATGTGAAACGCACAGATAGCATGTATTCAAGTTAGATTTGAAATACTATGCAGTTAGCATGATGCGCCCAGCCTGGTGCATGCAATACTGATGAATGATGCACGCACGCATGCATAGCATAAGGATGCTAAATTAAACATGTCCTATTACTAACCATCAAAAGCAGGTAAGTAAAAGGGAGAAAGAAGCGGGGGTTGGAAGACATGCACACACGCACCCACATTTATTACAGATTTGCCCTCGCTCGGAGGGACCGAAAGAATAATACAATTAATTAACCTACAAGCTAATTAAAATATTACAGGCAATTAACTAGTTAAGCAAATTAACTAAGCTAATTAAAACAGTAAACAGCCTCGGGAAGAGGGCCCAATGCAATGCGTGCTCGGCTCCGCTCGAAAGCCACTGCCATGCACAAGATGCCTCTGCTTTGACTGTTATCCTCCTCTGAAGACTGCACAAGTCCCAGGACATGTTCTCTGCACATTGTGGAACACCACCGGCTAGGAGGAATGGCCACCGGCCAAGGGGAATGATCACCGACCACAAATTGATCCATCGGCCAACAATGGATGGCCGATCGGCACTGGAGATGGCCGGCCGGCCAAAGCTTCCTGCAAAATCTGTTTTTGACAGCAGCAGAGAGCAAAACATAGCATGGCAATGCATTTCAAGCAAATGTATGCACCAACACATCCCTTATCATGTTCATGACTCAAAGGAACATGGTTCTCGATTCTCGGACCATCAATCACGCATTTCAATGCGTGATGGCCCAAGAAACCAAGTTGTGCATTTTCAAGGTGGAGTGAAATGCACATAAACAAACAATGGGGCTCAACCTCTATCACAATCAATTCAAGAGGTTAAGCATGCGTGCCAATGTGATGCAACCTAGGCATGTGAGCTAGCATGCAATCATGGAAATGCAAAGAAGCATACAAGGCATACAATGATCATGCAAGGCATGAAGCAATGCAACCAACAAGTATGCAAGACACAATATGGGTGTTCAAGCATGCAAGCAAACATGTGACTTCATTCAATCATGCAACTTCAATCATGCAACAACACACAAATATGCAACAACATACAAGGAGAGCATGCAACAATATGCAAAGGAGGGACTTACACTAATTGGACAGTTCTATACTAAGCCCAAAACAGTGGCCAAAAGCTAAGGAAGTGGAGCCAAATACACATACAAGCATACATATAAACATGGTCCATCACTTAGGCACAAAGAGCAACTCTCAAGCACACTTAAGAAGATGCAAACATGGACTAATGGCATGCACATAAGCTTTGAAAATCATGTTAGAAATGGTTTCAAACCAACTAAACAAAGACAAGCCAAGCATGCAACATGGTCCAAAACTCAAGGCTAACAAGCCAAAATGTAAGGTAGCTATACAAAGCATGCCATGGTCAACCAAAGCAACCCAAAACAGACTTCAAGCATACCAAAACAAGCATGAAAGCTTCACAAAGCTTGGCCAAAAATGTCACGACCCAAACCCGCCCCTATGGGTTTAGCACCGTAACCGGCCAGTAATCCGAGATTACTGAAGGCCTGCTTAACAGTAATACAGTAAAACAGAGTACAGGGGCATGGCGGAAGCCATTACAGTAAATAAACAATGTCCAATGAGCTGTGACAGTCTGTATTCCAAAAAGACTTTTCGTACATTCACATATATATACGAAACAGTATGCAAGACATTTACAACATTCAGGACAGGGATCAAGTCCCTATTAACCAGTACAGTGCGGTCTATACAGTCGGTACAGTAAACAAACAGTACAGAGGGGGAAAACTAAAACACCCCATAGCCTAAGCTTGGCAGGCCCGGAACCTCGCAGTGAGGCACGTTGGTTGGCTTGACAAAACTGGGACTCTACCCCGACGCTTCTAGCTTTGATCCGGTGCCTGTACACCTACATATATATATGAGCAGTGAGCTAAAGCCCAGTGAATAACATAATGCGTAAAGGGGTTAAGAATGAATGTCCTTACAGTAATGAAAACAGTTCAATTCATTCAGTATATCAGTTGTTCAGTACAGTAAACAGTCATATACGGTATATCCATTAGCATAACTGTAACAGTAGGTCTTAAAAGTCCGAACAGTAATGATGGCCATCAATCAGTAAACAGTAGTGGCTCCACGAGGGAACCGACAAAGATCTCTGTAACAGTAACAGGAAACAGTAGGTGCTAAGGATGCCACAGTACAGTTCAGAAATAAAGGACATACATTCATTCAGTAATCAATATCGGTTCAGTAAACAGTTCAGTTCAGTATTCAAAAGATAATCATTTGAACATATCTTTACACAATTGTTACTCACAGAGTTCTGGGCTACAGTGAACTAGAGCGTCTCCTCAGAAAGCCAACCCTACACAGTTTACAGATTGAACACACACTAAGCTACACAGTTGGGAAAGATAATAACTTAATCCCTAATTTGCCTCGGTGTGGTTCTACATCTATATCCTCTTTAAGATGCCTTAAATATGCCCTAGGAATGCCTAGGATAGAAAGAGGATGCAAAGATGCACTTGAAAACACTTCACAAAATTTGCTGAAAACAGAGGTCTCGCTCGAGTGAGGCTTTCTACGCTCGAGCGGACATGCAGACAAAGGAGCTTCGCTCGAGCGTCAATTCCGTCGCTCGAGCGGACTGTGTGCTACAGTAAAAATGCTGGATGCTCCAAATTTATGCTCGATGGACGCTCGACCCTCGCTCGAGCGTAAGACACAGGTCCTCGCTCGAGCGTGAGTTTCCTCGCTCGAGCGGACTGTGAACTCATGCAAAGTACTGGATGCTTGCATTTCACGCTCGAGCGTAACTTTTCTCGCTCGAGCGGAAGGCAGAATCACAGAGTGTACGCTCGAGCGTGGACTTCCTCGCTCGAGCGTAGGCTCAAAATCTGGAAATTCCAGATTTGAGTCCCAAGCTCAAAATCAAGTTTAAAAGCCAAATTTTTGATTCTCTTGGGCTAAAAACCTGGAAAAACACTTGTAAACACATAACATTATGTATTTCAAAGATCAATTTGGTAAATCAAAGCCCAAGGGTGTTTAATTCAAACTCAATTTCAAATCAATTTTCATGAACATGAAGAACATGCAAACATGCATGAATTTAAATCATTTTACATCTTCAAAACATGCTCTAATGAGCTCATTCTTTCCAAAACAAGTTGAAAACATGGACTTAAGCTTAATTATGAACATGCATGTGACAATTTGCCATGAAATCAACTCAAAACTCATCAATACACACATGCATGCATGAAATGAGCCACAATACAACATTACAAGCCATAAATTGGCTCTAGACTTCAACTTAGCTCTAAATCATGCAAGAGTCTAACAAAATGCACAATCAAGGAGATGGATTCCTACCTTAGGTCTTGAATTAGAGGTGTAGCAGCTCAAATATGCAATTACTCTTCCAAAACTCCAAGTCTATGAGCAATTTCCTCAAGCACAAGTTGAATTCACTCCAAACCTCTCACTCTCTCTCTAAGGTCGGTTGTGTGCTCAAAATGGCTGAGGAAAGATTTGATCAAGTGTTGTATCTAATGTAAAGGGCTCACAAAAACTCCATGTAGTGGGCCACTAAGTGGCATTATGGTAATTAAACCCAATTGTACATTTAATCAACATTTAATCTAGTTTAACCGTACCAAATCAATTTTTAGATAAATACACCATAAAATCACATAAATTATGATGATCATGAAACACTAACGATTTCCGATTCGGCCGCCGATAAGGCCTTCAATTGCAGTTTAAACATAAAAATACAAACAAAGATAAAATAGTCAAACAGATAGTATGCAAAATAACACACATACACAGTCAATTCAGTTCCAGTTTCCAGTCAGTCAATTCAGTAATTCAATCAGTTCATTTACTCTCCATAATCGGTCTTAATTTAGCAGTAATTGGTATTAATCAGTGATCAGTAACGAGGGTTATTACAGTCTCCCCTCCTTATAAAGAGTTTAGTCCTCTAAACTCGAATTACCTTCATTCTGGAAGAAAACAGGGTTCAGTGGAAACAGTTCAGGATATCTCTTAGCCATGTCATCTTCTCTTTCCCAAGTGGCATACACACCACCATGGTTTTGCCAGTCAACTTTCACTAGCGGGATCTCTTTGTTCCTCAACTTCTTAATTCGTCTGTTAACAATCTGTATGGGTCGTTCCTCGTAAGTGTAGTCATCACTCAACACTATCCGAGTAGGCTCAATCACATCGAATGGATCCCGAAGATAATCTCTCAACATAGAGATGTGGAAGACGTTGTGCATATGCTCCATTTCAGGAGGAAGCGCAACTTGATACGCCACCGGATTGATTTTCTCAATAACCTCATACGACCCGACATATCTCGGCGCTAACTTGCCTTTGACTCCAAACGAGTCTGGCCTTTCATTGGTGTCACTTTCACAAACACGTGATCACCCACTTCATATTCTCATCTCATCTTCTAACATCTGCATAACTTTTCTGTCGGCTCTGTGCAGTTTTCAGTCTCTGTTGAATCAGTTTCACTTTTTCAGTCGTCTCATACACAATCTCGGGCCCAAGCAGAGGCCCATCTCCAACCTCTGCCCAGCAAATCGGAGATCTACATTTTCTGCCATACAATGCCTCGAAAGGCGCCATACCATATACTGAATGGTAACTGTTGTTGTAGGCGAATTCAGCCAGCGGCAAGTGGCTTTCCCAGTTTCCCTAAAATCAAGGACGCACATTCTCAATAAATCCTCCAGAGTCTGGATGGTCCTTTCTGACTGTCCATCTGTCAAGGATGATAGGCACTACTCAGCCTCAATTCGTACCCAATGCAGTCTGTAGGCTCTGCCAAAACCTCGATGTAAACTTCGAATCCCTGTCAGAAACAATGGATACAGGCACTCCATGCAATCTAACAATTTCATCAATATAAATTACAGCCAACTTGTCGGCATTATAAATTGTCTTGACAGGTAAGAAGTGAGCAGATTTGGTCAGTCTATCAACAATAACCCAAATTGAATCCATACCTTGTCTGGAGCGAGGTAATCCAACGATAAAATCCATCGTGATATGCTCCCATTTCCACTCCGGTATGGGTAAGGATTGCAGTAAGCCTGCGGGTCGCTGATGTTCTGCTTTGACTTGTTGGCAATGAAGACATTTTGACACATAGTCAGCAATTTCTTTCTTCATTCCCGGTGACCAAAAGTTCTGTTTCAGATCTTGGTACATTTTCGTATTCCCCGGATGAATAGAAAATTTTGAGTTGTGGCCCTCTTGCAGAACTCTTCTTTTCAGTTCAGTGTCATTCGGTACACATAGTCTTTCTTGAAATTTCAGTATATTGCTTCAAATTTGAACCCCGGTCTCGGTTTAGATTCTCCTTCTTCGATGATCTTCCTTAAGAAGTCATCCGTTTGCTGTTCTCTTTAATTTCTTCGATCAATGCAATGCGTTGAGCAGAAATAGCAGCTATTGTTCCACCTTGTTCTCTCAAAACAACTTCAATTTCAGATTTTTCAAGGTCACAAAGCAACTCTTTCTGTCCAGTGAGCAACAAGCTAAATTTGCAATAGATTCCGCTCAGTGCATCGGCAACGGTATTGGCTTTTCCCGGGTGATACAAATCTGTAGGTCATATCTTTGATCAATTCTAGCCATCTCCGCTGTCTCATGTTCAGTTCTTTCTGGGTGAAGAAGTACTTCAGACTCTTGTGGTCGGTATATACTTCACATGTTGCCCCATACAGGTAGTGACGCCAGATTTTTAGTGCAAACACTGCAGCCAGTTCCAGATCATGGGTCAGGTAGTTCTTTTCATGTGGTCTCAGTTGTCGGGAACATAGGCAATTACTCTCCCATTCTGCATTAAAACACATCCCAAACCCTTATGAGAAGCATCACTAAATACAGTGTAACCATCCGTACCTGAGGTAAGGTAAGAACAGGTGCAGTCACAAGTCAGTTTTCAACTCTTGAAATGCTGATTCCCTCCTCTGGTCAGTCCAGTCAAATGATGTCCCCTTCTGTGTCAGTTGAGTCAATGGTAAGGCAATTTTGGAGAAATCTTTGACAAATCTTCTGTAATATCCAGCCAATCCCAAAAAGCTTCGGACTTCTGTCACATTTGTTGGTCTAGGCCAGTTCACTACAGCTTCAATTTTCTGCGGATCAACAGAAATTCCATCTTTGCTAACAACATGCCCCAAAAACATAACATGATCAAGCCAAAACTCACATTTAGACAGTTTAGCATACAGTTTCTGTTCTGTTAGGGTCTGCAGGGCAAGTCTCAAATGATGTTCATGTTCTTCTATACTTTTGGAGTAAATCAATATGTCATCAATGAATACCACAATAAAGTCATGAAGGTACGGTTTAAAGATTCTATTCATGAGGTCCATAAATGCTGCAGGTGCATTGGTAACTCCAAAAGGCATAACTAAAAATTCGTAATGTCCATACCTCGTTCTAAAAGCAGTTTTATCAATGTCTCCCGGTTTAACTTTCAGTTGATGGTACCCCGTCTGAGAGATCAATCTTGGAAAACGCCTTGAGCACCCTGTAACTGATCAATAAGTCATTAATACGCGGTAATGGATATTTGTTTTTCACAGTTACCTTGTTCAATTCACAATTCAAATCAGTCACACTCAGTGAGCCATCTTTCTTTTTCACAAACAAAACCGGTGCACCCCACGGTGAAGTACTAGGCCTGATAAACTTCTTGTCTAGCAGTTCTTGCAATTGCACTTTCAATTCTTTCAATTCGTTGGAGCCATTCTGTAAGGAGCTTTCGATACAGGCTGTGTTCCCGGATCACATCAACAGTAATTCAATCTCCCTGTCAATCAAATCCCCTGGCAGATCATCTGGAAAAACATCTGGAATTCTCTGACTATAGGAATACAGTTCACATCAGTTTTAACATTATCACTTGCAGGTACAGTTAACACGGAACACAGATATCCTTGACACCCCTTTCTAATCAATTTAACGGCTTTTACGGAAGAAATCAAATACGGAGGAGGTACTACTCCAATCCCATTAAATACAAATTCGGGTAACCCCGGTGGACGAAAACAACTTGTTTTGTCGCACAGTCAATGTGGCATGATGTTTTTGTAACCAGTCCATCCCAATATTACATCAAAATGATCAATGTTCAATGGCAGTAAATCAATAAACAGATGCATATCCCCAACAATGATTTCACATGCAGGGTACATATAAGCACATGTCATGGATCCTCCTACGGGTGATGATACAGCTAGCAGATAGTTCATAGGTCCTAAGGGTCTATTCAATTTCCGTGAAAAAGCATGCGACACATAATAATGTGTAGACCCCGAATCAATCAGTACATATGCATTTTGAGCACAAATAGAGAGGATACCTGACACAACGGTTTCAGTATTTTGCACGTCTCCCGGTACTAGGGCAAACACTCGGCCCTGCCTCATCGGCTCTTTCCCGGTAGCTTTGGGGTTAGGCATTGGTGCTACAGTTGATGCTGCGGCGTTGCCTGCAGCTTTACTATTGCCCGGAGCAGTGGAAGGGCAATCTTTCACCATGTGGCCCACCTTGCCACACCTGTAACAAGCACCAGAGATTTTATAACAAACTCCTTTATGGTTCTTACCACATTTGGAACAGGGCGGAAAAGGACGGTTTCCTTGACTAGAAGTAGTCGTTGACCCTGTATTTTGCTTTTTGTTCAGTTGATTATGCTTGCCTTTCTTGAATTTGAAATTCTGTCTTTTACCGCGCCATTCAGACGCCGGTGTTTCAGATTGTTTCACAGCTTCGATGTTTGACTCGGCCATCAATGCTCGGTCAAGAACACCCACATAGGTCGGTAGCTTTAAAACACTAATCCTGTCCAGTATTGCAACATTCAGGCCGCCTTCAAATTTTCTGGCCTTTTTATAATCAGTGTCCATATGTGGAGCATATCTAGCGAGGTCGGTAAACTTTGTCTCATATTCAACAACAGACATTGTGCCCTGACTCAGTTGTTCAAATTCAGTTACTTTCCTGTCCCTGACACACTGAGGGAAATACTTTTCGAAGAAGGACTCCTTAAACTGAGCCCAAGTCATTACATTATTGGTGTCACGGACCAGCATCCACCACCTTCTGGCCTCTTCTTGCAAGGTAAAGGTAGCTAACAGTACTTTATTCGCTTCCAAACACGGAAACACTTCGAATAGCTTTTCAATCTCAAGAACCCATGCTTCAGCTTTTAGCGGTTCAAGGCCTCCCTGAAAGGATGGCGGTTTCATTTTGCTGAACTTCTGGGTGAGAGCAATTATATCCCCATCATTCACATTCACATTCGGTTCCAGCTGTACCGGAGAAGGAGGTGGGGGCTGTTGATTCTGTTGTTGCTCAAGCCTAGCAGTTATCAATTCCATCATTCTTTCCATTCGTGCCATTCTTGCCTCAGTGGATGAGGACTCAGATTCATTTGCATTATCCATTTCACTATAAGCAGTTACAACAAGTATAAACATAAACAGTTGCATACTTAAACAGTTTAACACATCAGCACATATTCAGTCATATCATAACCACACACTTTTCATGCTCATGTAATGCCCTAATCGCTTTTCTAGGACACTCTATAGCTCATTTGGACACGTGTGTACGGTATAACTCATGGTTAAGTATCGCTCTGATACCACTCTGTCATGACCCAAACCCGTCCCTATGGGTTTAGCACCGTAACCGGCCAGTAATCCGAGATTACCGAAGGCCTGCTTAACAGTAATACAGTAAAACAGAGTACAGGGGCATGGCTGAAGCCATTACAATAAATAAACAATGTCCAATGAGCTGTGACAGTCTGTATGCAAAAAGACTTTTCATACATTCACATATATATACGAAACAATATGCAAGACATTTACAACATTCAGGACAGGGATCAAGTCCCTATTAACCAGTACAGTGCGGTCTATACAGTCGGTACAGTAAACAAACAGTACAGAGGGGGAAAACTAAAACACCCCATAGCCTAAGCTTGGCAGGCCCGGAACCTCGCAGTGAGGCACGTTGGTTGGCTTGACAAAACTGGGACTCTACCCCGACGCTTCTAGCTTTGATCCGGTGCCTGTACACCTACATATATATATGAGCAGTGAGCTAAAGCCCAGTGAATAACATAATGCGTAAAGGGGTTAAGAATGAATGTCCTTACAGTAATGAAAACAGTTCAATTCATTCAGTATATCAGTTGTTCAGTACAGTAAACAGTCATATACGTATATCCATTAGCATAATTGTAACAGTAGGTCTTAAAAGTCCGAACAGTAATGATGGCCATCAATCAGTAAACAGTAGTGGCTCCACGAGGGAACCGACAAAGATCTCTGTAACAGTAACAGGAAACAGTAGGTGCTAAGGATGCCACAGTACAGTTCAGAAATAAGGAATACATACATTCATTCAGTAATCAATATCGGTTCAGTAAACAGTTCAGTTCAGTATTCAAAAGATAATCATTTGAACATATCTTTACACAATTGTTACTCACAGAGTTCTGGGCTACAGTGAACTAGAGCGTCTCCTCAGAAAGCCAACCCTACACAGTTTACAGATTGAACACACACTAAGCTACACAGTTGGGAAAGATAATAACTTAATCCCTAATTTGCCTCGGTGTGGTTCTACATCTATATCCTCTTTAAGATGCCTTAAATATGCCCTAGGAATGCCTAGGATAGAAAGAGGATGCAAAGATGCACTTGAAAACACTTCACAAAATTTGCTGAAAACAGGGGTCTCGCTCGAGCGAGGCTTTCTACGCTCGAGCGGACATGCAGACAAATGAGCTTCGCTCGAGCGTCAATTCCATCGCTCGAGCGGACTGTGTCCTACAGTAAAAATGCTGGATGCTCCAAATTTACGCTCGATGGACGCTCGACCCTCGCTCGAGCGTAAGACACAGGTCCTCGCTCGAGCGTGAGTTTCCTCGCTTGAGCGGACTGTGAACTCATGCAAAATACTGGATGCTTGCATTTCACGCTCGAGCGTAACTTTTCTCGCTCGAGCGGAAGGCAGAATCACAGAGTGTACGCTCGAGCGTGGACTTCCTCGCTCGAGCGTAGGCTCAAAATCTGGAAATTCCAGATTTGAGTCCCAAGCTCAAAATCAAGTTTAAAAAGCCAAATTTTTGATCCTCTTGGGCTAAAAACCTGGAAAAACACTTGTAAACACATAACATTATGTATTTCAAAGATCAATTTGGTAAATCAAAGCCCAAGGGTGTTTAATTCAAACTCAATTTCAAATCAATTTTCATGAACATGAAGAACATGCAAACATGCATGAATTTAAATCATTTTACATCTTCAAAACATGCTCTAATGAGCTCATTCTTTCCAAAACAAGTTGAAAACATGGACTTAAGCTTAATTATGAACATGCATGTGACAATTTGCCATGAAATCAACTCAAAACTCATCAATACACACATGCATGCATGAAATGAGCCACAATACAACATTATAAGCCATAAATTGGCTCTAGACTTCAACTTAGCTCTAAATCATGCAAGAGTCTAACAAAATGCACAATCAAAGGAGATGGATTCTACCTTAGGTCTTGAATTAGAGGTGCAGGAGCCCAAATATGCAATTACTCTTCCAAACTCCAAGTCTATGAGCAATTTCCTCAAGCACAAGTTGAATTCACTCCAAACCTCTCACTCTCTCTCTAAGGTCGGTTGTGTGCTCAAAATGGGCTGAGGAAAGATTTGATCAAGTGTTGTATCTAATGTAAAGGGCTCACAAAAACTCCATGTAGTGGGCCACTAAGTGGCATTATGGTAATTAAACCCAATTGTACATTTAATCAACATTTAATCTAGTTTAACCGTACCAAATCAATTTTTAGATAAATACACCATAAAATCACATAAATTATGATGATCATGAAACACTAAACGATTTCCGGTTCGGCCGCCGATAAGGCCTTCAATTTGCAGTTTAAACATAAAAATATAAACAGATAATTAAATAGTCAAACAGATAGTATGCAAAATAACACACATACACAGTCAATTCAGTTCCAATTTCCAGTCAGTCAATTCAGTAATTCAATCAGTTCATTTACTCTCCATAATCAGTCTTAATTTAGTAGTAATCGGTATTAATCAGTGATCAGTAACGAGGGTTATTACAAAAAACATGCTAGAACAAGGGCTCAAAGCATAAGACATGTTAACGCTAAATGATGGCATTACAAGACATGTATGCAAGGCATGCAAGGTGTGTCTAAACCAACTAAAAACAGAGGTAATACATGGCAAAATACTACCAAATAACACTTAAGACATGGCCAACATGCACTTAAACAAGATGCTCTCTCAAGAGGCAAAAAGGGTCTTTTTCAAGGACAATAAGGAGAGGGGGTGGCCCTCTCCTTCTTGGGACCTCAAGGCACCATCCTTACCACCAAAATCCCTCAAGATTTCAGTGGTGAGGAGGCCCAAACACAATGGTCCCGGAGCTCACCAAAAATGCACAAAAAAGGAGCCTAACAAGGCTTAAGAGGGATCAAATAACCCCAAAGCTTAAAACACCCTTAACCAACTATTTAAAGCACTCAAAAACAGAACTTTTATTAGTTATACACAAAGCTCAAAAATAGTTGCAAGATAGGCTAAAAAGCTATGCAAAAATGGGGAATAAAGGGTGAAGTTCTTACCCTTGATGATCCTCTTCACAAACAATGGTCCAGCAGCTTTCCTTAGCTCAAAACCAACTCAAAAACACTGAAAATAGCTCCTTAGTACCTCAGTAGCTCAAGGAAAGTGTAACTCTAGGTGTTTGTATGCAAAACTAAGCACAAAACACCTTAAGGCAAAAGAGAGAGAGATAGAGATAGATAGATACACTTGTGACCTAACCCTAACTCAGAGCTCCCTCTGTCAATTTTTTGTGTAACCCTAATGGAGGAAGAAGAGGATCCCTCTTATAGAAGACTCAATCTTGTAAAGCTTCCAAGGCAAGCTAACAAGAGGGAGATCCCTCCATACACGTATATGGAGGGGAGCAAAGTGTATGCCAGCTAGCATAAAAATATCTGCAAAAGCAGATGCACAGTAGTCGACCGGCCAAAAATGCAATTTGACCAGAAAAAGATGGCCGGCTGGCCATCTATAGTGCCGGCCGGCCAAACATTTGGCCGGTGGCAACAAAAACACAGCCGGTGGCCTTAAGCCATGGCCGGTGGAGTGTGGGGATGGCCCACAAGCCATTCCCTGCCACTCAAAGGCAAAACATAAGTGTTTGGTGCAAAACCAGACACAAAACAGTCAAGTCGAGAGATCCTGAGGCAAGGCGCGTAGCCGAGACCTCCAGGAACTCAAGACGAACACAAACAAGGATGATCACCAAGTGTTCAAGCGGTGACGTCCAATTCTTGAGGATAGTCAAAAATAGGGTGTCTACAGCAAGCAATGTGAAATTTAGATAACAGAAGCAATTACATAGTTAATTTACTGCATTGTACCTTTTTAGGTTTCTTTAATAGTAAGAACTCTTTATAGCAGCAACAGTCATTGCATATGATATACAGAGACCTGCATAATGTTTACATATTAATTTCTGCACATACTTACAAATTCAACAGGAAAAGAATCAACCGAAATTTCATAGAAGCCCAAGGTTACCAAGTGTCGGACATGGACATGAACATGAATACGGCGCCTTCTTAGAAGTGTTTGTGCTTCTCATAGGCTTGTCAATCCAAGAGATAAAGAGATCTTGCCTACACAATCATGGTTTACTTAATTTGCTCATCAAAAAATAGGATTGTTATGCACATAACATAACTATATTAGAACTTTAGGATGATGCTGAGATATGATGTTTAATTAATGTCAGTTACTCTATTCTAGCTGTCAGAATTTATCGAGGATGTTGAGATAATTTTTTTTGATATTGTGGGGACATATTTTTTGAATGACAACACGCGGCCAAGGTGGCATCAGAGTGCCAGCCGAGGTGCCACGTGTCCAGGTCATGACGCTAAGGTAATCTCGGCTAGGCCGAGATTATCTGGGAAGATACCGGAATCCGGGATGAGCGGATAAGGGACGAGAGTCCTAGAAAGCGAGAGCACCTCTGCCTGGATAAGGATAAAGCTCTTAGGGAGTTTATCTTTATCTATTGGAGAGTCTAGGATGAGCATTGGGACAGAGTCCATTGAAGCTAGGCTTCTACAGGGATCAGGTCAATGCTGGCTATAAAAGTAAGGCACCCTCGTGGGTCCAAGATACGCTTTTCGTATTCTGGCTAGTGAGTTAAACACTAATTAGTATCTTTAAGAGATAAACTGAGTATTGACTTGATTATCGGAGTGCCCCCGGGTGGAAGAACTACCGCCGGAGTCTTTTCTTTCTGTGACAAGTCGTTCGGGCGCAATCTATTCTGCCGGTGTTCTCCAACTGAGTACTTGTTTGGCAGTGTGGTCAGAAAACAACACACACAATTTGGTGCCGTCTGTGGGAAAGAAAGGAGAATAGATGGCCAACAACGGACAGAAAGAAAAGGTTGAGGACAACGTCCCTACTGGGAGTGGTAAGCACATTGACCCTAACGTAGAGGAGAATGACTGCAACGAAAAAACTCAGGATCAGAATCCCGGAGAGAAGGATGTCGGCCAGGAGGGCGAGGCACCAATGAAGTCAGACCGAGGTGGGTATTATAACGAGAACGACCTCCAGGTATAGATAGATACCTGCGGAGGGACGGAGAGATGAAAGGAATGGCGAATAAATTGGCAGACCTGCAATCAGTCGTTAATTTCATGATACAGAATACCGAATACCAGGATGCAACCAAAATGTGGCAGTTGTGTCTTTTAAGGACGACCTAAAAGATGATATTCTGCTTCGAAAATCACTGGCAAAGACATTGCCAAGAAGTATGGATGAACTTATGGCAAGAATAGAAAAGTATGCCAGGGCCGAGGAGGACACGCCGGAGACAAAAACGTCAAAACAAGATAAGAGAAACGGCTCGCCGAAGCGAGGCCGAGGTAATAGTGGATACAATGAGCAAGAGACAGGACTGAGGGCTGCACAGGCAGTCACAACCATATTCCGAATTCTAGTTTACAAAATCTTGGAAAGAATCCGGAATCAGCCCTATTTTAGAACACTAGAGAAGCTTCCTGGTGAATTTATGGGAAGAAATTTGGGGAAACACTGTGCCAATCACAACGAGGATGGGCATCTAACTCAAGGGTGTAGAGCCCTAAAGGCACATCTAGAAGACCTGGTAAAACAAGGTCATCTAAGGGACCTGGTAGATGAAACCAGGACAAGGGAAGAGCAAGCGAGACTGCCTCAGGCATCGGCAGCACCACCTCCACCAGCACCGCAACCGCAAGCAGGCGGACCTCGAGTGATCAATGTGATTCACTCAAAGGTCAATGAGAACGAGATACGTGAGGAAACTCAAAAGGTAAAACACTTGCAACATGTGTATCAGGTCCGGCAGAAGAGACCTAGGGCAGACGAGTGCCAGGGACCAGTGGTGTCTTTTACTGAAGACGACCTAGAGATGGTGCAGCATCCACACAACGATGCCGTGGTAATATCCCTCCAGATTAGAGAATGCCAGGTAAAGTGAATTCTGATCAACCAGGGCAGCTCTTGTGACATCATGTATGTCAGGTGTTACAAGGAGCTTGGCCTTCACCAAGATGATCTAGAACAATCCAATGGCCCAATGGTCGGGTTCAATGGAACGCCGATGTGGCCCTTGGAGCAGTAAGTTTGGAGGTGCAGGCTGGCACCAATAAGGTAAAAACTGAGTTCATAATAATTGACACTCCCTCCCCTTACAATGCTATCCTGGGAAGGCCATGGCTGCATACAATGGGGGCTGTCCCCTCAACATTGCACCAACTGTTGCGATTCCCATCAGAGCATGGAATTGAGGAGGTCAGAGGGGATCAAGTGCAGGCAAAGAATTACTCCATGGCAGCAATGAAATCCACCTGCAACATACGAGAAGCAGAAGCAGCGGAGATTGAGGATGAGGACATGGAAGTCCTTGAGGACGTCAGCAAAGAACCAGCTGAGAAAAGTGAGGAAACCCTGAAGAAAATCTTAGTCCAGCAAGGGGATGAAGAACGCTTCTTCCTTCTCGACTCAGGATTGGTCGAGGAAGATAAAAAGGAGTTAGAAGCATTCTTGAGAGCAAACCTTGAGGTGTTTGCTTGGACACCGTATGAGATGCCCGGCATTGACCCCGAGGTCACTTGCCATAAGTTGAATATGGACAGGTCGGCTAAACCTGTCATCCAGCGAACAAAAAGGCCGACGTTGATGCATGTTGAGGCAGTAGAAGAGGAATAGATAAACTTCTAGATGCCAGAGCCATACAAGAGGTAAACTACCCGACATGGTTATCAAACACGGTTGTTGTGAAGAAAAAGAATAGGAAGTGGAGGGTCTGCGTGGACTTCACCAACCTGAACAAGTTTGTTCCAAAGACAGTTTCCCACTACCCAAGATTGACCAATTGGTGGATGCCACTTCAGGGCATGGAAGGATGAGCTTTCTGGACACCTACAGGGGGTACCATCAGATAGCCATGTACCCCCCAAATGAGGAGAAAACTGCATTTATCACCCCAAAAGGGCTGTATTGCTACATAGTAATGCCTTTTGGGTTGAAAAATGCAGGAGCAACTAACTAGAGATTGGTGACTAAGATGTTCAGACATCTAATAGACAAAACAGTAGAGGTTTACATTGATGATATGGTCATAAAGACTAAGGAACTTGAAGATAATCTGGCCGACCTGAAGACAGTCTTTAACATCCTAAGGACATTTCGGCTCCGACTCAATGCATCGAAGTGTGCATTTGAAGTTAGGTCAGGGAAATTCCTAGGATACTTGGTCACCAGAAAGGGTATTGAGGCAAGCCCGGATCAAATCAAGGCCATTCTGGAGTTAAAGAGCCCAACATCGGCAAAACAAGTGCAGATGCTGACTGGAAAGGCTGTAGCCCTAAATAGATTCATAAGCAGAAGTTTTGATAAATGCAAACCTTTCTTCAGTTTAATAAAGAAAGCCACAGACTTTCTATGGACAGAGGAGTGCGAAGTCGCCTTGGCCGACTTGAAGAAATACCTGACCACAGCTCCAGTCCTCTCAAATCCAGTACCTGGAGAGGAACTGTTCTTATACTTGGCAGTTTCAAAGCATACAGTAAGTGTAGTGGTAGTCAGAGAAGAAAAAGGAGAACACATGGCAGTTTACTACGTGAGTAAAACCCTAGCAGATACAGAACCAGATATCTACCTTTGGAAAAGCTAACACTAGCTTTGGTAATGGCCTCCAAGAACTAAATCATTACTTTCAAGCCCACAAGATTGTGGTGTTAACTAAGCATCCTTTGAAGTCCTTGTTGTAGCAAGGAGATCTAACAGACAAGATAGCCAGATGGGCAGTGGTGTTGGGCCACTATGACCTGGAATTCAGACCCAGAACAGCAATCAAAGGCCAAGTTTTGGCCTACTTCATAGCCGAGTTCACATCAAGCGCCATCATACATCAAGCTCCGTTGAGCAGAGATATACGATGTCCAGGTGAACAAGGAGAAACCCAGTTGGGGATAGCCAAACAGAGGAAAGAAGAGAAACTCAGACCCTGCAATATTTACGTCGGCGACTGCTTTTGCCTGTTCGTTGACGGAAGTTCAAACCGACAAGGAGCGGAGGGCATGAGTAGTGCTAGTATTGCCAGATGGACAGATACTGGAACAATCCATTCATTTGGGGTTTAAGGCCTCAAACAACGAAGCAGAGTATGAAGCACTGATAGTAGGATTAAAGTTGGTAGCAGCAATAGAAGCTGACAAGGTACTGGTCTTCTGTGACTCCCAGCTTATCATAAACCAGGCAACAGGCGAATACGCTGCCCGAGATGAAAGGATGGTGGCCTATATAAAAGAGGTGGGCAGACTGATAGCATTGTTCCACAATTGCCGACTACAGCAAGTTAGCCGAGATGACAACAGCCATGCTGATGCCTTGGCCAACCTAGCTAGTACAATGAAACTAGGAGAGGCAAGGACAATAATGGTTGACTGCTTATCCGGTCCAAGTGTAGAACCATTGAACACAGAGCATGAAGCAATGTGTGTGGAGATGAGACCAAGCTGGATGGATGCAATAATAGTATTCCTTAAAGAGGGAAAACTATCAGGTAATCATAAAAGAAGCACACAAGATCAGACTTAACTCTGCAAGATTCAGTTTGACAACAGAAGGGCATCTCTACAGAAGATCTTTTACTAGACCCCTTTTGAGGTGTATGCATCCTTCACAAGTTGAAGACTTCTTGTATGAGATACATGAAAGAGTATGTGGAAGCCACATAGGGGGCAGGTCACTTACTCATAGGGCCATAACTCAGGGATACTGGTGGCCCTATATATAGAAAGATGCTGAAGCTTATGTCAGAAAATGTGATAAGTGTCAGAGGTTTGCACCTTTGATACACCAACCAGCAGCAGATTTAAACCTAGTGTCAAGCCCTTGGCCATTTGCCCAATGGGGCATGGATCTTGTTAGACAGCTGCCTCAAGCAACTGGACAAAGGAAGTACCTGTTAGTGGCAACACATTACTTCACCAAGTGGGTGGAAGCTGAACCCCTTGCAAAAATTCGAGATGTTGATGTGAAGAGCTTCATATGGAAGAACATTATCACCAGGTTTGGGATCCCAAGGACAATAATAGTAGACAATGGTACATAGTTTGACAATAAGCTAATCAAGAGCTTCTGCGCAAAGTACAAGATCAAGAATTATTACTCTATTCCAAGCTTCCCTCAAAGTAATGGTCAAGTAGAAGCATTCAATAAGGTCATCTTGGATGGGATCAAGAAGAGACTGGAAGTAGCAAAGGAAAAGTTGGTGGATGAGTTGCCCAGTGTACTCTGGATATATCAGACTACGCCGAGAAGATCAACTGGAGAATCCCCATTTGCCATGGCTTATGGCACAGAGGCAGTAATCCCATTGGAGGTCGACATCCCAGGAATCAAAACCCAGGAAGTAGAAAAAGGGACTAATGATGCATTTTTAGCTTGAGATCTGGATCTATTAGAAGAAAGAAGAGAGAATGCAGCAATTCAGCTGGGGGCATACCAGTAACAGCTTGCCAAGGCTTACAACAAAAAGGTTAACCCACGAGAGTTTCAAGTTGGGGACCTCCTCCTGAGAAAGGTCGTCGGCAACAAAAAGGATCCTAGAGAGGGCAAGCTTGGCCCAAATTGGGAAGAACCTTATAGAATCATCTCAGCCCCAGGCAATGGGGCATATTGGCTTGAAGACAGTGAAGGCAAAGAGTTGCCAAGACCTTAGAATACTTGTAACCTGAAGTTTTTTTATCATTAAGATTTCCTTTTGTTTTTTAAGTTTTTCTGTTATTAACCGAAGTAATTAATAAAATTTTAGCTCGATTTTTTCAAACTTGTGTAAAACGATTGACCAGTCACTTAGCGATGTTTCTGATTGAAACATAGCGAATAACTTAGACTTATTATATGGCAGAGTTGAATTATACTTACATATAATAGAGTCGAACTAAGTTAGTGATGTTTCTTATTGAAACATGACGAATAACTTAGACTTATTATATGACAGAGTTGAATTATACTTGCATATAATAGAGTTGAACTAAGTTGGCGATGTTTCTAATTGAAACATGACGAATAACTTAGACTTATTATATGGCAGAATTGAATTATACTTGCATATAATAGAGTTGAACTAAGTTGACGATGTTTCTGATTGAAACTTGACGAATAACTTAGACTTGTTATATGGCAGAGTTGAATTATACTTGCATATAATAGAATTGAACTAAGTTGAATTAACCTAGATTTTCTATGTCAACAGAATGAAAACTTTAAATACATATCAGTTAGATTAACAGAAACCGAGGTTGATAACCTTGGCCAGTCTCTGTTTGAATCTGATCTCTGCGACAAGATCATAGGAACACACTTAATGTGAACATAAGTGAAACTTAAGTTCACATTAGGAGGCAGAGAGTTGGAGAATAATACTTGGAAGTTGGAATTTACATGCTAAAGTTGGTTTAACACTTGTTGAAATTTTAAGAAAATTTATAAGTTGAAGTTAAACCGAGGTTGTGTTGAAAGAAAATTGGTTTAACACTTGTTAAAATTTTTTGAAAAAATTTACAAGTTGAAGTTAAGCCGAGGTTATGTTGATAGAAGTGTCTACGTACTTGCCGAGATCACCATGTTGCCAAGACTTGGAAGATAATGGAAGACAGAAGTCTTTATAAGTGGAAAGGTTTTAAACAAACACTTGTGAAAATATTTTCACAAATGTTTTCAAATATTATGCCAAGGCCGAGATAAACATTTAGAAGATATATCCGAAGTATTTTTATCCCGAGGAGATTACATAGCTAAGGTGTACTTTGAAGACATGCAAAATATTCTAAGTATGGAATCATACAAAACAGTAAAGGAAAGACAAGCATTCAAACACTTAGTCAAAAAAGAAGACTTGCATTCAAAGGGAAAAAAAAGGCACTTCGGCCTACAAAGAGACTACTTTTTTAGATTACAAAAGTGGCACATCGGCCAAATACAAAGTTAACATTGTTCAAAACAAAGAGATTTACAACTGTCCAAAAGAGAGCAAGTACTAAAAGTGTCACGACCCCATTCCGCCCCTAGTAGAATGGTGCCGTGATGGCCAGTAATCCGAGATTACCGAAGGCCAACTTTCAAAGTTCACACACAATCAGAGTATAATATATGGGGCTTACATGTGCGGAAGCAATATATATATAGATCTAAGTAATCCATAAGAGCAGTGCATAGATCAAATGAAATGACATACATCTTTACATAGCTTTACAACTGGAATACAAATATAATAAAATACATATATATATATATATATATAAGGAGAGGGTGAGCTTGGATACTTAGTGAATGGTATAAGTAATAAAGGGTTAAATAAATGATTCCCGAGGTCCTTGTCAAAACAATACATATATCATAGCTTGTTCAAAACATGTACTTGGCATAACTTGTATCAAAACATGTACTTGAGCTTTCAAATCTTGCTGGGATGTTTAATGACATCTACTTAATACTTGGGGTGATGACATTAACAAAGGTTGTGCTACAAATGCTTATAGTCCCCTAGCACGTACGGACTTTCAAGAGTTGTGCTACAAGTGCTTATAGTCTCCTAGCACGTACAGACTTTCAAGAGTTGTGCTACAAGTGCTTATAGTCCCCTAGCACGTACGGACTTTCAAGAGTTGTGCTACAAGTGCTTATAGTCCCCTAGCATGTACGGACTTTCAAGAGTTGTGCTACAAGTGCTTATAGTCCCCTAGCACGTACGGACTTTCAAGAGTTATGCTACAAGTGCTTATAGTCCCCTAGCACGTACGGACTTGTGCCACAAAAGCTTATAGTCCTCTGGCACGTAAGGACTTGTGCCACAAAAGCTTATAGTCCTCTGGCACGTAAGGACTTAACATGATGTCAAAACAAAGCTTATACTTGATACATAAAATAAGGATAATCATTCATGCTTGACAAATACTTTTATCAAAACGAAGCAAAGCAAGATTTATCAAAAACATTATAACATAGCTTTATTAAAAATACCACTCACATAGTTCTTGGGACGTCGGGATCAAGGCAAAGGTCCAAGTCCTACAAACACATGGCAAAGCCTATTGAATGCACTCTTAAAAACAAGCTTCACATGAATGCAAATGATCTAGGGAAAACATGCTGGAAAACATCTAGGGAAAACATGCTGGTAAACATCTAAGAAAAACATGCTGGATACCAACCAGGTCCTGGAATGGATGCACAGAGATGATCTAGGCTAAAATGACCTAGCTGGGTGAACTCAGGAGGTCTTGGCCGAGGTCCCACACCTCTTGGCCGAGGTGTGGTTACCTAGGCTTCGGTGTGCAGCTCTCTGCCGAGGTGTTACAAGATGCCGGCAAGGGTGTACCATGGTCGGCCTAGATGATGAACATCTCGGCCTAGGTGATGCAGTGGTTAGCCTGGGTGTGCATGCAAGATAGACTAAGGTGCAAGTGATCATGCAAGGTAGGCTAAGGTGAGATACGATGCTTGGCCTATGTGTGGGATCTAGGCAAGAGTGGTCTCGGTGATCATACCTAGGGAAATGAAGTCTGGAAATCTGGGTTTCCTCCTTGAAGAACACGAAGAACATGAACATGAAGAACATGAATGCTAAAATCATAACTTCTTTATTACAAAATCTGTGGTTTCATGCTATGAGTTCGAAAACATGGACCTTGGTACCCATACTTAAAGATCATATGAAAACAAACACGAAAACATATATCTTGATACATGAATATCACTTTCTCTTTCTAAAACCGAACTTCAAAGCAATGCATGGTTCATGAAACATGCTAGATCATGCAATGCGATTAGATCAACATAAAGAATAATAAGAGTAGATCACGAATCTAACCTTAAAACACGGATCTAACGGTTCGATCTCTAGAGATCAAGCTTGGAAATCTACTCCTCTCTCAAGAACTCCTCTTTCTCTTCCTAGAGCTTCTCTCACTACCTAGAACAAAGATATAGAAATGATAGGTTTCTCTCTCTCTGTCGGCTGATTTAACACTTTGCCAGGACACGTGGCACTACCGGATTGGTTCTCCTAAAAAAGGTGACTAAGTGACAAGACATGTGTAAGACAAAGTGTATACAACAAGCTAGATGACATGGGCACTCCGGCAGGTAATGATCTCGGCTTAGGACATAGGCTTCGGCAAGTAAGGTCTCAATGATCTCGGCTAGGAAGGATAACACTTGGCCAAGTTGTGCCACACTTCGGCCTAAATGTGCCACACCTCGGTCTAGGTCATTCCAGTCCCAGAACAAGATCACTAGGTGCAAGGATTAAGGATCTCGGACGCCTAGGTGATAACATCTCGGCCAATATGCCTAGGTGATGGTGGAGGTCAACCAAAGTGGTTCCAAGATGGTCCAAGGTGTAAGAGGTTCAAAGGTGTGACCTAGGCTTGAGATGACCTAGGCTTGGTATGACATAAGCTTGACATGACCTAGGCTTGGCATGACATAGGCTTGACATGACCTAGGCTTGGCATGACCTAGGCTTAACATGACCTAGGCTTGGCATGACCTAGGCTTAACATGACCTAGGCTTGGCATGACATAGGCTTGACATGACCTAGGCTTAACATAGCAGGGAAGGAACAAAGCATGCAAGCAAAACTTAAGCAAAACAAGACAAGATTCATGAATGCAACTTAACAAGACAAAGTTATGTAAATGCACATGAACATGACTAAGGCATGAATATGGGTTGTTACAAAAAGGAGGAAAAACTAAAGTTTACGCATTTTCCACAGTTTGCCCTGCCTCGGCAATTGGCATTGTGTCAGCCTCGGCAGACAGCTGGGTAGATTTTTCAGCTTAGACCTCGGCGTCGATTTCACGCAGTGTATCATCCAGGCTCTTGTTAGAAGTCTCGACCTCGGCCTCAGAGGTGGTCTTTTGGACCTCGTCCTCCTCATCCTGAGTCAACTCTAAAACTTGCTCATTCAGAGTTGGAGACTTGGCCCTAGCAACTTCGGTCTCCTCGGTCTCTTTGGCCTCGGCTTCCTCCTCGGACTCAGCTTCGTCCTTGGATTGGTTTGGAGTTGGTGGGAATGGCAGGACGATGCAGCTATCTTCTCGAAGAGGTGAGTCCTCGGGGACAGCCAACTCCTTTAAGGCAGCCATCTAACCAAGAGTGAAACCCTTGTTGCATGCTTGTTTCATTTGCTTCTTATAGTCCTCGCGGACGTCGACTGCCTCCTCAACATATGCTTTCTCGTCCGCCGCTTTCATCTCGGCGTCCTTTGTGGCCAAGGCAACAATGAGCTCGGCTTAGGTAGGAATGGCAACGGGGCGGGGCGGGCCGGGGATCACCCTCCCCGTCCCCGATCTCCGATGGTGGCAATTCCCCCCGTCCCCGGTCCCGACCCCGACGGGGAGCCCATCACTGCCCCCGTCTCCATCCCCTAACGGGGATCGGGTTTCCCCAACCCCGATCATTCCCCGACCAAAAGAAAAAAAATAATAATAATTCAAACTACAACAACAACAACAATGAAACAGATCTACCAGATTTTCTTCACGAATTCATCAACAACAACATGAACAACAACAACATTTCTAACAGATCTGAGATCAAATGTAAAAAATAAAAAAATCTAACAGATCAGTGTCTCAAATGTAAAAAATAAAAAATCAAACCGGTGAGGAGGAGGAGGCGACGGAGCGGCGACGGGGGAGGCCATCAGTCGTGTGTCTCAGATCTGTGTCGCGTGTCTCAGATCTGTGTCTCAGATCAGTGTATCAGAGGCGGCGACGCGACGACGGTGAGGAGGAGGAGGCGACGGAGCGGCGAACTGTCGTAGATGGAGAGACGATGCCGACTGCGGGGACTGGGGACGGGGGAGGCCATCAGTGAGAGAGTGAGAGTGAGAGTGAAAGAGAGAGAGAGAGAGTGAGAGGGAGGCCAGACCCAGTTTATTATGATATTTATATATATATAACGCATGATATTTATATATATAATTTATAAACACACAACACACACATGTAAATATTTATATATATATATATATATATATAAACAGGTTCGGGGGGCAGAACGGGGCCGGGGCCGGGGCCGGGCCGGGGCTGTGAAAGCTATCCCCGTCCCCGGCCTGGAATTGATCGGGGACTCAATTTTAAATACCATCCCCGTCCCCGCGGGATATTTTTCGGGGAAAAACCGTTCAATTCGGGTCGGGGGGTCGGGTCCCCATCGGGCCGGTTTCCAATTGCCATCCCTAGGCTTAGGCCTCGACAGTCTTTGCTTCGGCCTCTTTTTTCTTAGCTTCAAGGACCTTAACAATAGCCTTAGCAGCGTCTGCCCTCTCCTCAGCCTTGTCTTGGGCTTGTTTTACGGCCTTGGCCTGATCTATTAAAGTCTTCATCTTGGCCTTGGCCTTATTTATGGTCTTGAGCAAGCCAGCAGCCTCCTTCGTCTTGCGGGTCAACTTCTTCTTAATATCGAAGGCCTGCGTCACAAAGGAGTGGGCGTGTTGGATTGCCTAGAAGAAAGGGAAAAAACAAAGTAAGTAAAACTCTAAGTATGGAAGAAACAAAAAGTACCAAGTATTAGAGGCTTACTTGTATGGAGTGTTGCAACTGCAGAGCGAAATTTTCGTATTTGCTGACCTCGGTGTTGCGTTTGAGGTCTTTTGGAAGGAGCAAGGCAGTAGAGAGGGCAATGCCGACTTCGATGTCAGTCGCACTGTCACCGACTCTGACTGGCTTGTCCTCGATGGTAATTGGAGGGGCCCAAGGGGCATCGGACTTCAGGGACCCTGAGGTTACAGCAGACTCTGACCTCAGCTTATTTGACCGGGTGGATTCAGAGGGAGCAGCCTCAGCGGGCCTCTTTTCAGTGGCAGAGGCACTTTTTTCTGCCTCAGCCATTTTTGAGATTGGCAGGGTGTCCTCAGAGTCGATCTGAGTCACCGTTGCCTTAGCTTGAGCTTTCTTCAGCATCTTTGGTTTCAGCTTGGGTTGAGACTGAGAAGATTGAACTGTGGTGACATTGGGGATGTCGGCAAGAAGGTCTTCGGCAACGGCCTTTTGTCGCCCCATTTCATTGGAAGAGATGGCAATGGTAACTTTAGTGCCAAGGCGGATTGCTGGTAGAGCTGTTGGTAGGTTGGCTGGATCGTAAGAGGACGCCTCGGCACTTAGGCGTCTTTGGCTATGGGTCCTGTCTGCTGGTGCAAAAAGTGGAGCTCGACATCGGCATTGGCGCTAAGAGGGTGGAATTAATTGAGGAGCTGAAGTAGATGGCTGTTCTGCTGGAGCAGAGGTTGATCCCTGATCAGGCTGAGGTGACGAAGTTGTAGTAGGAGTTGTTGCTAAAGGAGGAGACTTGCTCTTTTTCGAGACGTCGGGCAAAATGGACTTGTAGGTTGGGATGTAGTTGAGCAGTAGAGGTGCTTTTCACTAGTCAACTGGTAGACCTAACAACTTTTTGAAGTACTTGCTTGGGAAGAATTTTTTGCAGAAATCCTTTGGTGGCTGAGGAAGAACTGCAAAATAAAACAAACCGACGTTAGAGTATACAAAAATATCAAAGTAAAAGACCTAAAAGCAAGTAAAAGGGACAACTTGGCTCTTATCATCTCCCTCTCTGAATAATGTACAGCTTAAAGGGTAGAGGTGAAGGTCGTCATCTGGAGGGAACTCTCAGTTACCTAAGACGATGAAATAATCACTTCCGGCGCCCTTGTTGGAATCAGGGAGGTCGTCGATGAGCTTGTATTCCGTCGACCTCGGCTTAAGGTAATAAATGTAGCCTTTTTCTGACTTAAGGCCACACATGGTGTAGCAGTACTGGATGTCGGCTAGAGTTACCCTGTAAGAGTTAATGGCTAATTGCATTGGGTTGAGTTTATAATAGTGAAGGATTCTCGGAAAAGGATGTCAAGAGGGAGCCTAAGTCCACACTCTATGAAGGCTACTACTGGGAATGGCATGGAGTCATCTTTGGGCATGATGGAATTCTCCTCCCCAGCCAACTTGAGATGAACTCCGGCAGGGATGGAAAACTCCTACCTAAAGTATGCTAGCTTAGTTGGGGTGTCTACCCTCCACCTGAACATACCCATAACGTCGGCTAAGTGGGAAGGTGTTAGATTTTAGAAGGAAGTGGTTTGCTAGGGTTTAAAGGACCTCGGCTAAAACCTAAACATGTGCTGAGGCGAATTTTTCTGAAGATCAAAAGGGTTTTAGGTTCGGTTTTCCTAAAGATCAAGTTTCTAGAACAAATCCCAAGCCTAAGACAATGGAAACAAGAATTGAGGGCAAGAATCTAGAAAAAGACACAGAAAACAGAGACAAGAATATGATTCAGACTCAAGAAGATAGACAAGAAATCAAAGAACACTGAATAAGTTTGTGCAGGTGTGCGAGATCAAGATCAATGGTGAAATAAACAAGTGTATGTGCAAATTGTATAAAAGGGTCATGACTCAAGAACAGATTGGACAACGCACAAAAAATTGCAAGACAGGACATGCTCAAAACATGCGAATGATAAAGTTTGAAGCATAGATAAAGATTGGAGAACATGAAGACATTCACCATGGCAATAGACAAAAACAACGGAGTTTGAAACTAAAAATGGGGGAAACAGTGACTTACCACAGAAGATGACGCCGATATGAGATTCGCCGGAGTCTGACGGTGGAAATAGGTAGAGCAGAACGGAGAGAGCTTCGCCGGAAGAGACAAACGGAGTGATTGCAGAGAGCTTCGAAGGAACGAAAATGGCAGTTTGAGAAATTTCCAGAAAGAGAGAAAACTTGAAGCACTGAGAGAAATCCTAAAATGTAAAGTGAAAAGACGAAGAGAGAGGGACGTGATTTTGTCAAAATACGAAAAGGTGGCAAATCGCAATTAGTGTGCCTAGCACTACGTGCTTGTCAGACGGCGTACGCAAGTGCGATGCAACTTAATGGCACGTGTCAGGTACGGTTCAGTGGGGAAGCGCCGCGTGGCAAAAACGGTTGAATTACTGTGCGTGACAGCTCATACGCGTGTTGAAACTCTTGGAGTTTTTGATTTAATGAAGCAAAGACCTCAGCTATAAGGACGATCTCGACTAAGAAACTTGAACAAACTTGGTTATTGGTTCTAAAGCATTGATGAGTACAGACTATAAGTCTTGGTTATATCGAGCCGACAAATGATGACCTCGGTGATGAAGGATAAAACGAAGCTTAGCCGATGTGCTAAATGGAAGAAATGATATAGGTTTCATCACCTCAGGATGCCGAGGTAATAGAATCTAGGGGGCAGTTGTGGGGACATATTTTTTGAATGACAACACGTGGCTAAGGTGGCATTAGAGTACCAGCCGAGGTGCCACGTGTCCAGGTCATGACGCCGAGGTAATCTCGGCTAGGCCGAGATTATCTGCGAAGATATCGGAATCCGGGATGAGCGGATAAGGGACGAAAGTCCAAGAAAGCGGGAGCACCTCTGCCTGGATAAGGATAAAGCTCTTAGGGAGTTTATCTTTATCTATTGGTGAGTCCAGGATGAGCATTGGGACAGAGTCCATTGAAGCTAGGCTTCTACAGGGATCAGGTCAAGGCTGGCTATAAAAGTAAAGCACCCTCGTGGGTCCAAGGTATGCTTTTCGTATTCTGGCTAGTAAGTTAAGCACTAATTATTATCTTTGAGAGATAAACTGAGTATTGACTTGATCGTCAGAATGCCCCCAGGTGGAAGAACTACCGCCAGAGTCTTTTCTTTCTATGACAGGTTGTTCGGGCGCAATCTATTATGCCAGTGTTCTCCAACTGAGTACCTGTTTAACAGTGTGGTCAGAAAACAACACACACAGATATGATGTTTAATGGTGTATTAGCCAATCATTTAAATCATTTTTGCATATTGATATCAGATGAATGAAACTGCAAGTATTGCCAAATGAACATAGTTCAAAAGCAAATTAGTGACCATCCTACAAAGGAATAAGAAAAAGTAAATTCATTACCGTCACTCACTGTGTGGGATGATTTGGGTCATTATTTTGGTAGAGTCAAGAAATTAAAGTAGAGGGGGCATTTTATAATTTTTAATTTTTTTTATGATCAACAATAAAATAATAATAATAATAATTTTATGAGCTAAATCTAAGTATAAAAATTTAATTATTTATTATTAATAGCAACTAATCAAATTCTAAAATAATGTGGAATAATTCGGACACAATAGTAATGTAAGTATGTAATTTTAGCACAAAAAAATTACAAATTAAAATTCTTAATTTTAGAAAATAGAATCAAATCATTATAAAATTTCTATAATTTTTATTTGATAAAAAAATATTAGAGAGATAGCATTGATTATAAAAATGTGTTTTGAATATAAATTATTAGATAATCCCAGACTATTATGACGTGTTGATGACGTGGTGCTTTGGCAGCAAGGATCCTCTATCCCCAAATAACCATGTCCCCCTGTCTCAAATCACTCACAATCATTAGATCATATGAGAAGTCTAAGATGTGAAAATCTCAAGACATATCCAATGATTGTGAGTGATTTAGGACAGGGGGACAGGGTTATTTGGGGATAGAGGATCCTTGAGCGTGCTTTGAATATAAGAAATCGCAACTCACATTAAGTGATTCACCTATTATCTTCCAATTACCTAACAATAATGAGTTACTATGTTCCATTTATAAAATTTGACACTATATTATTGATTTAGACCACCACATAAATAACATCACATGGTGCTCCAAGAGTACTACATAAATTACATATTGTGTGTGAACAATGCACAAAAAAAAATAAATAAATAAAAACTGAGGGGGGGGGGCACGTGACCCCCCTAGCCTTGCTGTGGCTCCACCACTGTCTACAACTTTGTTTCGAAAATTTTTGTTCATCTATTTAGTGAGATCTTTCCTCTTGTTTATTTATGATTATTTGGAATTCACCTAAGGGTGTTTTGTGATACCATTCGTATCTCGTTTGAAAACTTTTTAGTTGATAGTGGAATCAAATTTCGATCCCGTGAATATACATCACGTTAAGGAAACTACGTAAAAGTTCTTATGTTGTTATTGATTTAATTTTTTGACGTTAGTTTTTATTTCTATTGATTGATCTATTTTTCCTAACAATGGTGACCACTTCATTTGAAGGTGCTAGAGGGGTAGGCAAGATACAAATCCATACCCTGTCTTCATTTGCAACAAAGTATCTGCCCTCAAACTCGAACACGCATTCTCACTTGACATTCCAAACTTTTACCATTGCACAAACCAATGTGCCCTACAAAAATTGAGCACTATGTACAATTGGAGACTTAAAAAGGAGTAGCAGAAAATGTTCTTGCAAAACTAGCATACACCAAAAATAAAATAAAATAAAATAAAATAAAAAGTAAGTGAATCAACAAAAGCAAGTGAAATTTCCCTCAGTAACAAATGAGCAACTCCAATCACACTCCCTACTTTTTACTAGTTAAAGTATAAAAAAAAGTACATTTTTTATTTTATCTAATTACTTTAACTATTGTGTTGTCTAACCACACCTTTTATTTTAACTAATCATTCAAACTAACTTAACTAATTTTTAAAATAAAAAATATAAATTACTGATATTTTACTAATATAAATTTGCAATAATAATAAATTTACATATACAAACATACAAAACCTGTAAAATGATCTGGAGTAGAAAAAATAAATACCCAATTTGCAAATTAGCACATACCCATTACTTGAAGTGCTACTTCCACCAAACCCTGATATATATCATTTTGCTCCATTTCTCCTAAATTCTCCATCAACCCATTGGATCCCAACTCCATTCCACCAAAATTTCCTACCAAATACGTCATCAAAGGTGTCAAAATCAGTTAAATTTCCGGCTTTCCTATTGTTATTGAATCGAAAAATTCCATCGAGATCACTATCGAAGGACCCAATAGTTGAATTCCAAGTGTATACCGATTTCGATTGATTTACTGGTGTGGGTTTGAGGTCGAAACTAGAATTGATTCCGAAATTTTGAGAACCATCATTGTTAGTGTTGGTTTTGGTCTTCAAATCGGCTATTGGGGTTGATTTTCCCTGTGCTTTGAACCCAGTACTTTCAACCAAAACGCCAAACTCTTCCATTTCCGAAGTCATCAAGTTCGTATCGATACTATGTGTTGATTGAGCTGTGCAGAGAGAGAAATGAGAGCAAATCGAGTGATGAAGAAAAGGTAAAGGAAGAAGATGATTTGCCAAACAATACGAAATCAGTAGCTCCATGTTCTCCACCAGCACTGCTAGAGGCGAATCACCGAAGCCATACAACACGTTCGCAGGATCGCGCTCATCAACCGTGAACGATAACGATTTCGCAGGAAAAAGGGTGTCGGTTGATTTGGAGAGTGATTCATGATCTTCCTAGGTAGCCAGCGGGGAAGATTGATGGTAAAGTGGCCAATGTTTTGGCTAGTCCGTTGGAGGGCTAAACATAAGTTGTGGTTGGCTAAAATGCCTAACAGACCTCTTTTAGCTAGTCTTTTGGAGTTGCTTATTGAGTTGTTTGGAAAGTTAGAAATAAGTTATATTATTTTTTTTAACATTTTTTTAGTGATTTTTTCTAAAAATTATACCATTTTTTTTAAAAAAATTTCCGGTCCATTTTGTGTAGTAGACGAATGTAAAAAGTAAAAAATAAAATAATTTCAAAAAAAAATTAAAATAAGTCAAAAAAAAGTCTACTATTTTTTGTTTATTTGTCTTTTCTGAATATTTTTCTTGGAATTATTTAAAAACAATTATTCATTATTTTTTGTTCTAAAAAATTGAGTATACTTTTTAGAAAATTAAGGCTCTGTTTGTTTGTATTTTTAAATTAACTTTCAACACGTGAACTCCCGCTTCACGTTTGGATAGGACATTCAAAATACAATTCCGCGTGTTAATTCAAATTACAGTTTGAAAACCCGTTTGGCAGCTTGTACTTCAGTTCTCCACTTTTAACGTTTCTGCCTTCTTCCTCTTTTGATCTGAAAAGCTTCCATGTCCTTCTCCATCGTCTCTAAAAATTTCACGTGAACCTCATCTTTCTTTCTCTTTTGATCTGAAAAGCTTCCATGTCCTTCTCCATCGTCTCTGAAAATTTAACGTGAACCTCATATTTCTTTTCTGTATCACGTGAACCTCATATTTCTTCTCTAAAAAGCTTCCATTGAGTGGGAATTGGTGTGAGATGGGATGACCGGCCGGATGACTGGCTAGTTGACCGCCCGGTTGTCCTGGTCTGACTTCCTGGTGTTCGACTATCTGAAGCTACTCTGAAGGTTCAGAAGGTTCAGGTTGTTTTTTATTTTTATTTTTATTTTTTACTTTTTATTTTTTATCTATTATTTTTTTATAATATTAATAATTTTTTAATAATATTACATCCGTATACTGAACAAATACTGAACAATCTGTGACGACTTTATTACTAAATTAATAACGTGTAATAAATGAGAAAAAAATTTGATAATGTTTTGTAAGGTTTACGTTATGATTTCTATTTTAAAATATTAAACTTAGTGTATTTATGTTAATTTTTATTAATATGTATTCTCAAAAGTTGTTGACTTTAACAAAATTCTAGAAAAAAAATAAAAAACGTATTGTAGAAGATGTTTGTACAGGCGTAAAAAATGAATTGATAGAAAATTTAATTGACACAAAATAATTGACATAGATTTATTTTAAAATGAAAAAATAATTTGAAAAAAAATTATTCAAAAAAAATTACTGAAAAAAAATCAATTTTTAATTTCAGTATTTTAAAAATAGTTTAGTTATTACTGTTGATAAAAAATACGGATATCGATATATGAATTGTGTTTTTTATTATAAATTATTGATTGAATTAAGTTTTGAAAACTATTTCCAAAACACATCACCAAACAAATTTTCTTATTTCACATGTCACATCAAACTTTCAAAACTTAATTCAAAATACATTTTCAAAACACATTTCAACACTCTATTTAAAAACCATAACCAAACAAATTTTCTACACTCAAATCATAATTCCACAACACACAAACTCAAAATACAACTCATACTCTCAAATCACATTTACAAAACTCTACCAAACGCTACCTAAGTTTTCTTATTTTCTGTATTTTTTTTAAATTTTTGGTGAATTTTTTCAAATATTTTACACAATTTTTATTTTTATTTTTTAGACACACCTAATCTAAATACGCTTAAAAAGTATAATATTTGTGAATTTAAAAAAAAAATCACTAAATACAAAAAATACAAAAAAAAAAATGAAAATTCAATACAAAAAATACAATGAATTTTTTAAAGATTTTCGTATAAATTTTTAATTTTTAAATATATTAATATTAACGTTGTGTTTGGTTAAGAGATTTGGAAAATAAAAAATAAAATGTGTGTGAAATTATATGAAATATAGATATATTTTATTTATATTTCACTTACCTTTTTTCTTTCTGTTTCCAAATTCCTTGTTAAATCTTCCAATCAAATACAACGTAAGTAAATCTAAAAGTTATTTTAAAAAATTGATAAAATTTTTAAAAGTTATAAAAATATGAATTAAAAATTTTAAAAATTGTTTTTGAATATTGAAATTCATCTAGAATTTAAAGGACTAATTTTTTTAAAAAAAAAGTCACTAACAAACAACGAAATAGAATCACCGGAGGTGGTGGCCCAATGGTGAAGACATTGCCTTTTCACAGCCATGAGTCAAGTTCAACTTCTAAGATACGCGAAAAATTTAAATTTTTCAATAATTCTTTTTAAGATCTTGCACTATACTCTGATCGAAACTTAACCTGACTTCAAAACTTGGCCTGATTGTGGGATGGTTAATGAGTCACTTTTTATAAATTGAACAGCAGTGATTTAGACCCCCTCAAACTTCAACCCCCACCACCCCCCACACACACGTGGCGGGTGGTGATTGGAGGAGAAGAAAAAAAAAGAAAAAGAAAAAGAAAAAGTGACCAATCAAAAAAGAAAGGGAGTCAAAGGGGGTGAGGAGAAAGGGAGTCCTAATCTTTATTCTAAATTGAATTAAATTAGGTTAACAACCAATTATACCGAGACCTGAAGCCACACAAACCATCCCTTCTTTTTAAGCCCCAAAAAAAAACAACGAAATAGAATCAGCAGGCTTTGACTGGACCTTTCTTTTTTCACCGTCTAACACGCGGGAAGCCCATGGTGGACTAGGGCCGATCTTCTCAGACGTATCAAAAGCTCCTATTTGACTGACATGACTCACCCTCTCTAAACCGTCCAACGGTGCGACCAAATTCACAATTGTGACAAACGAAGCTTATATATATATATATAGTCGTCGAAAGTTAAATCTTGTTCACAAATCTTCTTGTAACACCGAATCCTCCAAGAGAGAGAGAATCCAATTCCACAGATTCCATTTCCACGGTCCTAATTCCTCCGCTGATTCTTCACCTCGCACGATCCTCCGGTTCCAGAACTAGCCATCAGCGTAAGTCCCAATCTATTCATACATATAATATAAACATGCATATATATATATATATAGAGACAGAGAGAGAGAGAGGGAGAGAGGGAGAGAGAGAGAGAGTGTGTTGAAGATTTGAGTGGTATTGTTTGCAGATAAGAAATATTTTGGAGAGAATTTGAAGATGAGGTTGTTGAAGGTGGCGACTTGCAACTTGAATCAATGGGCTATGGAATTCGAATGCAATGTGAAGAACATCAAGGATTCTATTTCTAGGGCTAAAGAATCAGGTGCTGTCATCAGGCTCGGTCCCGAGCTCGAAATTACTGGCTATGGCTGCGAAGATCATTTCCTCGAACTCGACACTGTCACTCATGCGTTAGTCTGATTTACTTCTTACACATTCTTATTCATTTTATTTTATTTTTCAATTTCATTTTCTTCATACAATGGATAATTGATTCGATTATGTAACGACCTTGTTAATTGAAGAAATAGTTGTTCAGTATATTCAATATTTGCTCAAAGGTCTATGCATTTTGCTTTTTATTTATTTAATTACGTCAACTATTTTATGATCAAATTGGCTCACTTATTGAAAGTTGCTCTACGCTGTTGCTCCTATTGTGAATTATGTTCTCCAAAGAATATAGGGATTATCAGACTTTACTATTCATTATTAAGTCTAGTAACTTAAAATTTTTAGTTCAAAATCTAAGCATTGAGGACTTATTCAGTGATTGGTAAATAATGTAAGCAAGATGACTTCTTTGCCATGCCCTTCGTTCCCTCACCATTGTCACCACCGTCCATTGTCATGACCACCGCATGCCTCGCCCTCCCTCTCAGCTACAACTGCAGCCTCAAATAATACTTGAAACACAACCAAATCATAAGTACTGACTTACTATCTGCTATTCTATATAAAGATTAATTACTTGTGGTCCCCTTGGTGCTTTAACCAAATGACATACTCGTCGATTCTTTTCAAGAATAAATCTTACACTGAAAATTATGTTCCCAACCATACTTTTCTAAATCATACAAACGATTAGATGGGTTGGTTGTTTCTCTTATATTCTTGATTGAGAAATTAAAGTATGTGCCATTAAGTGAGGATGTGGTGGTGGAATGGGGGAGGGGGCAGCAGTGGTAGTGAGAGGAGTTGCAGCAAAAGAGGAGGGTTGTGGCGGTGGAAGGGAGGTTGTGGCATGAGAGAGAGGAGAAATTGTAGTGGCAGGGATGGAAAGGCATAACAAAAGTCATCTTTGCCCATATTTGTTGACCAATTTGTAAATAATTTCCCAATATATAGAAATTAGAAGAAAAAAGAGAAAAATGAAGAAGAACTTTTATTAAACTTATAAGCGAATAGTTTCTCATTTATTTACTGAAGTGTAATAATCTCAAGAATATATACCAGGTGTTACTTATTGATTTCACTTCAAAGAGCCATATCAGTCTATATCGTCCATGTACATTAAGATGCCTACATGATAATTTCTTGTATTCTAAGTAATGAGGGCCATGTTTTAGTAATGACAATACAGATGTTACTTCTTAGTACCAATTTATCAAAGTGGTGTGTGTATACAGTTGTTAACGTTGATGGAGTCCTGCTAGTGGCTATAATTCATTTTCTTATTCTGACTTTCGAAGTAATTCCCTTGCAGATGGGAGTGCTTAAAAGATATTTTACTTGGCGATTGGACAGATGGCATACTATGTAGCTTTGGTATGCCTGTTCTCAAAGGGTCAGAGCGTTACAACTGTCAAGTATTATGCCTAAACAGAAAAATTATCATGATACGCCCAAAGATGTGGCTCGCAAATGATGGCAACTACAGGGAACTCCGATGGTTTACAGCATGGAAGCAAAAAGAGCTTGTGGACTTTCAGCTCCCAAGCGAGATTTCCATGGCTTTGTCACAGCAAACCGTGCCTTTTGGCTATGGATACATTCAATTTTTGGACACGTATGTTGAAATATCTCCAATGCTGTCCCTTTTACTTTTGTCATGTTGCTGTTGTTGTGAATCTGTGTTGCCTATAAGATTGATTTTAAAGTAAAGTTAAGCATTTCTCCCACCCCAAGGATGCCCTATCTTTCTTTTTTCATAGAAGTTTTTTCATGAACAGTTGTAGAAATGCAGAACATCAGGCTGACTATAGTAGTACACTTTTTCAAAAAATCTACAAAGAAGAATTATGGGATATGCTATTTATATCCTCATTTTAGTCTTTTAGAGTCTAATTGTGTACTTCTGGAATTAGAGTTCTATGTCTTTCTTAGATTTACATTATTTGCTGCCTTAGATCAACCTGCCATGCTTTTAACATGCGCCAGGCTGCCTGTACCAATGATGTCCATACAGCATGTGGGATAGTTCTTTCATTTTCATGATTGATTCAGGCTAAGGCTATGATACATGGAAGGACAGCATTGGGTATATGCATTAACAGACTACCTGTTAGGAAAATTTTCTTTTTGTGATCAGCTGGTGCATGACTTACTAATTTTTTAAGAACTCATGTGCTGACAGAGCGGTCGCAGCTGAAGTTTGTGAAGAGCTATTTACTCCCATTCCCCTGCATGCTGAGCTTGCGTTGAATGGCGTTGAAGTGTTTATGAATGCTAGTGGAAGTCATCACCAACTACGAAAGCTTGATCTTCGCCTTCGTGCTTTTATAGGTGCTACACATAGTCGTGGAGGAGTTTACATGTACAGTAATCACCAAGGATGTGATGGTGGCCGCCTTTATTATGGTAAATAACCAGCCCTTAATTGACTTCTATTGTTTCCACACTCGGTGTACCCTTTCCGATAACCTTTTTTTTTTCATGAAGTTTCTTTTATTACTTACAAGATAATCAAAAGATGTTAATTTTTGGTTTATAACTTCATCCATGGCAGATGGATGTTCTTGTGTTGTTGTGAATGAGGATGTGGTTGCTCAAGGCTCACAATTTTCTTTGAAGGATGTTGAGGTGGTGGTTGCTCAAATAGATCTAGATGCGGTATGCTCTGAGTTCACTTTCATAGCAATTTTATCTGCTGCAGTTCTAAGTTAGAAGGCAAGCAAGCTTTAGTTCTTTACTAATGCTACTATTTCTATGTTCTTCAAGCATCTAATTTGCTTTTGCTATTGCATTGTTGGAGATTTCTATCAGTGCAACAAGCAGTCTAGAGAGCTGCAACTTATCCTTACGGAGCAAATAGCATTTCCTGTGATGAAAACATTTAAGAAAGTTTGAAATGCTGAATAACCATGTTTATACATTTATAAGCATCAAGCTTTTAGAAGACATTTTGTAAACTATAAATCATGATTATGTTTTTTATTTTATTTTATTTTAAATATGTACTGTCTACATTGCATTAATATTCAATAAGACTACTGAGGATTAATTTCTACCATTGAGCAAACTAATGAAATACCTGAGTATAGGCATACTCCAATGGGAAAGAGCAGCTCAAAATCAGTCATTAATCCTGAAAGAAACAAAAGCAACACAATTCATCAACACACATTTCTGGTGATTTATGGAGTAAAGCATGTGATAAGAAAGAAACAAAACATCCCTTATCTACTGCTTCCTTGGGTTTCGTTGTTCTCATCATGTTAGTTCTGCACTGTATCTCTACTTGTTTGTGTTTGGCCTCTCAGCTACCATTTACTTTTGCCTCTCTTTTCCTTTTGCACATGATAGCAGAAACTATCGCAAAGTGTAGCATTAAGTTGTTCAGTACACAGCTTCATCATCCGTTCATGCCGTTACCCATCCCATTGGTGGATAGAAATTAGTTTTCCCATATCCAAAGACAGCAAGCATCACATATCTCTTTGTCAGGATTAATATCTTTATGTTCGGGACAGTAATTCATGGTCTTATTCTCTCTCCGACTTATCTGGATAAACTCAATTATTTCTCTAATTGATAGAGCAAGAAACATCATATTTTACAATTTTCTTTTCTCCTCATTCTGGCCCATATAGAAGTAGTTGGCTGATGTGTCATCTGTTTAATGTGAAGGACCTTAACTAATGGATTTATGCTGTTGCACTATTCATGTTCTATGATTGATTTTTGGCATGCGCTTGAGCCTTTAAGTGTTAATAGACTTCTATAAAGTTTCCTATGACAGGACAGGTCATCTATCCAATATGCTAATGCAAATAATAAAGACTTTTTTTATTATTTTAATTCACTGTATTTTGGACCTCTGTTCTGGTTTTATCAGCATTTGCACATTTAACCTTGACTTCAATTCCTCAACTCAATTATTTAATGGCAGGTTGCCAGCCTTAGAGGATCTATAAGTAGTTTTCAAGAGCAAGCAAGTTGCAAACCGAAAGTTCCATCAATAGCGGCACCTTACAAGCTTTGTCAGCCTTTCAACCTGCAAATGTCCCTTTCAAGTCCACTTGAGGTCAGTTCTCGGTCAGGAAAAGGTGATCAAATTAAAGTATTTGATGGCAATTGAAATTTTTTGGCAGTCTATACTTTTCTAGCTTCCTTAGCTAGTAGTATAATTGTACTTATATTAAAGTGTACAATTTTTTTTTTTGTGCTCTTGAAATATTGAAAACATTATAAACTATCTATATTATACGTTTTTTTTCCACAATTGTTAAGTGGTATCATTTCAAACTCCCGTGCTTGTTTTATATTTATGTTACTTCTTGGAATGAAATAGAACTTTGCAAAAAAAAAAAGTGTAGGTTGTGTTCTTTGGTTATAAAAGCCTTGACTCAAGGTTTTAATGTTGCAATTTGTGGACTTAGTACTTCATAGTCACGTTGATTGTGGAATTACTCAAGTATTATCTATTATTTGAGACTTGGAGAATATTTAGGGCCTGTTTGGGGAGACCCAAAACTGGTTCTAGGGACCAAAACTTAGCTGGTTTAAAACCTTTAAGTATTTGGCAAATGCATTTCGAAAGCATGTTCTTTGCTTGAGAAAGGTGCTCAAGACCTAGTTAAAATCAAACTAAGAAGCGGAAGCGGGTAATTTAAAAAAAAAAAAAACAGATAACTTAATGGAATTGGACCTGACTTTGTCTTTTTTCATATTACCCAAAAAGCCCCTTAGATATAGCAGGATATCATTTTAAGGGATTACAGGTTATAAAAATTATGGATCTTGCTTTTTGGCAATGTGATGTGGAAAAATGGCCTCTGGGTCACTATTTTTTTTTTTTTACAATTTGACAATTCTAGTGGCTTCTCTGAGCTGTGTTTGCATTGCTGAATATATCTATTGAATTGTGGTTTTGGCTTTGCATATCTAAACATCATTTATAATTTTTAGATTAGATATCACTCTCCTGAGGAAGAAATAGCCTTTGGACCTGGTTGCTGGTTGTGGGATTATTTAAGAAGAAGTGGGGCCTCTGGTTTTCTGCTTCCACTTTCTGGTGGTGCTGATAGCTCATCTGTTGCTGCTATAGTCGGCTGCATGTGCCAGCTTGTAGTAAAAGGTCAGTTTTTAGCCTAACATATTGTGGCAGTGTTCTAGTACTGTACCAAATAATATTCTGCAAATCAACTCATAATTAATTAATTTAGGTACTTCATATGTCTTTTTTACAAGTAATAGTTGTTACAGGGTCAATGGACACAATAGCTGTTGTTTTCTCTGCCATGCTTCTCTCAATGGTGAATCATTAATGGCGTTTTTGTAAGAGAATGGATATATCATATTTTTAGCTACACAGATCCAATTTCATAGGATAACTGATTGGTACTACTGGTATTGTCTGGTAGCCATAGCAATTTAACCCAAGGATTTGATAATAATGTCTGCATGTGTCTGTTTGACAAGTGTCAAACACCAATACATGACCTCTTGAGAGGTGTCAGTGCTCCATAGCTTACACTAGTTTCAGAAATGGGCTAGGACCTCCCCTCTTTTAGAATGACTTGGACATCCCTCTATTTCCCACTAGTTTAAGATTTTCTCTGGCAAATGGCAGACAGGCTCTAAATCCTAAATCATCCCTATGCTTTCTTCAGATAAAATTTGTTCGAAATTTTCTTCATAATATTGACCCTAGTAATTTTAAACATTCAAAGTGATTGGAATAGAGGGATGATTTGGCCCATTTTATAAGCCAAAAGACTAGGCCTCAGATGGAGCTAGTGGCAAAAAAGGATTTTGTGTAGATTACACCAAGTAATGGGGATAAGCATTTGTTCAGTTGAGCAACTGTGGTTTTCCAACAGTCCTGGGATGGTTTTCAGGAGCATCTTCCCTGCAAAGTTGCTTAAGTTATAATAGTGTTACTGTTACAGAGGCACAGAAAACAGCTATTTTTGTCCTAGAATCCTGAATTGGGTATATCCTTTTCTGATTACTATTCATTGATGATTGATGTTGATTTTCGCATGCAGAAATTGCACATGGGGATGAACAAGTCAAAGCTGATGCTATAAGAATTGGCCATTATACAGATGGACAATTTCCTACTGATAGCAAAGAATTTGCAAAACGTATATTTTATACAGTATTTATGGGATCTGAAAATAGGTGGGTATATGTAAGCATAACATGTGTTTTCCACATATATTAACTTTTATATGTGGTTGATCCAATTCTGAATTTTCATTGCACTGACACTCATGTTCACAAGGCATCCTAGGTGCCCAAGATATTGGGAGTATAACTATACTTTGCTGCTGCACAAATTAAATTAAGGACTTTCTTTTTTGAGGGTCATTTTTTTTCATCATTGCAAAACCTTTATGGTGGCGATGGAAACTTTGCATTTTTGTTAATCATTTGGCAATAAGCTGGATGCTCTTAATGTGGACCCTTTCTTGTGTTGGTTGTAGTCTGCAAATTTCAAAACACTTTCAGAGTTATTATTTTTCTTTCAGTATAATTTTCACCCGTCTAATTTTAGCTCTTGGAAATAATGCTGCCTTTGTGGGATTATGGCCCATCTAAACCAAACCTGATTGTCCTCCTTGTTGGATCCCAGGAAGCTATTAAATTTCATTTTGTGTCCAAGAATAATTTAAGTAAAAATATTTTGAGTGAAACAAATTGATTGTTTTGCAACCATATGAATTTTCAAGTAATTGTCTTATGAGTTTTGTAATTTTTCTTCACAGACATTTTGCAAATTCAAGAGTCTTTCTATATATCATTGATCACTAACAGAGTCTGTTCATTACAGTTCTGAAGCCACAAGAACACGAGCAAAGGTGTTGGCAGATGAAATTGGCTCATGGCATCTTGATGTTAACATAGATGGTGTTGTTTCTGCTCTGCTCTCTCTGTTTCAAACACTTACAGGGAAGCAACCGCGTTATAAGGTAAAAGGGGTAAAAATATTGTTATGTTTTCAAATTGTACGAAATTTGTTTTCTCATATGATGCACTAGATTGTAGATTTTGACTAGAATCTAGGCATTGGCATGTATCTACTATCTATCTTTTCTAATAAATTTAAGATTAGTTCTATTTCCCATTTTGTTCATGAGGATTGAATGCATTGTAATTCAATGGCCAACTGGGTGCGACCAGTATCATATTGATCAGAATGATAGCTTTTTGAGTAAATGTTTTGAGCTGATTGTGTTTCCACAGGTAGATGGGGGATCAAACATTGAAAACTTGGGGTTGCAAAACATTCAAGCTCGAATAAGAATGGTGCTAGCATTTATGTTGGCATCCCTCATGCCTTGGGTTCATAACAAGCCAGGTTTTTATCTGGTACTAGGTAGCTCCAATGTGGATGAAGGATTGCGTGGTTACCTAACAAAGGTATTTGATATAGCAGATTTTTGGTTCTTGAGCAAACTACCTTTTTGTATTGCTGACCTTGATTACACCAGTATTTAATGTATAAAAAGGAATAGTTAATATATGACTCCATGCAGTTGGGTTACATATGGGAATAATTTGGGGATATTCTTCAATGGTTTACTCAATTCATTACTCATAAAGGGTGTTGATAAATAACTTGGTTTTATGTTTTTCCACTGCATCTGGTTCCATCTTTCTTTCGTTAGTAGCCTTTATCTGTAATTTACTTGTTTTCCTTACGAGAACTGCATTATTATTATTATTTACTTTTTTTTTTCTTTCTTTTTTTTCGTTCAGTATGATTGCAGTTCAGCAGATATAAATCCAATTGGAAGTATTAGTAAGCAGGATCTTCGTAGATTTCTACGATGGGCTGCCACCCATCTTGGATATGCATCTTTAGCAGAAATCGAAGCTGCTCCCCCCACTGCTGAATTGGAGCCTATACGGTCCAACTACAGCCAGGTATTGAATTAAGCTCATTTCTATATTCTTGTCCTTGATATTTTGTTCTTCTTGTATGTGTATTTCTTCTGCTGTCAAATTTTATTTCATTAATGCATTGATGTTCTTGATGTTGACGGCATGCAAAGCTTCTTTCAAGTTTACATTTTTGTTGGTTATCATCTGGAATCAAAAGAAGTTCCTAGACTTATGTAGGTCAAAATCTGAACTACATTTTTTTTTTTGGGGTGTGGACAGCTGGATGAAGTGGACATGGGAATGACATATGAGGAACTTTCAGTCTACGGAAGGTTGCGAAAGATTTTCCGCTGCGGTCCTGTATCCATGTTCCAGGTTTGTTTTAAATTTCCTAATACTTGAGTAAGACCTCAAAATAGAAAGCATCATTATTTATAAGCTTCCATACATGAAATCATTCGAAGGATATGTTTAGGTTATGCATGCATGAGTTTGACGTATGAATGTATGCCGTAAATATAAGTTTGAAATTAAAAATTATAAAAAAAAAAGTTAGAAAAATTCATTGTAAATAGAAGTCTTGGTATACTCACAAACGTGAAACTTTTTGACATTCAACTTTCAGAGGATTAATTGAGCTTGTTTCATTATGCATGACTAAATATATAAGGTTGTTGGCTTTAAATTTGTTCATATTTTTTTTTTTTTTTGGTTACGATTTCATTCTTCTTTCAGAATCTCTGCTATAAATGGGGTGCAAAACTGACTCCATCAGAGGTGGCTGATAAAGTGAAGCACTTCTTCAAGTACTACTCCATCAATCGACACAAAATGACCGTGTTGACACCTTCCTATCATGCTGAGGTATCTTGATAAACAGCCTAAGTTAAAAGAGTCAAACTTGATTCCATCTTGGGAATTTCTTTCAT